>CM061142.1:638776726-638926961 GCA_030789695.1 Scilla litardierei
TGCCAATAATAGAATCCGCTAAAGGGAGATTCACCAATGAATATAAGTATAGAAATAATGCACAAGCTATGTGGAGAAAGAAATAAATGTAACACTCAGTTCACTCTATAAGACGTGCACGACAACTTTCAGCAGAGTAATGTAATCTACTCAGTTTAATCTCAGAAAATAAACTAGTCCAGTTATATCAACCTAACATACATCCATTCAACCTGAAAGTGAAGCGTACAATTTTCATGCAATAAGAAGTGATATATGAAAAGAAAGCAGTACTCCAGATATAAGCAATCAATGCGTGAAGCTTGGTGTGTTTTCTATGAAGAGTATATAGTAAAAATCATCAAACTCAGCTAATAAAAGAATTTCATCCATATTCATACATGAATGTGTGGGTTACTATCTAGAATGCATAGCAAGACATAGCATATGATATCTGAAATAAAAACTATGGCATGACAAAGTAATATGCATATAAAGATAAGCTAGCACCACGTCGTCATCATCACAGAAAAATCATCTCTAGCAAAAAGATGAAAGCAATAAGGATAAAAGAAAGTAAAAACTACTGTACATATGCAGCACACATAAAAAGTAAGAAAAAACGTGATGTATGGTAAAAAAGGAAAAAGTGGGTGAAAATAAGTGTAAAAACAAAGAAAAGGTGGGAAAATAAAAATAAAAGGCGACAAAAATAAAAAGTGCGTGAGGACTCACTCCCCCAAGCTAAAGTGCACAGTGTCCTCAATGTGCAAAGTGTGGCACACCGAGAGACGAGATATGGGTGGGGAGGGTGAGGGTGCATGCATGATGAAAAAAATGAAAGAAAATGATATGAGAATGCAGGTGATGCATACAGAGATCAAAATGATGCAGATATGAGTGTCCCCAAAAAGTACTCTCTGTCCCCCAAACAGATATATACAGATAGAACCAAAATGAGAACAAAACAATGTGTGGAGGAGGGGCGCAAAATCAGCAGGCGCACAAAAAATATCTAGTGAAACAGCAACTGCAAAAAGGTGGAAGGCATCCAGTGTGTGCCTAGGGTGTGGTGGTGGACCAGCACCGTCCTGTGGCGGAGGTGGTGGCTGCTGGGTGGGCATAGGTGTCAGAGGCAAACGCGTAAGAATCTGATTCAGGCAAGCCTGAATACTAGGAAGTATGGCGATGCGGGTCTGGACTGCACTAACGGTGGCGGAGAGAACCCTAAAATCCCCTCTGAGTCCACTAACTTCCCCCTCAAGAGCACAGATGCTCTGGACTAGGGTGTCGAGGGGAGGTGGAGCAGAGGGTCGCACGGGTGAAGAACGTGGCTGTCTCACACGGCCACCGTAAAGGATAGGTGCAGCTACGGGGTGGTGCTGGGGTGCTATGCTCGCTAAGTGATGCCCAGCCTCTGTGTGAGGCTGAGACGCAGGCAAGGTCGAAGAGGAAGGAGCAGCAGCAGCAGCTGAAGTGAAAACAGATGACGAGGCAGGCGGAGAGGTCAGTGACACAGAAGTGGGGACAAACATCACGACGCTATCGGAGTATACAACGGCGGTGGAGACAGTGATGTCGACGACTGGGGAGGTCGTGAAGGGGGCAGAAAATGGCTCCCCAGGAGTCGAAAACAACAATAAGGAAAGGGTCTCTACCGCGACGGTGAAGGAGGTCTCGCCGCTCTCTAAAATGGTGGTGGGGGCGCTCGGGGCTAGCAGCAGAAATGAGATCTATTGAGATGGGCACGGTGGTGGTATGTGTGGTGTGGGTGGGCTCAGCAAAAGTGCTCCCGACACTAACAGAAGTGTGGACAGAGGTGTCGGGAGGCGCAGACTGGTTAGGTGTAGGCTAAGGGATCACAGGGTCTTGGGGTGGAATGAGGGGCTCCTGCTGAGCACCCTCAGGCTCTAGCAGATATGCGACGGGGATAAGGAGATCCATCACTGGAATCCAATCTCCGCCCTCAGGTCCTATATGTGTCCGAGCAGGGCTCGGAAGAACCATGTAATCCGCAGCGAAAGGACCGTGGAGCCACACCCAGTGCTGACGACCATGAGGGCGCAGCATCCTCATCCGGGCCATGACGTCTATCGAAAGTGAAGTGGGGCCCGGTGGTCGAAGCAAGTCAGCAGGCAGGTCGACGCCGGTCATAAGGGCCAAAAGGGTAATCAGACCACCGCAGCAAATAGGCATCCAAGCGCCGACAGAAGTAACTATGCGGTCGATGTACCAACTGGCAATATCAATCTTGACGGTGGGGACTAGGACGTCACTACCCCTATCGAAGACCCTAGGCCGTGTCATCGCATAGAGCATGTAGAGCTCTGGCATAGACAGCGTCCCGGGCTCGTACCTCGCAAGAAAAGTGGTCGCCATAAGGCGCTGTGCAATGCAGAGGCAGGGGTGGAGAATCGCAGATGCCTTGGCCCTACTAGGGTCAAAGGCGAGTGGTGAACCCGTGATCCGTGTCCAGAAGGCGTGCGTGTCGAACGACTGGGGTGGGATGTGCGTGGGAGCGTAAGCGCGGTCTGGGATCGGCACAGCGGGCCACTGGAAGAACGCTCGAAGCATGTCGAGAGTGACCTCGCACTCTCGATCCATCAGTCGAAATGAGCATCCTCCAGCGGTCTGGGAAATAGAGCTCAGGACCTCAAGTGTCGGGCGGATGTAGGTATCCGCCGACACAGACATAAAGTCACGCCATCCCACGTTGTCGTACAACATGAGCAGCCCCTCAAGTACCCATAGGCGATCTAAGTCAGTAAGGTGTGCAAACCTAGAGGGTACAATCGAGCGATGGGAGATATGCTCAAATCTGGCGCGGTATGCGTCATCTCTGAACGTGATCCCCATCGCATCGATAACTGGGGCCGGTGGTGCAGGTGGTGGAATGGGATCGGGCGGAGGCGGCTGTGTAGGTGGAGGTGGGCTAGGTGGCGAGGAGTCCACCCTAGCGGAAGAGGAGCCAGGATCACCTGACTTCTTCCACTTGGAAGCGGGCTCCCGGGTGCGTGGCCTAAGGCGAGGCGGCATATGTGCCGCGAGATGTGCCCACTACCCAAAAAAATGTGATGTGCTAGATGATGGAACGAGTATACCTGAACACGACGCGAGAGCAAAATCTGAAGTGTGCGAAGAGACGCCTCCTCTATGAAGCTCCGAGTGCGTCCAAAAGCTCCCCAAAGCTCCCCCAAGCTATCCTGAAAAGCAAACAATAAAATCAGCGGTGTACATCAACAAATATGGGGGGAGATGGGGGTACAATAGATATATATAGGAATTGATTTGAGTTTGGGGCGCAATGGGCATACGAAATGGGAGAATGGAGGAGAAATACGAATTTGGGGCATATTGGGGGGTGGCCGGCGGCTGGGAGGTGGCGTCGGCGTCGGTCGGCGGTGGTCCGACGTCGGCGTCGGTCGGCGGTGAGTCGTCGGCCGGCGGCGATGAAGGATCAGGCAAAGGCGGCTGTCGATTCGGTCGAAGGGGGAAGAAGCTGCAGCAGTAGGCTCGGGCGATTTGGGGGAAAAATGGTGTTTCGAAATTCGCGCAGCCCGCTCAGCTTATATAGGGAAGTCGCGACTCGGCCGAGTCAAGATTCACTCGACCGAGTGAAGGAGGTTTCGAAAATATCTTCGCAATTTATGATTCGGCCAAGTGGCTTTTCCCACTCGATCGAATGGACAAGTTCCATTCGACCGAGTGACACGGCCACTCAACAATTTTTTAGAGCGTGCATGGTATCTGATCCACTCGGCCGAGTGACAAGTCACTCGCCCGAGTGGCAAATTGTACTGTAAATCACAGAAAATAACAGAGAGTTGGTCAGAAGGATCTTCCCTGATCTGTGCTCCACTCGACCGAGTGGAGTCTTCGCTCGGCCGAGTGACATATGTACTCGGCTGAGCGGCATCCTATTTTCTGCAACGGCTCTCTGTTTTCGCTCTATTCTCTGTTTTTCTTCCTCCAGTCAGTCCCTGCCTTCTCTTGAGGCCTGAGCGCATTCCTGAAGTGCTCTCCCTTGCCTTAGTCATCCTCCATATGAATGATCTCTCGTTCTCCATCTCCTGTCAATAAAAATAGAGCCCGTTGTCACGATTTTTATAGACGCCAGATTCTGAACACTAAGAAAAATCTAGAACAAAAATGAAAATAAACTAAGAATGATATAAAACTGTCGGGTTGCCTCCCGACAAGTGCTTGTTTAAGGTCATGAGCTCGACCCCTTATGATTTTTGTTTAGCGCGTGATGTTGGGCGCATGTGAGATGCGCCCGTCAAATTTACCGGGAAGGCCACTTGGATTCGGTTGTTGATGCTCGTTGTCCTTCCTCAGTGTCCCCTCATCATGGGTAGTGTTCGGAGATAAGTCCCCCAAGCTTGAGCTAGTACCAATCTTCTCCCTCACCGGTGACGCCGATCTTCTATTCGGCGGAGCTTTCTTCGATTTGTTGGTCGTTGAGAGCTTGCAAAGCTCCCTTATCCTCGTGACATCAGCGTCGTCTTTATCATCGGCCGTAGAGCTATCCGGAGGGTCCTCCAACTTTTCTTCAATGCTAGGAGTTTGGCCTTCTTCAAGGTCATCATCATGGATAGCGCCGATAGAATGTGGAATGGCTTCGTCGATCACCTCATCAAGGAGGTCCACATAATCCAACTCCTCTTGGTAGGGCATATGCTTTATGGCTTTGGGTATATGGAGCTCAACCTCGATGTTCCCGACATTCAAGGATAATGTACCTTCTCTCACGTCGACTATAACGCCGGCGGTGGCCAAGAACGGGCATCCAAGTATAAGTGATGTGTCGCCCCCTCCTTGATGTCCATAATGATGAAGTCACAAGGCAAGCATATACCTCCCGGCACTTGGAGCGGAATATTCTCTGCAATCCCTACCGACCTAGTAACCCGGCCATCTGCTAGTTGTATTCTCATGTCGGTTGGCTTCAAGTCAGTCCCCGTATTCAATTTCCGGAACATGCTAAGGGGCAATAGGCTCACACTTGCTCCCAAGTCAACTAAGGCCTTTTGCAATGGGACTCCTCCAAGTGTGCCTGGGATGCGAACGCTTCCGGGATCCTTGAATTTCGCGGGCTCCTTTTCCCTCCGGGTGAACCAAGTTCCTTGTTCGGCAAGCATTATTTTCTCCTTCCTTTTCTTTCCCGATATTAAGTCCTTCAAGAACTTTGCATACGATGGGATCTCCACTATAGCATCCAAGAAAGGTATGTTGAGGCTTACTCCCCTCAAATATTCAAGGAACTTAGCGAGCCTCTTCTCTATTTTGGCTCTTGCCAACCGTTGTGGAAAGGGCACCGACGACATGTAGGTGCGCTCCTCATTAGGCTTCTTCATTTCAGAATTTCCAACTTCTCGCGGCTCTTTTGTGCTATCCTCTTCAATAGCCGGCTCTTTGTCGTTCAAAATCTCCTCCACGGGCTCCTTGGTTTGGACCATGGCCGGAGTAGTATCCTTCCCGCCCCTAGTAGTAACTGCCACTACCGTATTTATGTGGCCGGTATTGCTCCGTGGATTGGGCTCCGGTTGAGCCGGTGATTCGGGTTCAATATTACATATTTAACCCTCCATTTAGCCCTATTTTGTGCTCATGTGATGCTACATTGTTCTCTAATTCATACGTATTTTCTACACATTTATTTATTAGAGAAAACACACTATTTGAGCACAAAACAGCATTTAACGACGTATTTCTGCACATTTTATATTTTTCCTAGCATCGTCTCGATCTCACGATTCCAACGACTATTTATTTGTATTTTTCTGAGATCTGTGCTAATTACTGTGTATTTTTGAATGCAGAATACCAATAAAATGAAGAAATACGGAGGAAATACGCTGAAAATACGAAATACGGCTGTACGTACACGTTCTGCACCAATCTGGGAGTCCACATGGCAGCATCTGCTGCCGCTCCCGCGCAGCGGATGGCCGTATTTCGACCGGATTCGAAAACAACATCGCCAAAATGCGGTGACATGGCAATCTGCTGAGCGCTCGATGTCGATCGAACGGACGCTATCAGCCCCGCAATTTGAAATCACGAAGCGGCGACGTGGCGGCATCGGAGCCGTTGCTCGTTCGATCCGACGGCTCAGGGCGAAACGAAGCGAACGAAGCGGCAGCGAAAGATAGGAGGCGACGGGGCTGATTCTCAACCGCCCGCGGCCGGAAACAACCTGATGCGAATTCAATGCGGATGCGGGCGCCGAAGAGAAGAAGGCGATCCGCGCACGAAAATTAAAGGACACGTGGCATCATGTGGTTTAATCCCGCTTGATCGGACGGCCACAGTTTGATCCGATCGAGATGAGAGGATGGGATGAGCTCGGGTAGTGGTTTTGAGGCACCCCAAAACCTGCAATCTTATTATTTAAGCGTATTCTAGGGTTTTTGGGCGTATACAAGCAGATTGGGGCGTATTTTGGGCGTATTGGAGGCTCTAGAAGCCGTATTTCCCCTCTGTAAAATTTTGAAAAATTCCAGAGGCTATTGTTATTATTTCCAGAGAGTTTGAAGTCGAAACTTGGAGATTTGGTGATATATTTCTAAACTTCTACCTCGTATTTTAGTGTTTTTCATCGTATTTTGCCATGAACGTGAAATATTTTGCTATGAATCTAGTTTATTTCTGCATTATGAGCAGCTAAATCTCTGTTGTGCATGGTATGGAGTAGTTAGGGGATGTGATTTGTGTTAGTTTGGTTGAATATCCTTGTGCTAAATCGTTAAACGTCGTTAAAATTGTAATCTTTGTTCGTAAATCGACTTTTTCATATTCCAAAAGAATTGATTTAGTTGATGATCGCCCCAAAAGAGTGAGTTTTGACCTCCCCAAAAGGGAGTTTCATACCGTAGTTTTGATCTCTCCAAAAGAGAGTTTCATATCGTATTATAACTTTAGCGACGATCTTATTGAATATTTTGCTTGAACCCCCAAAAGGGCATCTTCCGATGAATTGCTCCCAAAAGGAGAATTCATTGAGTTATATTGGATATTTTCCCGGTGAATTGCTCTCAAAAAGAGAATTCATTGTGATATAATCATCAACCAAATTAATACGAATCATTGATCCTAACGAACCCATACCATGTGCATACTTTTTATAGATATTTTCATACACGAATTTCTTTGTTCGCATTGTTCACGTGTTCACATCACCATCACAGTCATCATTTGTGAAGTGGTTAGTTTCTTTTCGTAGGATTTCTATTTGATTTGAGCTGTGGTTGCAACAGATTTCTTCCCGTGGATTCGATATCTGGACTCCCAGATTTTGCTACTTGTACGGACTCTTGCGCTTGAGAGAGAGCACCTTTCGGAGCCCACCAAGTTTTTGGCGTCGTTGCCGGGGATGAATGGTTTGTTACCACAGTTCATTTCATTTAGAGGACCTTTGGTGAGATCTTTCCACTTTACTGTACATAAACTTTTTTTTATTTTATTTTATTTTCTTTTCTTTCAAAATGGAATATATGAATTTCTATTGCACAAACAATCTGTATGATGCAAGGTATGCTAATGCACACAAACATAGAATGGAGAAGCTCAAAATTGTTAATTTTAATCAAACTGACTGTGAAACTTTCTTTCAGGCCTGGAGGAGGTTCACAGACATTATATCGAGATATCCGTAGCATGGGTACACAAATGAAGAGCTTATGGCGTCCTTCCTAGATGGACTACGACCACAACTGCAAGAATTCTTGGGAGGCATGACGCCGACAGAGGCGTGGGAATACATGGAGTCTCTGCAAGAAAATGAAGAAACCATGGAAGAGACTTCAGAGTGCGATTCAACGGAGCCTTCGTGCCTTGATCAAGAAGAGCAAAGCGTAGACGAACCTTTGCAATCCTTGAAAGAGGAAATTTACCTGATTATTTAGACACAGGAGGCCACATCCCTTCAATTCCAAGAGAATTTCCTTGCTCAGAGTTGGCAGATTCAGAAATCAATTGAAGATCTTAATTTGATTGCCGCTTGCTTAGAAGAAAATAATTCTTTTGATATTCATTCTCAAGAACCTAATACGAGTTTATCTTCTATTGCAGGTATACCGAGCGAGCTATGTCACGTTGAGGACACGAATATAAATATCCACATGGCAGAAAGTGTGTGCCAAAGAGAGGACGAGCTAGCAATTTTGGATGAACGAGAGGAGGATACAACTAGGGACAAGGGTTTTGAGATTATCGCCATGGATTCAGAACCATGCCCTCCTCCAGTTTTGTCCCAAAATCATTTACCCCTCTCCCCATTGATCGAGCATCATACAGAGAGTAGTGCATATCTTTCAGGGAGTAGTCGTCAATTCGCTTTAATTTATTTCACTTATTTTGACGACTACATTTGGAATACTTTTATTGAGAAGAACTTTAAATTAATTTGGACTGACATAACTCATCTCTCGTAGGACATTGGCAAACAGCTTATAGAGATGCTTGGAGTTGTGTTACTGGGGTCCAAATTAGTTTTTGGAGGAAGAATAATCGCCGAGGAGCGCAAGGAGCAAATTGAACAACTTCCTCCACAATTAAAGATTCGGGATCCATCATTTGATCACGGTGTGTTCTTTCCAGTAGTGTAGTTTTTATATGCTTTCTAGGTTGCTTGCTTGAATAAACTCGTGCACCTTTCGACATTGAGGACAATGTCCATCTTTAGTTGGGGGGGTGTGTATGAGACCTTAGGATTTTTTTTGAGAAGAATAAATCACCAAATCTCATCATTTTAAAACTCTTCATATGCCTCAAATACGGATGATTACACATTGATTGTGTTCCAAAAATTGTTTATGGTTTGAGTTAATTATTTTTTCATTCATGGAATTACCGTTAATATGCTATTCATGAAAATTTTCAATTTCCATGATTAATATCTCGAAATAGTTTGAATTTATTTCATGCATGCTAATGTGATGAAAAAGCTTAAGTATACACGATTTATAAGAATAGTTTTCAAGTTGAAGAGGAATTTGGCCTTTGTTATTAATGTTTATATTCAAAGAATGGGTGTTGAGTTGCTTACAAAAGAAAAAAAAAGAAAGAAAGAAAAGAAAAGAAAAACGAATGAAAAATGAATGATGAAAAATGAATGAATAAGTATGTCACTAATAAATAACTTGGTTGGCTCGAGTAGTACAGTCCGAGGGGTCCTTCTTGGCCTAATGCCCTATTATCGTCTGATTTGGGAGCCATTGACCGGAACCTCACTCATTTGATGGAGCGATCCAAGTTATACTTTTTTCTGCGAATGTTGCTTGATGCGCGTTACGCGGAACTAATAAAAGAAAAGAAATGGTGAATATACTAAGCAACTTCAATACCCATGTCTTGAATGATTGTTTTGATAGGCCAATTCCTTGGAAACACGAAAACTAGTATATAACGATTCCAACGACTATTTATTTGTATTTTTCTGAGATCTGTGCTAATTACTGTGTATTTTTGAATGCAGAATACCAATAAAATGAAGAAATACGGAGGAAATACGCTGAAAATACGAAATACGGCTGTACGTACACGTTCTGCACCAATCTGGGAGTCCACATGGCAGCATCTGCTGCGATCCCCGCTTAATCGGACGCTCCCGTGCAGCGGAGGCGTGGCCGTATTTCGACCGTTGGATTCAGATCCAACGGCCAACGATCGCGGCCCGATTCGAAAATAACATCAGCCAAAATGCGGTGACGTGGCAATCTGCTGAGCACTCGATGTCGATCGAACGGACGCTATCAGCCCCGCAATTTGAAATCACGAAGCGGCGACGTGGCGGCATCAGAGCCGTTGCTCGTTCGATCCGACGGCTCAGGGCGAAACGAAGCGAACGAAGCGGCAGCGAAAGATAGGGGGCGACGTGGCTGATTCTCGACCGCCCGATTACGATCTAACGGCCGAAAACAACCCGATGCGAATTCAATGCGGATGCGGGCGCCGAAGAGAAGAAGGCGATCCGCGCACAAAAATTAAAGGACACGTGGCATCATGTGGTTTAATCCCGCTTGATCGGACGGCCACGGTTTGATCCGATCGAGATGAGCGGCTGGGATGAGCTCGGGTAGTGGTTTTGAACCCGTTAGGCACCCCAAAACCCGCAATCTTATTATTTAAGCGTATTCTAGGGTTTTTGGGCGTATACAAGCAGATTGGGGCGTATTTTGGGCGTATTGGAGGCTCTAGAAGCCGTATTTCCCCTCTGTAAAATTCTGAAAAATTCCAGAGGCTATTGTTATTATTTCCAGAGAGTTTGAAGTCGAAACTTGGAGATTTGGTGATATATTTTTAAACTTCTACCTCGTATTTTAGTGTTTTTCATCGTATTTTGCCATGAACGTGAAGTATTTTGCTATGAATCTAGTTTATTTCTGCATTATGAGTAGCTAAATCTCTGTTGTGCATGGTATGGAGTAGTTAGGGGATGTGATTTGTGTTAGTTTGGTTGAATATCCTTGTGCTAAATCGTTAAACGTCGTTAAAATTGTAATCTTTGTTTGTAAATCGACTTTTTCATATTCCAAAAGAATTGATTTAGTCGATGATCGCCCCAAAAGGGTGAGTTTTGATCTCCCCAAAAGGGAGTTTCATACCGTAGTTTTGATCTCTCCAAAAGAGAGTTTCATATCGTATTATAACTTTAGCGACGATCTTATTGAATATTTTGCTTAAACCCCCAAAAGGGCATCTTCCGATGAATTGCTCCCAAAAGGAGAATTCATTGAGTTATATTGGATATTTTCCCGGTGAATTGCTCTCAAAAAGAGAATTCATTGTGATATAATCATCAACCAAATTAATACGAATCATTGATCCTAACGAACACATACCATGTGCATACTTTTTATAGATATTTTCATACACGAATTTCTTTGTTCGCATTGTTCACGTGTTCACATCACCATCACAGTCATCATTTGTGAAGTGGTTAGTTTCTTTTCGTAGGATTTCTATTTGATTTGAGCTGTGGTTGCAACAGATTTCTTCCCGTGGATTCGACATCTGGACTCCTAGATTTTACTACTTGTACGGACTCTTGCGCTTGAGAGAGAGCACCTTTCGGAGCCCACCAGCCGGCAATTGTTGAGTGTGCTTGTTTAGCAACGCAAGTTGCTCTCCAAGTTGCGCAACGACGGTATTAAGCGAGTCTTGTTGCGCCGTCAACCTAGCATTTATTTTTCTTTGCTCCATCATGAATTCCTTCACCCTAGCTTCATGATCCGATCTTAGTGGTGCTTGCGGTGGGTTTGGAGCTCTCCAACTTTGATTATAACCCGACGGCCTATATGGTCCCACTTGTTGCTTAGGCGGGTAGCTTTGTTGTGGTGGACCCCTCGGTTGGTATTGCGGTTGTGGAGGCGAGGGCCTAGCTTGAGGTTGTTGCGACGATGGTGGGTTTAGAGCTTCGTCATTATTCGCATACGAAAATCCCGGATGATTCCTTGCGGCCGGGTTGGCCCAATAACCGGAGTTCCCCGCTACACATTGAATTTGCTCTATAGCACCCTCTCTGTGCTCTCCTCCTACGAACATAGCTTGAGATTGGTCTTGTCAATCAATCATATTGCTTACCGGTGTAGATGTGGAGGGAGCTCCATGCGGCTCGGTGATATACTTTTCCAATCTCTCCACTACCTTGTGGAGAGAGTCGAACTTATTGGAAAGCGCTGCTACGGCCTTGGCCTCATATATGCTCGTCGGCTTCAAGGAGGTAGAAGATTACCCTCGCTCGTCGCCCCATTGTTGATTATTAGAGACCATCTCCTCTAATAGGGCCGTAGCTTCATCCGGTGTTTTGGAAAGAATGGCTCCGTTGGCGGTTGCATCTATGATCTGCTTAGTGCCCGGTTGGAGTCCATTATAAAAGCTGTGAACTAGCTCCCATGCTTCTATGCTGTGATGGGGGCACTGATGCTGTAGATCCTTAAAGCGCTCCCATGCCTCGTATAGGGTCTCCTGCGGTCCTTGCTTAAAGGACATGAGTACGCTCCTAATCTTAACTGTCTTAGATGGCAAGTAGAATTTATCAACAAAAGCACTAGCCAACTCATCCCAAGTAGTGAATATCCCTTCCGCCTGCGTCCTCAACCAATATAGAGCTTTGTCTCTGAGGGTGAAGGGGAAGAGTCTCAAACGGATAGCATCGACGGAAACACCCGGCATTTGAAGGTGGCGCACTTGGACAAGAATAGCTGCAGGTGATAATGTGGATTCTCATGGGAGTTCCCATGGAGGGGGTCTTGTTGCATTAAGACCACTAATCCCGTCTTGAGCTCAAAATTCTTATCTGCTGCCAACTCCGGCATATCGATGGAGGAAGTGGTGGAAGAAGTCTTAGGCCGAAGCCTATCTCTGATAGATTTAATCCTCGCCATACGTACCGCTAATTCTTTTGGTGTCTCCGGTCGGTTCATACAGTCGTCCTCTATGTTAAGTCTCTTCTCGGCTCTAAGCCTCCGTGCAGTACGTTCGATCTCCAGATCAAATAATATATCCTCTGGATTCGTCATCGATCTCGTGTACATGCACAGAAAAATAGAGCGTCGAGGGAATTGTTATCACGATAGAGGGGTAAAATAAAAAATAATAAAACAAAAGAAATAACTAAGTAAAGAAAATAAAACACTGCCGCCTCCCCGGCAACGGCGCCAAAAACTTGATCGCGTCTGAGTGTACACCCGAAAAACGACTTGTAGTCTTACCACAAGCGCACGGTGTAAAGGCGATCGGGTATCGAACTCAGGGAGGACAAATGACCGTGTCTTTTTCCAATCACCTAGCTATCAAGAGAATCAAGAATAGTTTTGTGTAATAGTCACAATCGTTCAAATATCAAGAGAAATACCAATATAATAAAGCATCTAGGGATAGGAAATCCCCACTACGGACCGTCTCTCATCCTAGTGATTCATAAGTTTCATTGTTGCTAAGCTTGAATATAGGTGAACTAGTCGCAACTTAATGTAGAACCAAGCTCACGCTCTCGCGCTATTGCTGGTCTATAGCAAACCTAGGATAGGGCCCACTCTCGTGCAAACCCTAGCCTAAGCCGCTAGCGTGAAGAACGACATCATTGTTCAATCGTATCTCGAGCCCACTCTCGTGCAAACTCGAGCTACGACCTAGGTTGTGATAGTTCTTATCCGCTCAATCTCTTGCAAACGGATATTAGTATAGATTCACAATAAAAATCCTAGCTTTGGTCAAATCTCTTGCAAACCAAATCTAGAGAAATCCAATTGTCAATCTAAATCGAATATCTATGCCTTCCTATAAATTGGGATCCAATCTCTTGCAAATCCCAATCGATATAAATTCCTAGCTACCCGTAATCTATCGATCAAAACCTAACCTTAATCAATTCTAGCAACAAATCTACAAATTCATCACAATTAAGAGATAGGGTCCATAGGGTTCATCCACATGCCCTAGGACGACGACACTACTCACTAGACATCATGCAAATCTCAGAAAAATCAATAATAATCACGGCACAATTCATCGCAAAAGAGAAATAATGCATAAAAATTGAGTTTTTAATAGAAATAGACAAACCAATGTAATTGCCGACGATTTCCAGCTGAGATTTCACAAAGAGTAGCCGTCAAAATCCTAAAAGAAAGTCTAAAAATTAATGTTCTAAAAGCTCTCTAAACTAGGGTAAAAACAGGGCTTAAATACCCTCTAAAATCATCCAAAAAATCGTGACCAAACTGCCCCTGCGCAGCCCAGAAATCACAGTCCTAACAGCAGTCGGAGAGGGTCACTCGGCCGAGTGACCCTTGTCACTCGGCCGAGTGACAAACCCTGTAAAAAACAGTAACTTTGGATGTTTCAGGGTCTGTCTTCGGGGGGTGGCTCGGCCGAGTGGCTTCTTCATTCGACCGAGTGAGCTTTCATGCTCGGCCGAGTGGAGACTCCAATGGATCTCTGAAAATTCCAGTAACTTCGGCCTTTTTTCTAGACGAATTCCCTGTACCACTCGGGCGAGTGAGCTTTCTCACTCGACCGAGTGGGCTTTCTTCGTTCGGCCGAGTATACGCTGAAAACTCCGTGTGCGTATCCGTTTTGGTCGGCCGAGTGGGACTCTTGTTCGGTCGAGTGACTGTTCTACTCGGCTGAGTAGTGTGCTGAAACGCTCGTTTCTTCTTATTTTTGCCTCCTCTTCGCTCCTATTGATTTCCTTCTTCTTTCGCTCATCCTCTATCACTGATAAGCCCTCGAATGAGCCGTGGGCGACACTCCTAAGCACGTGCAAATCCCTTGATCTCAAATTCGCTCCAAATCGCTCCATATTTCCTGAAATATGACAAAAACAAGAAATAGTGAAAAGCATCGCAATATTGTCGAATAATCGTGAAAAATGCAATATGGGCGATCAAAACGACATGCAAACATGCAGAAAAAAGGTATAAAATATGGAGTGATCATGTAGCCGTCATTTGGAGAGAGACGGGGAGAGAGTTTTGAAGGTTGGATCTCATTTTCTGTTAGGAGTTCTTGGAGACTTTATTTTGGAGTTAGGCCATAGGCCCCTCTCATGTATCAAGCTAAGTATTCCTATTCTTTTGAATTATATTTTATTTCTCTTATTGTTTTTCTATGAATTTAGCAATGATCTTTATTGTCTTCATAATATTTGCTATGCTTGAGTAGTCTTTTCTAGGGCTAAGGGATTAGCCCTAGGATTTTAGGATATAGATGCAAAGATAGGATTTTTATGATGCGTTGGGTATAAAAGGGGTTCTACTTTGGTTGATCTAGCCACATCCCTGGAATAACTCGTACTGAGATCGTGCCTACGGTCGGTGGAATCAATTAGCTTAAGGAGTATCCTACGGATTTAATTAGGGAGTTAGTGGATTCAACCAAGGCTCGTGACCATGCCCGGCTCGTGGCTTGAGGTGATCCACCGATGAACTATATCACTACATTGACGGATACCGCCATTGCATCAATGAGAGACCATCCCCATAAACCCAATGCAACGTAAGAGTCCTAACCTAGCGTCGACGTCCGGCGGTCCTAGCGGCGAGTCCTAAAGCCCTAATCTTTTATATTTTATTTATTTCTTTCTTTGTGTGGAATCCCCTATTTGCGATGTTGAGTGACACAAGCTTCGCATCCATCACCATTACGACCCTCCATACTCCACATCCACCAATAAACCCGTAATTCTAATTCAACCTGGGTGTAGATAGGTAATATAGCACCGCTTCCCCGTGTTCAATACCCGCTTGCCACTATACCGTGCGCTTGCGGTAAACGACATCGTTTCGGAGTTAATTCCGGACGCATTAATTTCCTTTCCGCATTTCCTTTATGTATTTGGTGAGAAAGTGCTGCTTGTTGTTGTATTTTAAATTTGGACTGTAATAATGTACGTTGGTTTGAGTATTGGTACATCTCTGGATTGTGGCTATATTGATTTCACTGGTAATCTGCAGACCTGCAAATAAATCAAATAAGTAACGGGCACCCCAAGAGCGGGTTGTTACAAGTTTGGTGGACCATGCAGGTCCGTGCAAAATACCTCGTGACAGTATAGTAAAATTGGGATGTACTGTACACGATACTCGACTAGGCTGGCATTTTTCTATGTATGCAGGTTTGACACTTAAAACGATGGACGGAAACACCACTTAGAGTCCCAATGGAGCTGATCTGTCCGGAGCTAGCAACCAGACCAAAAACGGACCACCTCCCACTGTGCATCAAATTTCTGATGTCGCATTGCGAGAGATGGTTCAAGCTATACGATGAGAACAAAAACACAGAGGAGGAATACAACAATTCCAGTCACTTTGCCCAAAGACCTAGAATGGAGTAGATGGCCATATGAAGGCTAAAGAATGGCTGCGAAGTACTGAAGATGATTTGAGAGCTGCTCAGATCACAGAATATGCATGGGTGGACACTGCCAAATCCCAACTGACTGACGGAGCTAGAATCTGGTGGAGCTCCGCTGAAAGTCGTCTGCAACGACCAATCGACTGGGCGACATTCACTGAACACTTTAATACCCAGTACTTCTCACCCGAAGCTCAGATGGAACTACAAGCTCAGTTTGTCAGGTTGAAGCAAGGTTCCATGACCGTGGAACAGTATGATGCCCAATTTACACTGCTTAGCCGTTTTGCTCCTGGGATGGTTGCCACCCCTCTAACCCAAGCTCAACGCTTCAATCAAGGGCTAAACATAGAGATCCGATGAAACTTGGTCAGACGTCAGCTCTGCACTCATACCGAGGTCCTAGCTACAGCTCGTGAACACGAGTTCATTGAGAGAGAAGAAAGGCGAGAGATAGGTGCCCCTCCCAGAAGTCCACCACCTCCAACCCCTGCTACTGGACCCAGTCGATGACCCCCACCCAACCAGATGTACCGGCATACCGAGCGGACGCAATTTAAAAGGCAGGCCCCACCACCACGTCAGGTGTGTCATCACTGTAGGAAGCCAGGGTACTTTCGTTCTGAATGTCGATTATATCTGAACCTTTGCCTGATCTGCGGGTCGAAGAACCATGCTGCAAGAGATTGCCCAAAGAGGCCACTGTTGAGTATTGACTCCCCGGATTTGGTTTTGGATGATGAACAAACATAAATATATCGTGAACTAACTCTTTGTGAGCGCAGTTATGGAGATCGTCGCCAAATTCATGTGAACATCTAATGCGATGTCTCGAGACTTCTCAAAGCGCGTGATCGCGAGCTTGAAGCTTCGTTGAAGCTCAAGGACGTTGATTGAAGTCATGAAGATTCGAATGAAGCTTTTGAAGACGGTTCGTCAAGTTTATTTAATGTCTTCTAGCTTTTTTTTGTAGAATGTTAAGCCTTGAGTAGGTCTTACGTTTTAATCTTCATAACGCTCCAATCTTAGAGCTAGGATCTTAGTAGAAGTCCATACGAACTATCCCGAAGCTTCGCGCTTCGACTCGCGACTTCTTGTGCATGTTAGTTGGTTCAAGAAGAAGAACCAACCGACTAGATGGTGATCTAGTCGGTCGGTAATGCTTCTTGGACCGACTAGTTTGCCTTCTCAAATCATAGCTCTTTACTATTTACAGTTAGTCGGTCTACGTTGAATCACCAACCGACTAGTTGGTGAACTAGTCGGTCAGTGATCCTTCTTAGACCGACTAGTTGAGCTTCTACTGTACATGCCAAGTTACTGTTTATCGTTAGTCGGTCTATGTACATTTGGCGACCGACTAGTTGATGAACTAGTCGGTCAACTTTTGTTCTTGGACTGACTAATTCAATTTGTTCTCAGACTATTTGTTTTATCTCTTAGTCGGTCTAAGTTCACTCACCGACCGACTAGTTGTGAAACTAGTCGGTCGGCAAGTCTTCTTGGACCGACTAGTTCTTTAAGTCTGAACTTCGACCTTTGGCTGTTCAACCAACTAGTCGGTTCATGCTGTTTGACCGACCGACTAGTTGATGAACTAGTCGGTCGGTGGTTGTTCTTTGACCGACTAGTTTGGTTCAGAATAGAGCCGTTGGAGCTTTAATTGAAACGTTTTTCTCTCTCTCTTTCCTCTAACCTATAAATACTTGGTGTGCTACATTCATTGCACTCAAGGCTGATTATAAGAGAAGTTTAGAGATCAAAGAGAAAGGATTCAATCTCATTCAAAGCTCATTCATTCCCTTTCAAGAATCTCTCCCTCACTTATTTCAAAAGAGAGATTCATTGATTGTGAGCCTTCCAAGACAAGTGCTTGATTCTAGGTCACCAACATCCACCTAGGACTCCATTGCTGGTCATCTACTTGGAGCTAGGGTTTGGTGCCTCTTCATCTTCCCCAAAATCCGTTTTGCCCTAAATCGTAAGTTTTACTCAAGGCATAGGTATTTTGTGGTAAGCATTTCTATTTCATTTTACATTGATATTGTAAGTGATTCACTCTCGGTTGTGAGAGTTTGTTTGTGATCCCGGGTTGTGGGAGTCACAATTTCCTTTGTGTATGATTTGACTTTGTGAAGGTTTTTCACAAGTATTTCATAGTGCAAATCTTGAGTTAGGGTTTCTAACTCAAGTATCCGGAGGGGATCCGGGTGGTTGGGACGTAGGATCACCGGGAACAAGTCGGGAAGACTTGGGTGGATCCAAACCCATTAATATTGCTTGTTTGCGATTGTCTTCTTTGTTGTTGAATATTTACATTTCTGCATTTCCTCATTAATTGGTAGAGTTTGCAAGATAATTAGGAATTATCCTCTTAATTATTTTAAAGTATTATTCACCCACCTCTAGTACTTATGCAGTAGCTTAGCAGGGCAGTACATTTGGTATCAGAGCCAAGTCTATAGCTATGTCTGCCAACGACAACAAGACCGTTCGTCCACCTTCCGATTATAGCACCTTCAAGAATCGTGAAGGAGCGTCTTCGGTGATGGAAGGACACTCCTCAACGAGGCCTCCCTTCTTCAACGGTACCAACTACGGGTACTGGAAATGCCGTATGGAAACTTTCCTCTGGATTGCTTCACTATGGAGGGCCACAATGAAGGAGTATGTCGAGCCCGCCGAAGAAGATTTCGAGAAGTGGACTCCCGCGGAGGTCGCCGCGGAGGTAAGCAATGCCAAGGCAATGAACGCCTTGCAATGTGCCTTGGAGCCCGAGGACTTCAATTAGATATGCACATGTAAGAGTGCATATCAAATATGGAACTCCCTCCTCATATTGCATGAAGGAACGAGTAGGGTACGAGACTCTAAACTCGTTGTAGTTAATAAAGATTTCGAGTTATTTCATATGCTACAGGGTGAGAAGATGAAGGAGTACTATGCTCGCTTCGTCGACATCACAAACGAGTTGGAGGCTCTCGGTAAGACCTACACCCAAAAGGAGAAAGCCTCGAAGATCATCGATGGACTTCCTTCTTGTTGGGAGAAACGTACCTTCGCCATCGAGGAAGGTAATGATATGAAAACTTATACCGTTGTTCAACTAATGGGTACCTTAATGTCTTATGAGGTACGCAATGATATCAAGCTTAAGTTGCAGGACAAGATGAAGTCCTACCTAAAGCAAGACGAGCCAAAGAAGAAGGCTATTGCTTTCAAGGCCGCTCCATCAACTTCCACATCGACCGATGATGAAAACTCGGAAGACGAGTTGGACTTGGAGTCCATGGCACTCATGGCCAAGAAGTTCAACCGGTTCTTCCGGAAAGGTAACTTCAAAAACAAATTGAAGTTTAATTCTTCTAATGCCTCCTCTCCTTTGTGTTTCAAGTGCAACAAGCCAGGACACATGAAAGCAGATTGTCCTCAAAACAAGCACAAGGAGAAGTGGAAGGCGCCGAAGTTCGAAAAGTCCAAGAAGTACAAGAAAGGGTACAAAAAGGGGCTTGTCGGGACATTCACCGACTCCGAGGATGATTCCTTAAGCGGAGAGTCGGACGATGAGCAAGTGGAGAAAGCACATATGTGCTTCATGGCTCGAGAGGAACAAGATAAAGATTCCTCCTCCAATGATAGCGACAAGGAAGGCGATGAGGTAACAATGGATGACCTTAGGAATGCTAATTCTCAACTATGGTCTAAATACACTAAATTAGTAAATAGGTATACTAAAGTAAAAGATGATTTAGCTAGCATCCAAACCTCACCTAAACCTATCATCACCAACAACGACACCGTTGTTGAAGAGTTGAGAATTGAGATTGTTAATCTCAAGTCTCAACTTGAACATGTTCATGTCGAGGAATCGGATGAACATGAGATAGCGGATTTGACTTCTCGGAACTCAACTTTGAGTATCGAGAATGAGAATCTTAAATCTCGTGTTTATGCACTCACATCGCAAGTATCCACTTTGGATGCTTCGATGCATTCTCTCACCGAGAAATATGAGTGCACACTAGGCCGAATTAATAAATTCAATAAGGGTAAGGACCATTTGGATAACATCCTAAATGACTTACTTCCGGCCAATCACCACATTGGCTTGGGGTATAAGATGGGAAGTTCATCCAAATCGGCCACTACCTTTATTAGGCCAACTTCCGATGCTTCAACGAGTGGAAGCAAACACTCTATTGGTAGTTCATCTACTAAGGGTGCTTCCTCCTCATACACACCCTCGTTTGGAAAGAAACCCACTTTGGGTGGACCTCCAAGGAAGGGTCATGCCTACATATACACAAATACCATGCCACGTAGGAACACACGTCCTACTCCACCGGCTCACACATATGATGATTTTTATGCTACACGTCCACGGGCACGTGCACACCAAGTGAGACACCCTCACGCACGTGTTCCTCCACATGCATATGTTCACCCTCACCATCATATGAACCATTCTCATAATGCACCATTTCATCATGTTCCTTATGCATATCCACGACATGCATCACGTAGAAATCAACGACGCATGCATGCTCCCAATAGGATTATGGCTCCCAAAATTTTCAAGATTTAGAGTCCAAAGGACACAAACATGAATGAAAAACAAGTCTATATGAATTCCTATTTCATGAATGTTGTGCATAGTGATAATTATGTGGGGAAGTCTAAGTCCAATTGGACTTGGCTTCCAAAGGTCTAATCTTTTGGACCCAATGACCTTGGGTACCATGATACGATATTTTCTATCTTTATGTACTCAAGAGAAAGAAACGGAGCAACAAATTCAAATTTAGCTCCAAGAATAATTGGATACTCGATAATGGGTGTTCAAAACACATGACGGGTGACGCTCAATGGCTCTCCGGAGTGGTGCCCATTGCAAATGGAAACCGGGTAGTCTTTGGAGGCAACGAGAGCGGAACCATCATAGGTGTTGGTAAAGTGGGTAATACTTCTAAACCTCTTATATGTGATGTTTACCTTGTTAAAGGATTAAACCACAATCTTATTTCAATAAGCCAACTTTGTGACAAAGATTACAAAGTTAGCTTTGCGAAAGGAATGTGCCATATTTTGAGAAAGGATAATGATGACTTATTATTTTCCGGCACACGCCATAAGGATATTTATATTTTGGATCTTCCAAGATCACATGAACAATGTCTCGTTGCCAACACAAGTGAACAACACTTATGGCATCGACGTTTCGGTCATGTGAACTTTGGAACACTATTTAAGCTTTCCAAGTTAAATTATATTAGAGGCTTCCCTAAGCTTGTCTTTCAAAAGAAAAGCTTTTGTGACTCGTGTCAACGAGGCAAGCTTCCAAAATCGTCTTTTAAACCTAAGAAAAGCATTTCATCTAAGCGGCCACTAGAGCTATTACATCTAGATTTATTTGGGCCAACTAGAGTTGCTTCATTAGGAAATGCACGATATGGACTTGTCATCGTTGATGACTTTTCTAGGTTTACTTGGGTATTTTCCTTATGTAATAAAATGATGCTTTCGAAAACTTCACAATATTTGTCAAGAAAGTACAAAATCTCTTAGGAACCACCATTGTCACTATTCGTAGTGATCATGGAGGTGAATTTGAGAATGAGTATTTTGAGAACTTTTGTGATGAAGTTGGTATTACACACACATTTTCATTCCCTCGCGCACCTCCTCAAAATGGTGTTGTTGAGAGAAAGAATAGGACGCTAGTGGAGTGTGCTCGCAATATGCTTAATGATAGCCAACTTGGCCATCAATTTTGGGCGGAAGCGGTACATACCGCTTGCTATGTGTTTAATAGAATACTTTTGAGGCCCGGCACTAAACAAACTTGTTATGAATTGTTGTTTGGTAGATTGCCTCAAGTTAAACATTTTCGTGTTTTTGGTTCAAAATGTTTTATTAAGAACACGTATGGTAGCTTGGACAAATTTGATCCAAGATCTGATGAGGGGATTTTTGTTGGATATTCTTCGCATAGCAAAGCCTACCGGATATACAACAAACGAACCTCAACGATCGAGGAATCACTTCATGTCTCATTTAATGAAGATTTTGTTCCGGCTAGAATTACTAATGATGATGACTCCATGGATGTCTTATGTGATTCAATTGGTAATTCTAATTCTAATTCTAATTCTATTGATTCTATTGATACTAACCCGACTAATGAAGTTTTTGAGAATGTTCCTAGTGATCAGGGAATTCCCAAACGGCTTCACACCGTTCGTGACCATCCTCATGAGCAAGTCATTGGCAATATCCATGATAGTGTCAAGACGAGATCGCAAGTCAACTACTTCGCTCATTGTGCCTTTGCCTCCTCGTTAGAGCCAACGAATATTAATGAAGCGTGCGAAGATAGCGCTTGGATCCTTGCCATGGAAGAGGAACTCATTCAATTCGAGAGGAATGAGGTTTGGGAGCTTGTTCCATTGCATTCGAAGAACCACACCGTCATAGGGACAAAGTGGATCTTCAAGAACAAGACCGACGAGAACCAAAACGTCGTTCGGAACAAAGCTCGGTTAGTAGCTCAAGGCTATCGGCAAGAGGAAGGTATTGATTTCGAAGAATCCTTTGCTCCGGTAGCTAGATTAGAATCCATTAGATTATTGTTATCTTTTGCATGCCATAAGGATTTTAAATTATTTCAAATGGAAGTTAAAAGTGCGTTTTTAAATGGAGATGTAGTTGAGGAAGTTTATGTTTCTCAACCTCCGGGTTTTATAAATGAAAAATTTCCAAATCATGTTTTTAAACTTAAGAAAGCTCTTTACGGTTTGAGACAAGCTTCTCGAGCTTGGTATGACCGTCTAAAGAATTTCCTTTTGGATTTAGGATTTAAAATGGGAGAAGTTGATTCCACATTATTTGTTAAGTACTTGAATAATGATATAATTTTAGTTCAAATTTATGTGGATGATATCATTTTCGGTGCTACTAACTTTGCTCTTTGCGAAGAGTTTTCTAATGTGATGAAGGATCAATTTGAGATGAGCCACATGGGTGAGCTCAAATATTTCTTAGGTCTCCAAATTCGCCAAATGAACGATGCAATCTTCATCCACCAAACGAAGTATACGGTGGAGTTGCTAAAGCGATTTGGAATGGAGAATGCCTCCGGGAAGAAGACTCCAATGAGCACGATTACACATCTTGATAAAGATGCGGGCGGAAAAGATGTAGACATTCATCTATATCGAGGTATGATAGGTAGTTTACTATATCTTACCGCAAGTAGGCCCGATATTATGTTTGCCGTATGTGTATGTGCTCGTTATAAGTCTCAACCTAAGGATTCTCACTTAGTAGCGGTAAAGCGTATTTTCCGTTATTTAAGTTATACACTTGACTTTGGATTACTTTATCCAATGTCTAGCACATATGAGTTAGTCTCATATAGTGACACAGATTATGCGGGATGCAAATCCGACAGGAAAAGTACTAGTTGCACTTGCCATTTTATAGGAAATTCTCTTGTCTCTTGGTTTTCCAAGAAGCAGAATTCCGTATCACTTTCAACCACCGAGGCGGAATATATTGCCGCCGATGCCGCGTGTGCTCAGGTTCTTTGGATGAGAAACACTCTTAAAGACTTTGGTATAAACTGTGATACTAGCCCTATCATGGTAGACAACCAAAGTGCAATATGTCTCTCAAAGAATCCGGTACACCATTCCCGTTCTAAACACATAGATGTCCGTCACCATTTCTTAGATGACCATGTTGCTAAAAAGGACATCATATTAGTGTACGTTGAAACCCAGAAGCAAATCGCCGATATTTTCACGAAACCCCTAAAGGAAGACTCCTTTGTGCGGTTACGTCGAGAATTGGGGATTATGGGTGAATCCGAGATTTAGGATTCATTTTTTATGTTCAATAATCTTGCATGCTATTCAATTTCATTATATATGCACATGCTTGATGTATTGGAATTTTCTAGATTTTTCGTTGAATTTTCGAAATTTATGCTCGATTTGTTCGTAATCGTCAAATTTATGATTTTCGATGTTTAATGGGGTAGTATAATGATTAGTGAGATTATTTCGATGTTTCGTCCAAGTGCAATTAGGAGAGAACTCAAAATTTCAAATTCTAAAATTTTTGAACTCTGTTAGTCGGTTCAAGCTCATTGACCGACCGACTAGATCATCATCTAGCCGGTCAGTAAATGAACTCAGACCGACTAACTCAAGCCCTAAATTTTGGCTTCAGTTACTGTTTGCACTTAGTCGGTTCACGATCATTGGCCGACCGACTAGATGGTCATCTAGTCGGTCATCGCTTGAACTCTGACCGACTAAGTGCTCAGGGACAGTTACGACTTTTGCTCTTCCAATCGACTTAAAGCTCTCTTAACCGACTTGATCTCCCTTTAGTCGATCAAAATTCCTCCCTCACTCCGCTAAAACCCCGAGCCCCCCTTCGACTTCCTCCCTCTCCGATCGATTTCCGACCAAAACTCCAGCCATCTCCAACCTAGGGTTCCGTCGATCCTCCCTAGGTGATCCCTCCTCCCTCTCCTAGATGTCTAGGGTTAGTTTTTCAGCACTTAGGGTTAGGGTCTCTTGCTAGGGTTTCGGCTAGGGTTTGTCTAGGGTTTCGATCTCTCGATTTCTAGTGTCGATCTCGTACGTGTCTTGTCGCGCTTATGGCACGAACACGTATCCCGATCCGTCCTTCGAGCCCATCGCCTATGACCGTAGAACCACCTCCTACGGATCCCAATCAACCTACGCGAACCCCTCCTAAACGCCGATCGAAGTCTACCCAACCCTCGTCGTCGTCGCCTCCTCTCAAGAAGAAGAGGACGACGACAGCCAAGCCCCGATCACAACCTAAGCATAGAAAGCAACCTGTCTCCGTAGCTTCGTTCCGTGCTCCTACTCCTCCATCTGATTCCGACACGGAATACATACATGAGCCTGAGCCGAGCCATAGGGAACCTACTCCTCCACCCCGTACTTACACATGTCAGCCTAAGGGAAAGGGTCCGATGCCGGTTGGCGGTGTCGATATTTCATTATGTCACGACGACCCGATGTGTCTCGCAGCATATAACCGTATCGAACACTGCCCTCTGCTATTGGAGTATTTCGTACAGTTTTCAGACTTCCCTGGCCTAGCTGATCTTCTGTCGTCTGCCGGTCTTATCAATTATCTTCGGTATGACCCTAAGGCGAATCCACATCCATATCCTCGCCTGGTCAAGCTGTTTTACGCGAACCGTGTCCGGGGTCAGTACGACAAGACCCATTCTATTGAGACTACTGTCTTGGGGACGCCGATAGTCCTCACGGCAGAAGTCTTAGGAGATTTGATAGGTGTCTCCTCGTCTGGCCTCCTCCCTTCAGATATTTCCGTCGATGACATTTCTGACCTTGACCAGGTCATGCTTTCAGAGATCTTCCATGAGATTCCTCCCGCCATGATTGGCGTCCCTTCCAAATCATTCAAGCCGAATACCTAGGTCCTAAACTTGATTCTGAAGTCGTGCCTCCTCCCGAAGTACGGCTCCTCTTCTTTGCCTTCCCAGCCATTCCTAAAGCTGATCTACACCATCTTCATGGGGAGCAAGATTAACTGGGCTAGGATCATACTCGATAAGATGGATTCTTTCGAGTGTATCTGGAAGTCCACGAAGTCTTCTTATATCCCATATCCGTGCCTGTTGACTCTTGTCTTTCGACACTTCCGAGTCCCCTTGCCCCGTGATGATGAGCCTCCCCTCGGTCCCCCTCTGAATGCGACGACCGTCAAGAAGTCTCTTGCGGCGCTTCATCACGTTCAGAGGATGACCCCCTCTGTTTCAGCGTCTGCTTCAGCCTCAGCTGCTCCTGCTCCCTCTACCACTCTTGACAGCTCGCACGTTCAGTGAGACGTATGGAGTCTCGTTATGCTCGTACTGAGGAGATACTTGCTCATATCGCCTCTCGTTTGGGAATTGAGATCCCTCCGTTAGTCTCTGACGAGGAGGAGTTGGATGAGGAGGAGATCGAGGAGCTTGTTCGTGTTGCTGCTCGTGCCCCTGAGGGCACTTCTGGTGCTGTTGCTTTGTCTGCCGTTGACCCCGAGAGCACACCTGCTGCCACCGTTCCTCCGGTGGATGCTTCTTCGACTGGTGCTCCCGAGGCCACTCCCGTCGCTCCCGTGGACACTCCAGCTGACCCTGTGACCACCTCACCTCCTGCAGAGCCTGTTGCTGCTGCAGATCCTCCCGCTGCCTCCTGAGCTTCATTGGAGGACTCTCCTATGCACATTGGATGATTTGTTGTAGTCGTGAGAGAGTTGGGTTAGGATAGATGGTGGTTATGACTTTTGGATCTTTTTGATGTCGGGGATGTATATTTTGATGTGTTTTGATACTTTTGGTGTTTTGATGCTACATTTGTGATGTATGATCATTTTGATGTCCAGTGTGACATGTGTTGTATAGTGTGATTTATGTGTATTTTGTGCTTCGATCGGAGGATCGCTTATGTATGATGTCGATGTATCATTTTGATGTACTCATGCTTCATTTTTATATATATACATCGATGGTGTCACTTCGTTTTCTTGTGCACATTATATATTCTTTTTATGTCTCTGATGTTTGATTTCGTCGCTCGACGATAATAACTTGGTTAAATAGAATTCATTTTATGAAAACATAGAATTGTTTTCCATGCACTAAATTAACCAAGAATGTTGATATTGGAGAGTATATTCCATAACTCAATATGTTTAAATGATTTGAGTTTTGATGATTTCGTTTTTCGATTTTCGACTTTGGTCTCATTGACACGCTTTGATTTAATTCGTATTTTCCTTTGGTGTCATTTGGACCGTAGTCGTATTCTACGACTCCCGTGCTTTTATTTGAAGCCATTATTGTTGTCGTTGATCTCCTCCCACACTTTTTGCTAATGCCAAAGGGGGAGAGATATAATAATGACGATGAGCTAAATGATAATTTAAGCATTTTTCCAAGAATCTAATTTGATATGTTAGATTCAGGGGGAGTTAAGATATAAAAATGGATTTCAAATCCTAAATTTCAATATTTGATTCTCATTTTATACTTTACTCGTCTGATTGATGCGTATTATTATTATTCATTTTGGAACTAACGTGTCATCAATGCAGGGGGAGTAAGTAAATTACATTTGAATCATTATTTTTTATTATTATTTATGTTGGTTTGTCATCACCAAAAAGGGGGAGAATGTTGAGTATTGACTCCCCGGATTTGGTTTTGGATTATGAACAAACATAAATATATCGTGAACTAACTCTTTGTGAGCGCAGTTATGGAGATCGTCGCCAAATTCATGTGAACATCCAATGCGATGTCTCGAGACTTCTCAAAGCGCGTGATCGCGAGCTTGAAGCTTCGTTGAAGCTCAAGGATGTTGATTGAAGTCATGAAGATTCGAATGAAGCTTTTGAAGACGGTTCGTCAAGTTTATTTAATGTCTTCTAGTTTCTTTTCGTAGAATGTTAAGCCTTGAGTAGGTCTTACATTTTAATCTTCATAACGCTCCTATCTTAGAGCTAGGATCTTAGTAGAAGTCCATACGAACTATCCCAAAGCTTCGCGCTTCGATTTGCGACTTCTTGTGCATGTTAGTTGGTTCAAGAAGAAGAACCAACCGACTAGATGGTGATATAGTCGGTCGGCAATGCTTCTTGGACCGACTAGTTTGCCTTCTCAAATCATAGCTCTTTACTGTTTATAGTTAGTCGGTCTACGTTGAATTACCGACCGACTAGTTAGTGAACTAGTCGGTCAGTGATCCTTCTTAGACCGACTAGTTGAGCTTCTACTGTACATGCCAAGTTACTGTTTATCGTTAGTCGGTCTATGTACATTTGGCGACCGACTAATTGATGAACTAGTCGGTCAACTTTTGTTCTTGGACCGACTAATTCAATTTGTTCTCAGACTATTTGTTTTATCTCTTAGTCGGTCTAAGTTCACTCACCGACCGACTAGTTGTGAAACTAGTCGGTCGACAAGTCTTCTTGGACCGACTAGTTCTTTAAGTCTGAACTTCGACCTTTGGCTGTTCAACTAACTAGTCGGTTCATGCTGTTTGACCGACCGACTAGTTGATGAACTAGTCGGTCGGTGGTTGTTCTTTGACCGACTAGTTTGGTTCAGAATAGAGCCGTTGGAGCTTTAATTGAAACGTTTTTCTCTCTCTCTTTCCTCTAACCTATAAATACTTGGTGTGCTGCATTCATTGCACTCAAGGGCTGATTATAAGAGAAGTTTAGAGATCAAAGAGAAAGGATTCAATCTCATTCAAAGCTCATTCATTCCCTTTCAAGAATCACTCCCTCACTTATTTCAAAAGAGAGATTCATTGATTGTGAGCCTTCCAAGACAAGTGTTTGATTCTAGGTCACCAACATCCACCTAGGACTCCATTGCTGGTCATCTACTTGGAGCTAGGGTTTGGTGCCTCTTCATCTTCCCCAAAATCCGTTTTGCCCTAAATCGTAAGTTTTACTCAAGGCATAGGTATTTTGTGGTAAGCATTTCTATTTCATTTTACATTGATATTGTAAGTGATTCACTCTCGGTTGTGAGAGTTTGTTTGTGATCCCGGGTTGTGGGAGTCACAATTTCCTTTGTGTATGATTTGACTTTGTGAAGGTTTTTCACAAGTATTTCATAGTGCAAATCTTGAGTTAGGGTTTCTAACTCAAGTATCCGGAGGGGATCCGGGTGGTTGGGACGTAGGATCACCGGGAACAAGTCGGGGAGACTTGGGTGGATCCGAACCCATTAATATTGCTTGTTTGTGATTGTCTTCTTTGTTGTCGAATATTTACATTTCCACATTTCCGCATTAATTGGTAGAGTTTGAAAGATAATTAGGAATTATCCTCTTAATTATTTTAAAGTACTATTCACCCCCCCTCTAGTACTTGTGCAGTAGTTTAGCAGGGCATTACAGCCACGACCTCCCAACCTTGCTCCGGCTAATGCCCCTGTCAGGAATGCTCCGCAACGACCACCACCACCTGCTCTGCAACGACAACCACTCCCGCCTCAGCAGCAAGTGTTCCAGCAAGCCCGACAACAAGCACCACCTCCAAGGCACCAAGCTTATACTATGACCGTAGAAGAGGCCGAATCTACAGACCAAGTGATCACAGGTACGAGATATCATATTCAGCATCAAGTTCTATTATCTAGAAGTCATAAGCTTAGACAAGATTCTCGTAACCATAGGTATCGTCTTAGTAGCTGGTAAACACGCCCTCACTTTATTCGACTCGGGAGCTACACATTGCTTCTTGGTGAGTCGATTCGTCAACACACATAATGTCCCCGTTGAACCTCTGGCTTCTCATTGGAAGGTTGAAACCGCCGGTTGTTCCCTATCGATAACTAGCAGATGCCTTCACTGTTCCGTAGTGATTTGTGGACGAGACCTTTTCGCCGACTTCATGGTGATAGAGATGCCAAGTTTCGATGCTGTTCTTGGAATGGATTGGTTAGGGACATTTCATGCCACCATTGACTGTCGTCAAAGGAGGGTAGAATTCGAAATACCCAACCATCCTAAGTTCGAATTCCTCAGCGGAAGCAGATCGGAAGGACCAGTGAAGTATCGGGCCAGACTTTCAGAGGCAGTATCGACTGCAATGGAAGTTGAGCAAGAGAAACCGGAAGTGGTACGAGAATTCTTGGACGTATTTCCGGACGAACTCTTAGGTTTGCCTCCGGATCGCAGTCTCGAATTTACCATTGATCTTATACCAGGTGCACAGCCGATATCCAAAGGACCTTATCGCATGGCACTGCCTGAGCTTGAAGAGATTCGATCTCAGCTGGATGATCTCATACAGAAGGGATGGATACGACCTAGTGTATCCGCATGGGATGCTCATGTGCTACTCGTGAAGAAGAAGGACGGATCCCAGCGCATGTGCGTCGACTACCGCGAGCTGAACAAATTGACGGTGAAGAACAAGTATCCCCTGCCTCGCATCGACGACTTTTTCGACCAACTTGGAGGATCGAGTGTATATTCAAAATTAAGACTGGATATCATCAAGTGAAGATGAAGAAGGAGGATGTCCACAAAACCGCTTTTCGGCCCAGATATGAACACTACGAATTATTGGTGATGCCATTTGGTGTGACTAATGCACCTGCTGTATTCATGAGTCTCATGAACTGTCACGTCCCGCTTCCCAAAACAACGGAAGCGAGACGTGACGAAGGTCCGCATGGACCGGGGCTGAGAAGCCCACACCCAATAAGCGTCTGTAAGGGTACCATTTAAAGATTACAGGTTCTTGCATTTATAAAATTCGGAACAACATAAAGTACAGAAAGAAAGTTGCATTCATTTTTACACAGGGATATCCAGAAGTACAAGAGTCTATAAGGAAAGTAAGCCCAGCATGGCTACTACATCAGAAAGTAAACTAATGGTGCAAGCACCCAACCTAGGCAGAAAAGTAAATGGTGCTACACACCCGAACTAGAAAGCGGTAAAAACCTCTGAGGATCCGCAACAGGGAAGTAGCTCTAGGACTGGTCCTCGTCAGGAAAAGTGCTCCGGGTCAACGTACTCCAGCTCCAAGTACTCAGGTATGACCGGCTCGTCCACGTACTCTGGCTCAACCCCTAACGTACAACACCCAAGAGAAAAGAAACTGTACGTCAGGTAAAGTCTACAAGGAAGAGGTGAGAGACTCTACTGCAAGTGTAAGGTAATTTAAGAGCAACAATTTATTGGTTGATTAACATGCTGTTGTTATGACATGACAGTTATACTATGCAAGAAGTAAAGCCGTGCAAGAAAGTAAAACGTGACAGGCAGTAACCATAGCGTGTGCTACCGGCTATGGGACTAAGCTAGACGGGACAAGACAAGACAAGAAATACCGTGTGTGTCACGAAGGGTTCACGCCTTACAGTTCGAGGGCGGCCAGACCCTCTCCCCGTGCGACCGCTCAACCCTACCCCAAACTCAAGTGCTCAAGACAAGACAATATAGGACCACTCGCTCTAGCTTGACGAGTGCCTCTATCCCCACGGTTTATAGCGTATCGCCCACTCCCTTGGTGAGCGATGAACGTTCCGTAGGAGAAACCGTAACATAGGACCACTCGCTCTAGCTTGACGAGTGCCTCTATCCCCACGGTCTATAGCATATCGCTCACTCCATTGGTGAGCGACGAACGTTCTGTAGGTGAAACTGTAACATATGACCACTCGCTCTAGCTTGACGAGTGCCTCTATCCCCACGGTATGTAGCGTATCGCTCACTCCCTTGGTGAGAGACGAACGTTTCGTATGTGAAACTGTAACATAGATCACTCCCTCTAGCTTGGGGAGCATCTGAAACCCCCGATGGCTTTTGTAACAGGACACGACATGACAAGTGTAAGAAATTGTTCTTCTAGGGGGTCCACACGCATGCACACACAGAATAGCCCTAAGGTGTCAGTTGTTGTTGTTGTTTGTGTTTAGACTTCGTCGTCAAGTCTAAGCTGTCAAGGGGGTCCTGGACGCTATCATTTCACGTCTGATTCTCTTTAAATGTACTTTAACTTTCTAGGAAGCAGATGGCCTAAGCGTGGCCGTAAGTACACAAGTGTAAAACACTTACCTGCGGTGGCGAGTGCGTCATCTGACTGGAGCGTCTCGTCGAAGCGATGCGTCAGCGAGGGTCCGACTGAAACAGGTCAACGGCAATGTCAGATCGAGTTTTCATCAATCCTATTAGAGTTCATTTCTAGGTTCAACGGGACTATCCTAGCAGTCAAAGTCACGTTTTTTTTGGTTACGCCTAATCGACGACTATCCTATGTGCACAGATATTAAGTCCTTCGTCAATGTCAAAGGTTGAACAACATTTTAAAAGACCAGAAAGTAAACTTTAGTTATCGTTGATGATTTTTAGATTAAGTTTTCGATTCACTACGGTGTGGGTTCCTACTACGCGTTAGAGGGCTAACCTTTTTTATGTTTGATCGAAAAGCGGATGTCGGATATGAACGGCGATGGATCTGCATCATCAGCAATGTCTCGGCCACGGGTAGCGCAGCGAGACACTTCCAAACAGCGAGGTGGAGGCACGAATAGTGAGCAAGCGTCGATCTCTCTCCCGTTGCGGGTAGCGCAACGGATCTACACGGCGACGACAACGTCGGGGGAAAACACGCGAGTTCGACGACGCGTGTGAGCTCCTAGGAGAAAAGGAGGCTTTTGGGGATTGAAGGAAGTCAGTGGGGGTTTCTCGACCTAGTGGATGGCCGACGGCGTCAACGCACGGCGGTGGGCGGCCGTGAGAAGACGAAGAGGACAGATTTGCGCAATGGTCGTTGTCGTGCATCGTAGCGGAAAAGCAGCGACCAGAGGGGTTAAAGGAGACTTGCAGTAGTTAAAGGGGTTTGAGGGGGATCTAATAGTGGTGGAGTGATCGCCAGAAGTTGTCGGAGACGGCAGGGCGGCGGCGTTGAACGGCATGGCACAGATCTGTCAAAAACTGCCGTTAAGGCTTGGTTTCTATTTCAAGGAGATAGAGATGAGAGAAGTGAGCGAGGAGGGGTGCAGATGATATGGGGGTTCGAGGGGAGTCCGATGGTGGTAGGGTGGTCGTCGGCGGTGGCCTAAGGTGTCCGGGTGCGGGTTTTCTTTCAGCGGTGGACAGATCTGCTGGGTTTGTGTTGTGTTTGAGAGGTGTTTTGAGAGGAGATAGGGAAGAGGGAAGAGGGAGGAGACTTGCAGGTGAAGAGAGGTTTGAGGGGAGTCCGAGAGAGGCAGAGTTGGCCAGAGGGGGTTGCCGGAGGTGGCCGGCCGGCGGTGCAAAAAGGCAGGGCGCAGATCTGCCGTTTGATGGGTTTTGGGGCTGTTGGTTAATGGGTTTCAAGAGGTGAGAGAGAGGAGAGAGGAGTGAGGAAGGAGAGAGGGAGGTTGCCGGGGCCTTGGGGTGGCCGGAGAATCGCCGGCGGCGAGGATGGGCAGCAAGAAATGGCGACTGATGGGTTTGGGCGTGACATGCTAGGGTTGCGGTTGTGTTTGGGTTTTAAGAGATGAAAATTGCTATACAACATAGGAAAGGGGTATGTTTAGGTGACTAGGAGAGAGAGTATGTGAGAGGAGGGGGGTGCAAAGAGGGAAAAAGCTGGGTACCAAATAAAGGAGGAAAAATTTCATGATACGTAAAGATTCGCCTAAGATTTGATTAAGTTTGAAATTTGAAATTTGGGTTAGGCTAATTGGGCTTGATTTTGATTAGTGGGTTTGGTTGGGCTAGGGGAGTCCGAAAATTATGAAAAAAAATATCGGGACGACCGTGACGACGAGAGGCTCGGGGGTACGGTGGTCAATCGCGTGTTTGGTCCACGGTAAGGAACTAAAAATAAAAAGGTCCGTCGACTAAGTCTAAAGCTTCGACGTCTCAATAATCAAACCTGATTTGCGGGAGAACGACCCGTGAAATGACATTCACTAAAAATTCCACAATTAACTACTCTTCCATACGGTCACAACGACATATCACATCACATAGTCCGGATCCAAGAAGAGGAAAAAATAAATAAGCACACAAAAGAGTCGTACACGTAGAAAATACATAAGGTCGGAATACGACCGTTACATGAACCAGGTTCTGTACAACCATCTGGAAAAGTTCATAGTTGTCTACATCGACGACATCCTTGTCTATTCGAAGAACGCTCAGGAGCACAGAGAATATCTGAGGAAGGTCTTGGAGACGCATAGACAACACCAGCTGTATGCCAAATACAGAAAGTGTGAGTTCTGGCTCGACAAGGTGGCTTTCCTGGGTCACATCGTGTCGGGAGAAGGAATATCTATCAACCCCGAGAAGGTAGCTGATGTTCGAGACTGGCCGGTCCCTAAGACTGTGACGGAGATTCAAAGTTTCTTAGGACTGACTGGTTACTACAGATGATTCATCCAAGACTTCTCGAAGATCGCGGGGGCTATGACGCGATTGACGAGAAAGGTCGTGGCATTCGTTTGGTCAAAGGCTTGTGAAGATGCATTCCAAGAGCTGAAGAAAATATTAACTTCGGCCCCGATTCGGGTCATTCCAGACAGGACCGGAGGTTTCGAAGTGTTTTGTGACTCTTCTGGCAAAGGACTTAGGTGTGTGCTGCATCAGCATGGCCGAGTCGTTGCCTATGCATCCAGACAACTGAAGAACCATGAGAAGAACTACCCCACTCATGACCTTGAGTTGGCGGCAGTTATCTTTTGCCCTGAAGATTTGGAGACAATTCTTCCTAGGAGAGCATGCGAAGATATTTTCAGACCACAAGAGTCTCAAGTACCTGTTCACCCAGAAGGAGCTCAACATGCGTCAACGACGATGGATAGAGCTTATGGCAAACTATGATATTGACCTTCAGTACCATCCTGGAAAGGTCAATGTCGTACCAGATGCATTGAGCCGTCTCCCTGCGGTGATGACACTCACATCGCAATGGAGGCTACGACATGAGATACGAGCCATGGAGATGGATGTTATATTGCCTGGAGAAACATCTTCGTTGCTCAACCTTCAGATCCAATCGGATTTGGTGGACAAGATCAAAGCTGCCCAAGCAGTGGGTGAGAAGCTGCAAAGGATCAGAGACATGGTGATGGCAGGTCAGATGCCTGAATTCAATATCCATGAGGACGGATCTTTGAGATTCGACTACCGCATCTGTGTACCATCTAGAGATGTCAGAGAAGATCTATTGAAGGAAGCTCACAGTTCCCCATATTCCATTCATCCAGGCGGAACCAAGATGTAACAAGACTTGTGACAACACTACTGGTGTCATGGTATGAAGAGAAGCGTCGCACGGAGTGTGGTGACGTGTATAGCGTGCCAACAGGTGAATGCTGAACATCACCGGTCTGCCGGTTTGTTACATCCTTTGCCCATTCCAGAATAGAAGTGACAACACATCATGATGGATTTTGTAACGAGACTGCCCAAGAGTACGAAGCATAACGATGCTGTCTGGGTAATCGTTGATCGATTGACCAAGTCAGCACACTTCATTCCTTTCAGAGTGGGCCAGTCGACCGAGGTGTGATTCGGGGTAAAAAGTGTATATTTATACCCCATAACTACCCCCATTTTGTGCTAAGAATTATACTTAAACTTGCTCTTTTGGGGTATATTATAATTTCATATCATTTTAGGAGCTTACTCTCATTCTTTGCACAAAATACGGTTTTTATCTTCCTTATTGGCTTCCTATTATTTTTCATGTGCTCCTGATATTATTGTGATCATACTTTCAATTTTTGAGAATTATTTGAGCAATGGATTGTTTTATATGAATTTTGGAAGTCAATATTGTGTTTAATAGTCATTATATTTGTTTCATAATCAAATGGACTAATTTCTTCTTCTCATATTTTTCAGATACTCCTAGGGGTCTTGGAGATTTTTCAGATTTTTCTGGGAATTTTCCGAGACTTCTAGGTATTTTGGTGGATTTTGGAGGAGAATTGGGGATTTTGGAGCTAAGAGTGAATTTCTGGGATTTTTATAAAAGAAAAATTAAAAAAATTAAAAAGCCCAGTATGCGGGCCGGCCAGCTGGCTGGTTCGATTTTTCGCGGGGGCTGCTGCTCCGCTTAACACAAAAAAAGAATTAAAAAAATGAATGGAGATGGCTGCTTCGTGGGTCGGCCCGCTTGGCCGGCCCACACGTCCTTCAGGAGGAGCGGGCTTTGCCCCATTTTTCGAGCGGGCGGGTCGGTGCTGAAGCGGGATTCGACCCGCATCCACCCCAAAGCAAGCGAAGGCGCGCGCAGATCATGGAGCGGCGGGTCGGGCACGAATCGCCCGACCCGCAGGCCCATTCCCTTGTTAATTGCGGGCTGAGGCGAAAAAGGGAGGCAGTTCGTTTTTGGAGTTCTTTTTTTCGGCCAGCTTGTGTTTTTGGGTGATTTTTAGGGTTTGTTGGGGGGTTTTGCCCTTCTTCTTCCCCAAAGGCTTGGGCAAGGGTTGGAAGCCATGAGATGATGGAAAAGCTTGGTGGAGGAGCAAATTGGAAGAGGCTAGGGTTCATTTGGTGAAAGCTTGGATGAAATTTTTCCTCTTCCTCTTTGTATTTTGATATCTCCCTATTGTAATGAATTTGGGTTAACTTTGAATGAAAATTCCATCTTTTGATTCATGATGATTGGGTAGTGTTAATTTGCTTGGGTTGTGATTCATTGTGTTTGGTTGCTAATTTTAGCCCTAATTTCCTCTTGCATATTATCTTGCTAATCTTGGATGAATTGTTAGTGCGCACTTTAATTGGTTAAGTCCCGAGAGGGCAATTTGAGAAAAATCCATGTTCATATATTGATAGTGCTATGTGATGCATCCATGCCTATTGCTAATTGTGGTGTTCTTTAATGCTAAATTTTTCGATTGAGTGTCCTTAGCCGGATGATCAATTGAGTTATATGCGGGTAATTAGAGCTTAATTAACACCAATTTTAATGATCCCACAACCCATGCTCTCTCGCCTTGCTATCCTAAATCCTCTAATTTGGCTCTCTAACCCTACCCACTTAGGATAGATTTGTTGATTTACCACTCCGTTTTTCCACTCATCCACTTTAATTGAGGTTGTTGTTTCACGCTATTTCCTTTCTTTATCAATCAATTTTGTGAATATAGAACGACTTGTCCCTGTGATCCGACCCGGTACTCACCGGTTATTTTTATTGCATTGACACTCCTACGCTTGGGAGTGGAAGGCGTGCTCCTTGCGCGTCCTCCCGCACAACCAATTGGCGTCGTTGCTGGAGACAACGGTTTCTATTATTAGCAATTTTCGATTGATTTTGAAAGTTTTAGTGTGATACTACTATCTCTTAGTGTGAGTCTTTTTGATTCTTCATCTTTCACTTATTGTTCATCCTTATTTATTTTACGCTTTTTCAGTCTTTTTTATTGTTGTTTTTGTTTTTTTTCAAAAATGGCAAGTACTTCAAATTCTCTTGGGTTTGACATGCGGGTGACCAAATCCCTACCGAGATTCCTCGATAAGGATGCGGAGAGCCCCTACCTACATATTAAGAAGTTTATGAGTGCTTGCAAGCTTCATTTTGATGGGAACACGTGTGCAGAAAATTTTTATCTTAAATTCTTTTCCTATTCGTTGGATGGTAGTGCATTAAATTGGTTTAAAGTTTATATCCATCATCGTAGTCCATCTTGGCCTGTACTAAAGCAAAAATTTTGTATGAAGTTTTTTCCATCTTACATGACCAAAACATGGCAAGGAAGAATGGTGAACTTTGCTCAGCGCATCGGTGAGACATTTTTTCAGGATTGGACGCGTTTTTCAGAGTTAGTGTACGGTTGTCCACATCATGGATTTGACAGTGTGTGTCTTCTTGGATTCTTCTTGGAGGGTCTGCTTCTGAAGACGCAGAATTTTATGGATTTGTTGGACAACGGTCACTTTTTGGGCATGGATGAGAATGCGGCTTGGCGTTATTTGGAGTCATATAAGGAGGAAGATCACACATTTGTTGCGACTCCAAATGAGCCAAGCCATGAAGTTTTGGTCCACCAAGCCCTGAATGAAGAAGTTCTTATGGATCTCACCCCACCGGTAGTTGAAGAATTGAGTGCCCCATGCCAAGTAGTAGTTGAGGAACCAAGTGTTGGCATGGAGGAGTTGGTTGAGCCGGTGGAGGAAATTATCATGACGGCATTTCCTATTTCTGCTGGGCCGTGTCAATTAGTTGTTGAAGAATTGGTTGTTGACATAGTAGAGATAGAGGAGCCGTTCGCGCACACACTTGAGAGCGAAGTGGGTGAGGGGGAGTGTTCTTTTGTTGGTGAGCCCGATGAAGAGGCAAGCGAGGGTGAGTCTATACCACATGCTATCATGGATACCGAGCTTCCCTCTCTTTCGGTAGTTTCTATGGAGATAGCAATTCCTCCCCCAATTGATATTGAATGCCGTCGGGATAAGCTTCAAACCACATCATATTCAACCATCCAGTGAGTTTTCTCACACATTCATTATACTTTTCATTCCGTATTTTATATTGATGATTATGTGTGGATGTCATTTTTTGGGAATGTGTCCCCATCTCTTTCTTACACAACCCATCTCCTTCCTTATATAGGTACATACTTTAAGGAGATGCTTGGGGTTGTGTAAGTGGCCGTCATTGCCACATTCGGTCGAGGAGCATTGGCGGAGGGAATAAAAGGAGCGTTGGAACAATTACCACCGCCGATGGAAATTTTGGATCCGCCTTTTGCCAAGGAGTATTCTTTCCTTTAGTAGTGTAAATAAATAAAATCAAAAGTTAGTTAGTTTGCTTTTGCATGTTTACTTTCGTATGCTTTGCTTTTCTTTTCTAGGATCTTTTGCCGAGATTTAATACTCTTCCAACATTGAGGACAATGTTTATTTTAAGTTGGGGGGAGAGTGTTAGAATCTTTAGGATTGTTAGGATTTTGATGATAATTTTTTTTGAGATACCTCCATCTTACTCTCATCCAATGATTTTCATTGCATATCATATTTTGGCCTCCTTGTCCGTACACCGTTAGCTATTTGTTTAGTCCCTACATGATTAATGCGATGCAATTTTTTCGGATTATTAGTTTGGCATCAAACTTATGGATATTTGATTGGCGTGTTTTAATTTCTTTTCCAATTTGGATTCAAATGCTAATATGCCATGTATGAGACTATTTCATATGTCGTGATTATCTCTTTGAAACAATTTGGGAAAAGTTTGCTATGTTTTCTTCTTAGGAGTAGGTGGATGAATTGTTTGCTTATGTTGAGAATGAGAAAGAGAGCGTTAATATAAGTGAATGGTTTTCCTAATCGAATCGAGTAGCCGGTGCCCCACGAAACATTGGGGAGGAAGCCAAAAATGAGATTTAGGGGATCATTCCATCCCTTTGCCTATATAGCGTTATCGCATGTATGCAAAGGTGGCGTGTTTGCATTTCATGGCGTTATCGCGTGAATGCAATACATAAACATAGAAAAAAAAGAATACAAAAAAAGAAGGAAAAAGAAAAGAAAAAGAAAAAAATGAATGAATAAATGAAAGAATAAGCAAAATGAGTGATGCAATCTCATCTCCCACCACTTAGAGGAATTTCTTTTGTTTTGGCCATTTCCATGAAAGTTAGAAACTTTGTCATTTGTGATATATCCCGATAAATGCAATACGGTGCTTATTATTTTTCATGTGCTCCTAATATCATTGTGATCATACTTTCAATTTTTGAGAAATATTTGAGCAATAGATTGTTTTATATGAATTTTAGAAGTCAATATTGAGTTTAATAGTCATTATATTCATTTCATAATCAAATGGACTAATTTCTTCTTCTCATATTTTTCAGGTACTCCTGGGGTCTTGGAGATTTTTCAGATTTTTCTGGGAATTTTCCAAGACTTCTAGGTATTTTTGGTGGATTTTTGGAGGAGAATTGGGGATTTTTGGAGCTAAGAGTGAATTTCTGGGATTTTTATAAAAGAAAAATTAAAAAAAATAGTAAAAAGCCCAGTATGCGGGCCAGCCCGCTGGCCGGCCCGCTTTCGATTTTTCGCTGGGGCTACTGCTCCGCTTAACACAAAAAAAAGAATTAAAAAAACGAACGGAGATGGCCGCTTCGTGGGCCGGCCCCGCTTGGCCGGCCCACGCGTTCTTCAGGAGGAGCGGGCTTTGCCCCATTTTTTCAAGCGGGCGGGTCGGTGCTGAAGCGGGATTCGACCCGCATCCGCCCCAAAGCAAGCGCAGGCGCGCGCAGCTCATGGAGCGACGAGACGGTCGTGAATCGCCCGACCCACAGGCCCATTCCCTTGTTAATTGCGGGCTGAGGCAAAAAAGGGAGGCAGTTCGTTTTTGGAGTTCTTTTTTTGGCCAGCTTGTGTTTTTGGGTGATTTTTAGGGGTTGTGGGGGGGGGGGGGGGGTTGCCCTTCTTCTTCCCCAAAGGCTTGGGCAAGGGTTGGAAGCCATGGGATGATGGAGAAGCTTGGTGGATGAGCAAATTGGAAGAGGCTATGGCTCATTTGGTGAAAGCTTGGGTGAAATTTTTCCTCTTCCTCTTTGTATTTTGATATCTCCCTATTGTAATGAATTTGGGTTAACTTTGAATGAAAATTCCATCTTTTGATTCATGATGATTGGGAATTGTTAATTTGCTTGGGTTGTGATTCATTGTGTTTGGTTGCTAATTTTAGCCCTAATTTCCTCTTGCCTATTATCTTGCTAATCTTGGATGAATTGTTAGTGCGCACTTTAATTGGTTAAGTCCCGAGAGGGCAATTTGAGAAAAATCCATGTTCATATATTGATAGTGCGATGTGATGCTTCCTTGCCTATTGCTAATTATGGTGTTCTTTAATGCTAAAATTTTCGATTGAGTGTCCTTAGCCGGATGATTAATTGAGTTATATGCGGGTAATTAGAGCTTAATTAACACCAATTTTAATGATCCCACAACCCATGCTCTCTCGCCTTGCTATCCTAAATCCTCTAATTTGGCTCTCTAACCCTACCCACTTAGAATAGATTTGTTGATTTACCACTTTGTTTTCCACTCATCCACTTTAATTGAGGTTGTTGTTTCACGCTATTTCCTTTCTTTATCAATCAATTTTGTGAATATAGAACGACTTGTCCCTGTGATCTGACCCGGTACTCACAGGTTATTTTTATTGCATTGAGACTCCTATGCTTGGGAGTGGAAGGCGTGCTCCTTGCGCGTCCTCCCGGTCAACAAAGGTGCTTACCAAGAAGAATATGGAGGAGATAGTGAAGTTGCATGGCGTCCCTTTCAGTATTATTTCAGACAGAGACACTCGATTCACGTCTCACTCTTGGAAGAGCTTGCAGGAGTGTCTGGGGACCCACTTAAGCTTCATTACAGCTTATCATCCTCAGACAGATAGCCAATCAGAATGCGCCATTCAGATCTTGGAAGACATGTTGCGTGTGTGTATGCTGGATTTCAAGGGATCTTGGGAAGACCATCTACATCTCGTGGAGTTCGCTTACAACAACAGTTATCAGGCCAGCATTGGTATGGCGCCCCTTACAGCGCTATATGGCAAGAAGTGTCGTTTTCCCTTGAGTTGAGAGGACGTTGGTGATCGAGAGCTCATCGGTCCAGACTTGATTATTGTAGCAGTGGAAGTAGTCCAAACCATCAGAGAGAAGCTACCGTTGGCTCAAGATCGATACAAGCATTGGGAAAATGCAAAGCACCAGCATTTGGAGTTCCAACCTGGTGACCATGTGTTTTTGAAGATCTCTCCGAATCGGGAAATGATTCGTTTTGGACGAAGAGGAAAGCTCAGTCCTCGATACATTGGTCCATTTGATATTTTGGAGCGAGTAGGCGATGTGGCCTATTGCCTTGCTTTGCCACCTGCATTGGAAGGAGTACATGAAATCTTTCATGTCTCACAGCTTCGACGCTACGTGAGTGATCCTAGTCATGTTGTGGATTACTTCGAGATTGATGTGCGTCCGGATCTAACTTATGAGCAACAACCAGTAAAGATCTTGGATCGATGACAGAAGACCCTCAAGAATAGAGTGATCAACCTTGTCAGGGTAATGTGGCGTCATAACTCACCTGGAGAATCTACTTGGGACCGAGAAGACGATATGCGAGAACGCTACCCATACTTATTTACCGAGTCGGATAATCTTACTAGTCTCGAGACTAGTTACGGAAGCTATTGTGATGTCAATAGTAAGTATTCATAAACATCATCTCTTGTTTTCTTGATGCTATGATATCACATTATATTTCATGTTATTTACAACCTGATTTATTAGATCATTATCATCATTTATTTGCTTGAGCTTCTTCATAACAGAGATTATATGTTTAAGAAATTCCGAGGTCGGAATTATTTTAAGGAGGGTAGGATGTAACATCCAGTTTTCATCAACACATCTAATTACGTATTTAACCTATTTTCAAATTTTTTTAAAACTATTTTATAATGGGTCGTCAGGTGTTTTACGATTTCAAAATTTTCTTATAAAAATATTTTGAAGGATCAGACTAGTTATGAAGTATTTAGTAAGTTCGGTTTTCATCAAATACCTCTAAATAATCTGATAAAAATTCATTTTTCAATTATTACTGTTTTGGCTCAATGAATTAATTTTCTATACAAACATCAGCAAAACGTTTTCAAACTTTTACAGTATCACTCTATGATCATTTAGTGCCCCCATATTAATTTTGTAATTTTCTGAAGTCAAATCAATAGAGAACCCGCACACCCGCTTCCTAAAAGTTTTGGCCCAAAACTCGTATCTCTGTAGCTCAAACCCCAAAATGGATCTCGTATTTGCGATTCTCGCGACAATACAAACCCGTGGGTATGTTTTCGTAATTTTTCGGATTCGTTTGACTCAAGGGGCAAAATCGTAATTTCGTTACAAATTTTACTAATGACAGTCACTAATTACCTTTTTAACTTACCCTAACCTAAACGAAAATTACCATACCCATGTTTAAAACGTGAGAGGGGACATGTTAATTTTTCTTGGTTTAGCCAAAAAGCTAAACCTAATCACATTAATTACTTACCTAATGCATTAATTAACTTTGACTAAGCAATTTCTAATTGCTATAAATAACCCCTTAACCCCCCCTCCTCTCTCTAATTAACACACCGTTAATCCCTCTCTCTCTCTTTTCAGGCTCAAAACCCCTAAGGCCTCTCTCTCTCTCTCTCTCTCTCTCTCTCTCTCTCTCTCTCTCTCTCTCTCTCTCTCTCTCTCTCCCCCTCTCTCCTCTCCCGCTCTTTCCCTTACCCCGTGACTCTATCTCCCTCTTTCATTCTCTTCCCCCAGGGTGACCCACACCCGCACTGCCGACGACCCTCGCTCTCCGGCAAACCCCACCGCTCAACCCTCCAAGCGGCACACTTCCCCCGCCCTGCACCCACGACCCCCCATCTTCGTCGCTCGACCTCCCCGCGAGCACCACCCCTCCTGTCACGCCCCGCTTCCCAAAAGTGGAGGCGAGACGTGAAAAGGTCCGCACGGGCGTGGAGCGGTGAAGCCGCATGCCCGATAAGCGTCAATGAATCATAAGCAGGTCCCTGTAACCATGAACAGAACAAAGATAATAACAAAAGGAGACAGAAATAAAATCTCATATCTCAGATAGTTTGTCCAACTAAAACAAAGAGTTCAACAACCAGAAAAGCCACCAGGCTATAACGGAAGAGTCTAAGGCCACAAGCCGGCCCGCAACCACAACATAAGACAAAACAACGGTGCTACGCACCGGTAACTACAGCAGCTAAACAAACACACAGACAGCTCCTAAGACTGATCGCCCGTGTCCACAAAGTCCTCGTCCAACACGGGCTCAAGCTCGGCGTCCGCAAACACCTCACCCTCAGCAAGTAACTCTGGCTCGGGGTCTAACATTTGTCACCCAAAAGAGAAAAGGGGCACATGTCAGCAAGTCTAAAGACTTGAGCAAGGAAACTGAAAGTAACTAACAACCTAGCACTTATAATATTAAGCAATGACATGACAGTTTAGTTTGATGCAGCAGTTTAAAAAGAGAGTGTCACGCACTCACGATGTAGCATTCACTAAGCACTAATCACGATTCACTTATCACTATTAATCACTTGTGCACTAGAGATTTCGCCTGCTGGCCGGAGTGGCAGATCAGGCCAACTCGGGGCTCAGGTGGCCGCATATCTCTTACCCCACCCATATGTGTCGAGCGTTGGGGTTTCCAACTAACTGCGCTCGCTTCTGGATTACGAGCCAGGAAGTGTATTTGGCATAGGGGTGCACCTAGCCGGTATCCGAGCGTTGGGGTTTCCAACTACAGGGCTCGCTTCTGGAACACGAGCCAGGAATATAATATTGTAGCGTGTGCTACGCAATCACGATGAATAATCACTATGCAATGACATGAACAGATATTTGCGTACCGTTAATGGAAATTAAACATGACTTGGCAAGCATGATGAAGGTGACGGATCTAGCTTCGTTGTCAAGCTAGATCAAAGGCGTCCAGACAGCTATCCTTTCACTGTCTAGTCTCTTTTACGCTAAAGCAAGGTAATGGCCTAAGACATGGCCCAATTCGAAAGATAGCAAGTTTCACTTGCCTGATACCGGGATTGACGAGCAATGAAGATCGTCACACAAGCTAACTATGGATGGATCACTGTTAGGGCAAAACAATTATTAGCATAATGATTCTAGATTGATTTCTTATTAGAATCCTAATTGTCTAATAATCCATTTTATTAGGGTTTCATAAATGTCAATGTGGGTTATGCTAAAACTAAAGAATCGAGTATTACCGTGAAGAAGCGGAGGACCGATGCCGAGCAACCACGGCAACGGAAGAACGATCCGGCTCAGATCTGGAAATGAGGGAAAATCTGGAGAAATAGGTTTTGATATGGGTTTTGGGGGTTTGATGAAGGTTTGAGGAAGGTGGAAGGTGGAAAGTGTTAAGTGAGGGTTTGGATGATGGAGGATGAGCTTGGAATGAAGGATTAAGGGTTTGAGGAAGAAGAGGGCTCAATGGGGGAGAAATTAGGGTTTGAGGTGATGAGGAAGAAGAAGAAAACGTTTGGAGGGGTATTTATAGAGTTTGGTGGCGGCTATGGCAAAACTAGGGTTTCCTGTACTGTTTAGTCGGTCAAAGAACAACCACTGACCGACTAGTTTGGGAACTAGTCGGTCGGTTGACCAACGCAGACCGACTAAGTGTAAACAGTAACCCCGACGAAAACCTGAACTAAGAGTTAGTCGGTCAAAGAACAACTACTGACCGACTAGTTTGACATCTAGTCGGTCGATGAACGTTCTTAGACCGACTAAGAGTAAATAGTAACTGGTATCAAAAATAATTAATGAGTTAGTCGGTCAAAGAAGCATTGCTGACCGACTAGTTTGCAACCTAGTCGGTCGACCAACGTTCTTAGACCGACTAACGATAAACAGTAACTCCTGAATAATTTTCAAAGCCCACTAGTTGGTTCAAGAAGGTTTTCTGCCCGACTGGATCATCATCTAGTCGGTCAGTGCCCCTTCTCATACCGGCTAATGTGCACTGAAAGTTCCGAAATGGAGCGCGAAGCTCCGGGATGGTTTCCTAAGTCTCCTAGGCTCGTTCTAACTCTAAGATATCGACGTTATGAAGTCCGTCACGAATGACTTACTTCAAACACGACGACCGACGGAAGAATCTAGAGAATCACAACGAAACGAGCGAAAAGAAAACTACGGAGACGGAAAAGGAAATCACAAGGAAGGGAAAACTACAAATAATATAATATATATAATAATCCATACATGAAAAACCAGTCGTTACATCCTTCCCAACTTAAGAAAAATTCCGTCCTCGGAATTCCCAACACTCACGTGTCCGGGAACAAAAGTGGGTAGCGCTCTCGCATCTCATCTTCTCTCTCCCAAGTACACTCTCCCGGTGAACCGTGTCGCCACATCACACGAACAAGATCAACGACCTTGTTCCGAAGTGACTTCTGATGCCTGTCCAGAATCTGCACTGGATGCTGGTCATACGTCAAATCTGAGCGGACGGCAATCTCTGAGAAATCCACGGCATGAGACGGATCGCTGATGTATCGACGAAGCTGCGACACATGGAAAACATCATGGACTCCTTCCAAAGATGGCGGCAAGGCTAAGCGGTAAGCTACTTCGCCGACCCTCTCCAAAACATCAAACGGTCCAATGTATCGCGGGCTCAACTTCCCTCGCTTCCCAAAACAAATCACTCCACGATTCGGGGAAATCCTCAGAAACACATGATCGCCCGGTTGAAACTCCAAAGGACGACGTTTCGCATCCGTCCAATGCTTAAAACGGTCCTGAGCAATCCTCAGCCTCTCCCGAATGTTCCTGACGACCTCCACAGCCTCCACAATCATCTCAAGCCCCAACAGCTCCCGATCGCCAACGTCATCCCAACTCAATGGCGATCGACATTTCCTCCCATACAAAGCGGCGAAAGGCGCCATGCCAATAGACGCCTGGTAGCTGTTGTTGTAAGAGAACTCCACCAAGTGTAGATGGTCCTCCCACGAACCCTTGAAATCCAACATGCACGCTCTCAGCATGTCTTCCAAAATCTGAATCGTCCTCTCGGACTGGCCATCCGTCTGCGGATGGTACGTCGTGCTGAAACTCAGACGCGTCCCCAAACTCTTCTGTAAACTCTGTCAGAACTGAGATGTGAATCTCGTGTCTCTGTCCGACACGATACTCACGGGGACCCCATGGAGTCGCACGATCTCCTGCACGATTCACGTTACATCACTATCTAAACTAGAAAAAGGAAATAGAAATGGAGAGTAAAGAAATTACCTTCATGTATCTCCTTGCTAGTGCCTCAGTGGACTGTCCTACTCGGAATGGAATAAAATGTGCAGACTTGGTCAATCGGTCTACGATCACCCAAATCACGTCGTTCTGCTTCGGACTCCGAGGTAGTCCAGTCATGAAGTCCACAGTGATGTGCTGCCACTTCCACTCCGGAATCGGAATCGGTTGCAGCAACCCTGCCGTACGCTGATGCTCCGCCTTTACCTGCTGGCAAACCAAGCATTTGGCTACACTCCGAGCCACACTCCTCTTCATGCCGTGCCACCAAAAGTTCAGACGAAGATCCTTGTACATCTTGGTCCCACCAGGATGCACAGAATACGGTGAACTGTGTGCCTCCACCAACAACTCCTCTCTGATATCCCCAGCTGGCACACACAGCCTGGCTCCGAACCTCAACGAGCCATCATCATGAACCAAAAAGTCAGTCCACAGACCGGCTTCAACCTGCCCTCGAATCCTTACCAATTTCGGATCTCCGGCCTGACTCGCCTTAATCCGATCCACGATCGTTGACTGCACCTGCATGTACATCGACGAAGAAGCCTCCCCGGGAAGAACAATCTCTACATCGGACCCGCAAAAATCCTGCTGCAATCTCCACTGCGAAGTCAACATCATCACCGCGGGAAGCCTACTCAAAGCATCTGGAACCACATTCACCTTGCCAGGGTGATCCTGCATATCAATCTCGTAATCTGCCATAAGCTCCAACCATCGACGATGTCGCATGTTGAGCTCCTTCTGGGTAAAAATATACTTCAAGCTTTTGTGATCGGTGAAGATTTTCACTTTCTCACTCAGCAAGAAGTGCCTCCAAATCTTAAGAGCAAACACAACGGCAGCCAACTCCAAATCATGCGTCGGGTAATTCTTCTCATGAACCTTGAGCTGACGCGACGCATAAGCCACCACATGTCCATGCTGATGCAAAACACAACCGAGACCCTTGCCAGAAGCATCGCAAAAGATCTCGAATCCTCCACTGCGGTCAGGCACAGCAAGGACAGGGGCAGACGTCAAACGCTCTCTCAGAACACCAAAGGCATGCTCACAGTCACCCGACCAAACATAAGGTATATCCTTCCGCGTCAACCTGGTCATTGGCTCGGCAATACGGGAAAAGTCCTTAATGAAACGCTGATAATATCCCGCCAAACCAAGGAAACTCCGAATCTCAGAGGCCGACGACGGAACAGGCCACTCTCTGATGGCCCTAATCTTCTCGGGATCCACTGAAATACCATCACCAGTCACCACATGCCCGAGAAAAGAAACACTGTCCAACCAGAACTCGCACTTCGAAAACTTGGCATACAACCGATGCTTCCTCAAAATTTCCAACACGACCCTCAAGTGCGAGGCATGCTCCTCCTCCGACCTCGAATAAATCAGAATGTCGTCAATAAAGATAACGACAAACTTATCCAAAAAGTCATAGAAAATCATATTCATCAAATTCATGAAAACTGCAGGTGCGTTAGTTACACCGAAAGGCATAACCACGAACTCATAGTGTCCATACTTCGTTCTGAAAGCTGTCTTCGGAACATCCTCCTTCTTCACCTTCAACTGATGATAACCACTCCTCAAATCCAACTTAGAAAACACCCTTGACCCTCCAAGCTGATCAAAAATGTCATCAATACGAGGCAAAGGATATCTATTCTTATTGGTCACCGCATTCAATCCCCGATAGTCCACGCACATGCGACGCGAACCATCCTTCTTCCTCACCAGCAACACAGGTGCTCCCCACGGAGACACGCTGGGATTAATGTAACCCTTCTGCATAAGCTCATCCAACTGCTTCCGCAACTCTTCCAATTCTGCAGGCACCATACGGTATGGTGCCTTCGAAATTGGCTGCGCACCTGGAATCAAATCAATAGAAAACTCTAAAGCTCGATCGGGTGGCAGTCAAGACATCTCCTCGGGGATCATCAAAATCTCGCACCACAGCTGGCCTCTCCAACTCCAACTGCATGCCACAACTTCCACCGGTCTGGCCCGAAATCTGACCGGACCCAGCGAACTGCTACCTCGACTGAACTCAAATACCGGATGTCCGGGAATCTCGAACACCACCTTCTTCCTCCGACAGTCAATCGTAGCATAGAAGCTCGCAAGCCAATCCATCCCAAGGACCGCATCGTAGTTGGTGATGTTGTGGACAATAAAATCAGCATAAAGCTCATGTCCACAAACCACCACAGAGCAAGGGCTGCACCCACGATGCACCGAGACTACATCATTCCCTGTAACGATGTTCCAACTCTTGGGGAGAGGGGACGTCGACAAGGAATGCTTCTCCATGAAGCTCTGGGCCAAAATGCACATCGACACACCTGAGTCAAAGAGGACTCGGGCAGGGAATGTGCAAACCAAAACCACACCTAACAAACAGTCTAATCAATCAAATCTTACTCTAGCAACATTCATACACAATCAACCAACATAATTTAACAATCAACTAACTAAGGAAGGAACAACTAGTTTGGAAGTTACCTGCAATGACCTCATCCATGACCAAGATCTCCTCCTCGGTCATCAGAAATGCCTGCCTCCTTGGCGGAACAGCCTGCCGAAAGGCATGCCCTTGTGGAACAAGGGGTACCCCACGACCAGCGGGCACCGGGGCTCTTTGCTGCAACGGCGGGGCAGCAATAGGTGTCCTCCAAGGTTGCTTCAACCTCGGGCACTCCCTGAGAGCATGGGCAGGATCTCCACATGCCATACATTGCCCCAAGAACCTCCTACACGATTCCTTGATGTGGCCCTCCTTGCCACAGAAATGGCAAACCTTCTGAACAGGCCCTCCTGGCCTCTTAAACTGAATAGGCTGGTTCGACCTGAATCCAGGTCTAACCACAGCTCTCGCCTGTTCCACAGGCCTCTTCCCAGCACCAACAATAGACCCCCTCCTCTGGTTCACGAGCAGCTCCTGCCTCTTGGCTGCTACTAGAACCTTCTGATAAGATTCCCGGTCAGAAGACGTCACAAAACTCTGGAGCTCCGAAGCAAGTCCCTGTAGGAACCTCTGAGCTCTCTCCTCAGCGTCCTGCACCATCTTCGATGCAAACCGACTCAGCCTCATGAACTCTTGGTGATACCGGTCCACCGACGAGCTTCCTTGCTTCAGATCGATAAAACGCTGCAGCATCTCTTCCCTGTCAGCTTTTGGGAAGAGCTCACCATCAAATCTGGCCTTGAAGGTAGCACAGACGATCGGCTCCTCCAACATCTTCTCTTCAGCATCCCACCAATTTCTGGCGTTATCCCTTAGCTGGCGCTTCACCAAGTCAACCCAACTAACTTCGTTGACCTTGGACATCTTCAGATTTTCCTCGATATTCCTCATCCACTCATCAGCAGCTAGTGGACCTTCGGTTCCATCAAAATATGCAGGACCCAGCTCTCTGAACTGCTTCGCTCCAGGCTCAGGGCGAGGGGCTTCCACCGCCCGAGCAGCTCGAGCCACCGGAGCATTCTGTACCTGCAGAAGCACACCCTGCTGAACTTGCATTATCTGCATCATCATCCGCATCATCTCTCCGTTAGTGGGCTCCCGCTCAGGTTCCTCAACATGAGGGAGTGCACCACTACTACTACCCGCACGTGTATTCCGCCTTCCTGCCATCTAGTGACACAGAAAACGAAACAATTAGACTCATAGCTTAACGACTCGGATGTCGAACTTCATTTAGTGGACATTCTAATATTATTATCGTCATTTCGACATTCACAGTTACAGAGGGAGACCTGCATGGACCACCAAACAAAACCTGTCACGCCCCGCTTCCCAAAAGTGGAGGCGAGACGTGAAAAGGTCCGCACGGGCGTGGAGCGGTGAAGCCGCACGCCCGATAAGCGTCAATGAATCATAAGCAGGTCCATGTAACCATGAACAGAACAAAGATAATAACAAAAGGAGACAGAAATAAAATCTCATATCTCAGATAGTTTGTCCAACTAAAACAAAGAGTTCAACAACCAGAAAAGTCACCAGGCTATAACGAAAGAGTCTAAGGCCACAAACCGGCCCGCAACCACAACATAAGACAAAACAACGGTGCTACGCACCGGCAACTACAGCAGCTAAACAAACACACAGACAGCTCCTAAGATTGATCGCCCGTGTCCACGAAGTCCTCGTCCAACACGGGCTCAAGCTCGGCGTCCGCAAACACCTCACCCTCAGCAAGTAACTCTGGCTCGGGGTCTAACATGTGTCACCCAAAAGAGAAAAGGGGCACATGTCAGCAAGTCTAAAGACTTGAGCAAGGAAACTGAAAGTAACTAACAACCTAGCACTTATAATATTAAGCAATGACATGACAGTTTAGTTTGATGCAGCAGTTTAAAAAGAGAGTGTCACGCACTCACGATGTAGCATTCACTAAGCACTAATCACGATTCACTTATCACTATTAATCACTTGTGCACTAGAGATTTCGCCTGCTGGCCGGAGTGGCAGATCAGGCCAACTCGGGGCTCAGGTGGCCGCATATCTCTTACCCCACCCATATGTGTCGAGCGTTGGGGTTTCTAACTAACTGCGCTTGCTTCTGGATCACGAGCCAGGAAGTGTATTTGGCATAGGGGTGCACCTAGCCGGTATCCGAGCGTTGGGGTTTCCAACAACAGGGCTCGCTTCTGGAACACGAGCCAGGAATATAATATTGTAGCGTGTGCTACGCAATCATGATGAATAATCACTATGCAATGACATGAACAGATATTTGCGTACCGTTAATGGAAATTAAACATGACTTGGCAAGCATGATGAAGGTGACGGATCTAGCTTCGTTGTCAAGCTAGATCAAAGGCGTCCAGACAGCTATCCTTTCACTGTCTAGTCTCTTTTACGCTAAAGCAAGGTAATGGCCTAAGACATGGCCCAATTCGAAAGATAGCAAGTTTCACTTGCCTGATACCGGGATTGACGAGCAATGAAGATCGTCACACAAGCTAACTATGGATGGATCACTGTTAGGGCAAAACAATTATTAGCACAATGATTCTAGATTGATTTCTTATTAGAATCCTAATTGTCTAATAATCCATTTTATTAGGGTTTCACAAATGTCAATGTGGGTTATGCTAAAACTAAAGAATCGAGTATTACCGTGAAGAAGCGGAGGACCGATGCCGAGCAACCATGGCAACGGAAGAACGATCCGGCTCAGATCTGGAAATGAGGGAAAATCTGGAGAAATAGGTTTTGATATGGGTTTTGGGGGTTTGATGAAGGTTTGAGGAAGGTGGAAGGTGGAAAGTGTTAAGTGAGGGTTTGGATGATGGAGGATGAGCTTGGAATGAAGGATTAAGGGTTTGAGGAAGAAGAGGGCTCAATGGGGGAGAAATTAGGGTTTGAGGTGATGAGGAAGAAGAAGAAAATGTTTGGAGGGGTATTTATAGAGTTTGGTGGCGGCTAGGGCAAAACTAGGGTTTCCTGTACTGTTTAGTCGGTCAAAGAACAACCACTGACCGACTAGTTTGGGAACTAGTCGGTCGGTTAACCAACGCAGACCGACTAAGTGTAAACAGTAACCCCCGACGAAAACCTGAACTAAGAGTTAGTCGGTCAAAGAACAACTACTGACCGAATAGTTTGACATCTAGTCGGTCGATGAACGTTCTTAGACCGACTAAGAGTAAACAGTAACTGGTATCAAAAATAATTAATGAGTTAGTCGGTCAAAGAAGCATTGTTGACCGACTAGTTTGTAACCTAGTCGGTCGACCAACGTTCTTAGACCGACTAACGATAAACAGTAACTCCTGAATAATTTTCAAAGCCCACTAGTCGGTTCAAGAAGGTTTTCTGACCGACTGGATCGTCATCTAGTCGGTCAGTGCCCCTTCTCATACCGGTTAATGTGCACTGAAAGTTCCAAAATGGAGCGCGAAGCTCCGGGATGGTTTCCTAAGTCTCCTAGGCTCGTTCTAACTCTAAGATATCGACGTTATGAAGTCCGTCACGAATGACTTACTTCAAACACGGCGACCAATGGAAGAATCTAGAGAATCACAACGAAACGAGCGAAAAGAAAACTACGGAGACGGAAAAGGAAATCACAAGGAAGGAAAAACTACAAATAATATAATATATATAATAATCCATACATGAAAAACCAGTCGTTACACCTCCGTTCACCCCCGCTCTGCCACCGTCTCTAATCCACTCCCACGCCGGTGACTCACCCCCGCACCCCGTCACCGCACAGCCCCGCTGTCTCCCTCCCTCGCTCCACCACTCCACAGCGAGCACACACGCCTCCAAGCTCGCTGCCGAAGAGCTCCGCCCCACTACCTTCTCCGATCAACCCCTCAGCTCCGCCACTGTTGACGACCGCCGGCGACAACCGCACCGAGCTCGAGTGCCTCTCACTGCTGCCTCCTTCCACTCACCGCTGTAGCCATACCCTCTGCCAAGCCTCACCATCGACCCCCTCCCTAGCTCTCCGCCGCGTCCGCCGCCTATCGCCGTTGTCGTCGCTACGCTTCGCCGCCATCCGACGACGGAGACACCCCCGCAACGCACGCACGCGAGAGAAACGAGGGTGAGGGTTATTTTCGAATGTATTTCATAATATACGAAAAAGTATTTCCGTATATTTGTATTTAATTAATTATTAAGTGGGTCTTATTGGTTTTTAATTCATACTAAATAATATACAAGTCAGAAAAACACATGACCAGATTCAGAAAATCAAAAATGATATTCTGGATCCAATGGCGATGGTTTCATCCGAATCAGATGCTTATTTTTTCCAGAATAAATTTTTAACCCTAAAACATAAATACGTTATTTTCGTTTAAAAAATCTGTAACTTGTTATTTTCACGCAAAATGATACATGAAAAAAATATATGTTGTAGTACTCTTCGAGACGGTCGTTTTGATAGCTCACTTGAACCATTCCGATACGTATTGCACACAGAAGACAATTATTGAATAATTACGTTACTTAATTAAAATTAGTTTTTAAATTGAAATTTGAGCATTGAAAAATTATAAAAATTACCAGGAGCGTCTGAAAAATATTTTCCTCTTGCTGTAAAATTATTTTCAACTTATCTAGTCTATAGAAAAATTTAGAAAGCTTTTCGACAACGTTTCAAACAGTTTATTAAATCAAAACGATCAGAATATTTAAATAGTAAATGTAGCGTTCTTTAACCAAGTATTCTTGTGTTGCAGGTACCAATTCTTGTGCACCAACGTCCGTAGAAGCCCTAGATCTAGTTCCGGCTTCCTACGTCGATCTCAAAATCTGTAAGTCATGACGAATTCTAAAATTAGAAAATTAGTTAGTGTCCCCGTATGAACTTAGAATACCACTATAGCCTCAGAACGGCTACTTGACTTGAACCGAACTAGAAACATAATCTAATAGGAAAGTAATCAACTATAGATTACTTTGCCAACTTTCAACTTTGGTGGTTGAAGCACACAACCATCAACTTGGGTAAATTGTGTGCTAAACAACACTATTACATGCTCGAAGCATGGAATCGACACCCCGAATGTTGGACTTGTCTTTATCCTCACTTCACTTGGCCCAGCCTGCTTTGAAAAGAATTTCTAACTTTCTGGTTTTCAATAAGAAAGTCAACCAGTGGACTTGGGTTGACTAGCATCGTATGATACAACGTATGGAATATCTTGTGAAACATCCCGTATAAATCATGTACATAAAACACTTGACACTTCACTGGGGTTTTTGGGGTAACTCGTAGTTTGAGAGAGTGCGGGAGTGACTGGAGTTCATCTACATGTCTAGCTGCTTGGGTTTTCGGCATCCTGTCTCGCTGCATGTGTTTCGGCAAACAAAAATATGCTGACGTGTCAGCATCCTGTCTAGCTGCCTGTGTTTCGGCATTTGTCTGGGTAAGCGCACCCAGGCAAGAGATGAACTCAATGGTCACATATTGTACTCTCCTACTTGAGTCACGTAGTTCTAGTGTAGTTACTTTTCCACAGTCACCTTTACTTTACGCGTCACATGCACTTCATCGTCGTCGCCTTTACTTTACACGTTCCATGAACGTTACTTACTACACTTGTGCAGTCACAATACTTTACTTGTCGTACTTTTAGCTACAGCAGTAGTATGTTTCACTTGCCTAACCTGTTTTACACTTGCACTACCACAGTACAGTTGTCCTCTCTTTTCAGTTCTGTTTGCCTTTACTTTTCAGTTATGTACCGTTGTTGCTCAGTACTTTACTTTTCACTCTGGTCTGCTTGTATGTAGTTATTTTTGTCACACTTGTGCACTGCTTCTTTTCTATTTTAGAATTGTTGTGACTTATCTACGATTCCATTTATGGCACCGCCAGACGACGATCAGATTGAAGAAGTTGCCCCTGAGTTCGAGGAGCCAGAGTTCGACCCGGAGACTGCAGAGTTTTAGCTGTTGGTGTTGGTGCGTGTGTGCTATGTATTTCCTTTCCACATTTCCTTTCTGTATTTCCTTTATGTATTTGGTGAGATTGTACTGCTTGTTGTATTTTAAATTCGGACGGTAATAATGTGTGCTAGTTTGAGTATTGGTACATCTCTGGATTGTGGCTATATTGATTTCACTGGTAATCTGCAGACCTGCAAATAAATCAAATAAGTAACGGGCCCCCAAGAGCGGGTTGTTATAAGGTTCAAGTCGTCCACATAGACGGCTATAATGGCAAATCATGTTGCCTTTGCTCTAATAAAGATGCAAGGACAGACTGGGCCATTTGCAAATCCTTGCTTCACAAGGAATTTGCTCAGTCTATTATACCACATCCTTCCAGATTATTTTAGACCATATAATGATCTTGCAGTTTCACTAACTAGACGTCACGTTGTCTCTCTTTTAGTGTTGCAGGTAAAGAATAACCGTCAGGTAATCTCATAAAGATGTATCGGTCTAAATTACCATATAGGTATGTAGTCACGACGTCCATAAGCTGCATATCCAAACCTTTTTGAGCTGTTAAGCCAATAAGAAATCGGAAGGTGATCGCGTCCATGATCGGGGAGTATGTGGCGTCAAAATCCACCCCTGGACGTTGGGTAAAACCCTGCGCTACAAGCGTTGCTTTGTAGCGAACGATCTCATTCTGTCATTTCTTTTTCTAACAAATACCCATTTATAACTCACAAGTTTTACACCTTTTTGTGTCTGGACAATTGGTCCGAAGACCTTGCGTTTTGTGAGTGAATCCAACTCCACTCCTATTGCAGCTTTCCACTTGGGCCAATCATCTCTGCTTTGACATTCTGTCAGAGAGTGTGGTTCAATCTCATCGTCGCAGTACGCGACGTTGATGGTAATATTACACGCAAATGTACCATCTATAATGGTGCTGTTTCTGTCCCAATACTCCCCAGTTCGTACATAATGTATCAAAAATTTATTTTCTCCCGGTTTTCCTCTCTTTGAGAGTTTGGGAGAGATGTGGAAGCATGGCTTATAGTAGCATCCTGTGGTGGTATTGTTTGACCATTGCTAAGGGTCCTACTCTTTCGATGGTGTCACGCCCCGCTTCCCAAAAGTACGGAGGCAAAGCGTGACTAAGGCCCGCTTAGGCCGGAGCTGAGAGCTCAGACCCAATAAGCGTTTGTGGTATTCCAAAACGAAGGAACAGGTCCCTGCAAGTTAGTACGGAACAATAAAAGTACTGAAAGGAAAGAGCATATCATTTTATTCCAAACATAATCATCCAAAGTACTGAGAGTCTAAAACGCCCGAAGGGCTATAACTGCAGAAAAAGGTACCTACCGGTGCAAGCACACAACCTAGTCAAGAAAACAAAAGGTGCTACACACCCAAAATAAACTGGAAAAGAAACACTGGATCAGCAAGGAGAGGCCTCTAACTCTAGTCCTCCTCTGGATCGTACTCTGGATCAGCACCCTCCGGCTCCACGTCTGCTGACAGGTCCGCCTCGTCGACGTACTCTGGCTCAACACCTGACGTACAGCACCAAAAGAAGGAACTGTACGTCAGGTAAGGTCTACAAAAAGGGTTAGACCAAACTACAAGTGTATCAACTATTTAACAACGGTTTACTGGTTGATTAGCATGCTGAGGTTATGACAGAGGAACAAAAGAAAGTAACGCAGCAGGAAAGTAAAACGTGACAAGTAGTAGTCGTAGCGTGTGCTACCAACTACGGGACTAGCCTACAGGTGTCAAGACAAATCGGGACATGGCGGGACAAGACAAGACAAGTGTGACACGAAAGGGTTCACGCCTTACGGTTCGAGGGGGATCAGACCATATTACCATGCGCACGCTCAACCCTACCCCAAACCCAAGTATTCAAGACGTGACAAGACAAGGGTTCGACCATCTTACCATGTGCACGCTCAACCCTACCCCAAACCCAAGTATTCAAGACGTGACAAGACAAGGGATCACTCGCTCTAGCTTGGCGAGTGCCCTATTGCCCTCTGGGCTGTGTAACAAGACAAGGGATCACTCGGAGAGTGCCCTATTGCCCTCTGGGCTGTGTAACAAGACAAGGGATCACTCGGAGAGTGCCCTATTGCCCTCTGGGCTGTGTAACAAGACAAGGGATCACTCGGAGAGTGCCCTATTGCCCTCTGGACTGTGCAAGATGGGACGGAATGTGACAAGACAGGAAAGGTTATTCTAGGGTGTCCACATGCACGAACACACAAGATAGTCCTACGATGTCAAAAATTGTTGTTGTCGGGCTCAGACTTCGTCGTCAAGTCTGAGCCGTCAAGGGCGTCCCGGACGCTATCATTTCACGTCCGGTTCTCTTTGTTCACAGTTAACAGTTCTAACAACTAAGGCCTAAGCACGGCCAAAAGTGCAAGTGGATACACTTGCCTGCAGTGGCGAGTGTGTCGTCTCCCCGGAGCGTCTCATCCAAGCGTCTCGTCAGCGGAAGTCCGTCTGAAATAGTGTCATGTCGACGGTGTCAGGTCTCGTTTTCAGAAATTCCTATTAGGGTTCGTGTCTAGGTTATCGGGACTACCCTATTCGTCAGAAGTCACATTTTTTATGTACAGCCCTATTCGACGATTCTATCCTATGTGCACAGTCAAAAAGTCCATTCGTCGATTCTACGGTTCAACATCGTTTTAAGGGAGCAGAAAGTAAATTTAATGATTTAAGTTGCCGATTTTAGTTAGGTTTTCAGTTTTCACTACAGGTGGGTTGCGCTACGAGTTCGGAAAACCAACCTTTTCTGGAGTCTGGAAAATAATAGATGTAGCGGTGAGAAATTCCTCGTCGTCAACTCTGAATCACGAACGAGATTCCAAAGCTAGATCTGGTGACGAAGGGATACAACGTGTCGTAACGTCATAGTCGGCAAATCCACGAAGAAGATCACCAAAGTGGGGCCCACGGCAGTGCTAGGTGCCAATGGGGGACCCACAATACTTCTGGAGAACTTGGGGGGGGCCACGATGGCAAGCATTGCGACAGATGCGGGGTTGCGACGAATGTTGCTCGGTCAGACACTGCCGCTGTGGGGGGTTCAGTCGGTCAGACACTGCCGCTACGGGGGTTGCAGCACTGCGGAGCAGCGGGGTCGGTCACAGCGGCCGCTGCGAGGGAAATCCTCGGTCAGACTGAGAGGAGCTCTCGGTCGGACACAGCGGGGGCGGGGCTTGGTGCGGAGCGGGGGAATGGATCGGTCAGACCGAGCGGTGCTCTCGGTCAGGCGCTGTGGCTGCAGCGGAGCGGGCGACGGGTGCGGTGCGGAGCGGGGTGCGGGCGTTGCCTTCGGTCGTAGCGGGCGGATGCGGGCGATTTCTACGGTCGCAGCGGGGCGCTGCGGGCTGCAACGTTGCAGCTTGCAATGTTGCGGAGCGGGGGCGGATGCGGGCGACGGCCTCGGTCAGACCGAGGAAAAGCGGGGCGAACCGTCGGTCGTGCGAGGGCGGCTGCGGCTACAGTTGCGACGAAGCTTTGGGGAGTGTTTTTGACGGCTAGGGTTTTAGTGTGTGCAAAAATGATTTAACCTAGGCTTATTTAAATAGGAAAAGAGGCTGGGGCTAGGTCTAGGGTTTAGGGATTTACTAAAAATAATTAAAACAATTAAATTAGCTAAAATAACTCTCTCTCACCCTCTCTCACGCATGGGGTGCGGCTATGGGCTTGATCTTGGGCTGAAAAAAATTTTGGGGAGTTATAAAGATATAGGAATTTTATTAGAATTAAAAAGCTTTTAAAAGTATAATTTAAAAATATTATAAACTTAGTCAAAAATGGAAAATAGGTCAAATGAAGTCCAAAAATTGTAAAATAATTATGGGGTGCTCGGGACGACGAAAGAAAGAGGACTAAGAAGACGGATCTAAATTTCGACGTCGAGGGACGAAACTAAAAATAGAAACGTCTCACGTCAAAGCTGAAAGTCGTGACGTCACTTCAAATTTGATCAAATCGTGGGAGAACGACCCGAGAAATGTTGTTCCAAAATAGTGCCACCATTTAATACTCTCAGAGATGATCACAAGGACATATCACACAAAAGTGTTCAAAAACAAACAAGTCTAAAATAAACTACGTGCACGATCAAAAGCACGTGCACGAAGAAAGTACGATCGAAAACCGACCGTTACATCCTCCCCAACTTAGAAATGATTCCGTCCTCGGAATCAACATCAAGCACTGCTGGGAAAAAGATGCAAGAAACGCTCTCTCATATCATCTTCACGCTCCCAGGTGGACTCTCCAGGTGATCCATGACGCCACATCACTCTCACCAGGTCGACTACTTTATTCCTCAATTACTTCTGTCGACGGTCCAAAATCTGCACAGGCTGCTGGTCATATGTCAGGTCCGGGCGAACTGTAATCTCTGAGAAATCAACCGTGTGCGACGGATCACTGACGTACCGACGTAGCTGAGATACGTGGAATACGTCGTGAACTCCCTCCAAAGACGGTGGCAGAGCAAGGCGGTAGGCCACTGCTCCCACACGCTCTAGCATATCGAATGGCCCAATATATCTTGGACTCAGCTTTCCCTTCTTCCCGAAACGAATGACTCCGCGGTTCGGAGAAATCTTCAGGAAGACGTGATCTCCAGGCTGAAACTCCAAGGGTCTCCTCTTGGCATCTGCCCAATGCTTGAAGCGATCCTGTGCAACTCTAAGCTTCTCCCTGATGTCCCTCACGACATCCACAGCTTCCACTATCATCTCCGGACCCAACAGCTCCCGATCTCCAATGTCATCCCAGCTCAGTGGCGATCGACATTTTCTCCCATATAAGGCAGCAAACGGCGCCATGCCAATGCTCGCCTGGTAGCTGTTGTTATATGAAAACTCCATCAAGTGAAGATGGTCCTCCCATGATCCCTTCAAATCGAGCGTAAAAGCTCGCAGCATATCCTCTAGAATCTGAATAGTCCTCTCCGACTGGCCATCGGTCTGCGGGTGGTACGCCGTGCTGAAACTCAGACTCGTACCCAAGTTCTCCTGCAGACTTCTCCAGAACTGAGATGTGAACCTCGTGTCTCGGTCAGACACAATGCTCACGGGGACTCCATGTAAGCGTACAATCTCCTGCACGTACACGGTCTACATCACGACTAATTCCAAGAGGAAATTTAAAGAGAAGTAGGAAAGAAATTTTACCTCTAGATATTTCCTCGCCAAAGCTTCCGTAGACTGGCCCACTCGGAATGGGATAAAGTGAGCAGACTTAGTCAATCGATCTACGATCACCCAGACTGCGTCGTTCTGCCTCGGGGTTCGAGGTAAACCAGTCACGAAATCCATCGTAATATGTTGCCACTTCCACTCCGGAATAGGAAGCGGTTGCAGCAACCCAGCAGCACGATGGTGCTCAACCTTCACTTGTTGGCATATCAAACACTTGGCAACGCTCCGTGCCACACTCCTCTTCATGCCAATCCACCAGTAGTTCAGATGGAGGTCCTTATACATCTTGGTGCCACCAGGATGTATAGAATATGGCGAGCTATAAGCCTCACCCAACAGCTCCTCCCGAACATCACCTGTAGGTACGCAGAGTTTGCTGCCGTACCGCAGCGAACCATCCTCATGAATCGCGAACTCCGTCCGTAGTCCAGCTTCAACCTGCCTCCTGATCCTCTGCAGTTTTGGATCTTCTGCCTGTGCTGCCTTGATCCGATCCACGATCGTGGACTGAATCTGCAAATTCATGAATGAAAGAACCACACCAGATAGGACGACCTCCAAATCCATCCCTCTCAGCTCCTGCTGAATCCTCCAGTCAGCAGTATGCATCATAGCAGTGGAAAGTCTACTCAAAGCATCGGGCACTACGTTCACCTTCCCGGGATGATACTGCAAGTCTATCTCGTAGTCAGCCATGAGCTCTAACCATCGTCTCTGACGCATGTTGAGCTCCTTCTGTGTAAAGATGTACTTCAAGCTCTTGTGATCGGTGAAAATCTTCACGCTCTCACTCAGCAGGAAGTGCCTCCAGATCTTCAGTGCAAAAAATCACCGCTGCCAACTCCAGATCGTGCGTCGGGTAATTCTTCTCATGAGTCCTCAATTGACGAGAAGCATACGCGACCACGTGGCCATGCTGATGCAAGACGCATCCAATGCCCTTCCCTGACGCATCACAATATACTTCGAAGCCTCTGCTTCGATCCGGCACTGCCAACACCGGTGCTGTGGTCAATCTTGTCTTCAAGATACTGAAGGCCTCCTCACAAGCTTCTGACCAAAGGAACTCCACATCATTCCTCGTCAGCCTCGTCATCGGCTCTGCAATCTTTGAGAAATCCTTGATGAACCGCCGATAATAGCCTGCTAAACCGAGAAAGCTCCTGATGTCTGACGCTGACTGCGGAGTCGGCCAATCTCGAACTGCTCTGACCTTCTCCGGATCTACGGATATGCCATCACCGGACACCACGTGTCCCAGGAATGCGACTCTGTCCAGTCAGAACTCGCACTTACTATACTTGGCATATAGCTTGTGTCACCTCGGCGTCTCCAGCACCGTCCTCAGATAACAGTTGTGCTCCTCCTCAGACTTCGAATAAATCAGGATGTCGTCAATTAAAATAATGACAAACTTATCCAGGAAGTCATAGAAAATCAAGTTCATCAAATTCATGAACACAACTGGCGCATTGGTCACGACAAATGGCATGACCACGAACTCATAATGTCCGTACTTCGTCCGGAAAGCTGTCTTCGGAACATCATCCTTCTTCACCTTCAATTGATGGTATCCACTCCTCAAGTCTAACTTCGAGATAACTCTCGAGCCTCCAAGCTGGTCGAAGATATCGTCGATGCGTGGAAGCGGATACTTATTCTTCACCGTGACATCATTCAATCCTCGATAGTCCACGCACATCCTGCGGGACCCATCCTTCTTCTTCACAAGCAAAACTGGTGCACCCCACGGTGACACACTAGGGTGGATGAAACCCTTCTGCAGCAACTCATCTAACTGCTTCCGCAGCTCCTCGAGCTCAGCGGGAGCCATACGGTACGGCGCCTTCGATATCGGTTGCGCTCCCGGCATAAGATCGATACCAAACTCTAAAGCTCTGTCGGGTGGCAAACCTGAGATATCCTCTGGGAAGACGTCGTCGAAGTCTCTGATGACTGCTGGTCGCTCGATCTCCATCTCCATCTGCATAGCTGCAACAATTGGCACCTCCGGCTTGGCCCGATATCTGATGGTCCCAAGCGACTCATCTCTGCTACGGAACTCGAACTCTGGATGGCCTGGAATCCTGAATACAACCCTCTTGCTGTGACAATCGATCGAGGCATGGAAATCTCCCAACCAATCGATGCCAAGAACGACATCGAAATGTGGCAGGTCATGGACAATGAAATTTGCGAAAAGCTCGTGTCCACTGACCACCAATGGAATCGATCGACATCCCAAGTTCACTGTCACCACTCCGTTCCCTGTGGTGATGTCCCAATACTTAGGGAGTGTATGGGTGGGAAGGGAGTGACTTGTTACGAATCTCCGGGATATGATGCACATGGATGCACCGGAGTCGAACAAGGCCAAGGCCGGGTGAGAGGACACTAGAATGGTGCCTAAGATATAAGAGAACTACGGTCAAACCAAGCTACTCTAACAAACAAGTCGAGCAAGCAACACTAACAATAAGATCTAAACTATGAAAAGAAAGACTAGGATTAAAGAGTTACCTGCAATAACTCCATCCAGCTCCTCAGTCTCAACGGCTGTCATGGTATACGCCGGCCTCTGGGGTTGCGCTTGTCGCTGAAACATCTGCCTCTGTGGCACCAAGGGTGGTCCACGAACAGCAGGTCCTCACTGGACTGGGGCAGGCGCTCTCATCTGCAGCGGGGCTGGCGCTCCAACAATAGCATTACGGGCTCTCGGACAATCCTTCGCAGCATGCGAGGCATCTCCACAAACTAGGCACAGTCCCAACTTCTTCCTACAGTTGACCTGAACGTGTCCTGGCTTGCCGCAGAAGTGGCATGGACCCTTGCTCTGATTCTGCCCTGGTGCTCCAGGCCTCTTGAATGGCACCGTCTGAACTGGCCTCATCGCCGGCCTAGCAGGTGGCCGGTACTGCTCCATAGGACGCTTCCCTTTATCAGCTGGAGGGTCAGGCAGACGCGATATAATCTCATGATTCTTTGCAGCATCTAGCACAGCTCTCATAGTCGTGAAATTTGCCGAAGACATAGAAGCCTGAATCTTCGGACGCAGTCCCTGACGAAAGCGATCAGCTCGCTTCTCCTCCTTCCTTACCATATGCGGGGCAAAATGACTCAGCATCTCGAACTCAGCTTCATACTCCTCGACAGTCATATCCCCCTGCTTCAGATCTATAAACCTGCTCAACAGCTCCCTCCTAGCAGACTTGGTGAAATACTTATCCTTGAACATCGATCTGAAGGTCTTCCAATCCACTGGCTTCTCAAGACGCCTCTCCTCGATGCGCCACCAGTTCCTTGCATTCTACATCAGTTGCATCTTCGCTATCTCGACGCGGGTATCATCAGGGATCTTCGCTGCTACCAACTTCTCCTCAGTGCTCTGGATCCACTCATCAGCAGCTAGGGGTCCTTCCTTCCCCGAAGATGTCCTCGGCTGAAGCTCGTTGAACTGCTTCACTCCTGGAGCAGCTCGAGGGGCAGGTGGAGGTGGTGGTGGTGCAACTGGGGGAGCCTGGGCAGCACGCTGGGACTGCTGAACCAACTGATGCTGCACCTCCAGCATCTCTCTCATCACGCCCAGAAACTGACGAAACTCTCCGCCCTGGTCTTCCTGAATTCCATCTCCTGAGCTCCCCGATCGGGTAGTACGTCGTCCTGCCATCCTATTGACAGAAAGACATAGATTAGACTCGTACAATTACCGGATGATAATAAAATGAAGTTCAATACTTTGATTGTTCCGAATTTGCAGAAAGAGTGGGACCTGCATGGGCCACCACTAAAACCTGTCACGCCCCGCTTCCCAAAAGTACGGAGGCGAAGCATGACTAAGGCCCGTTTAGGCCGGAGCTGAGAGCTCAGACCCAATAAGCGTCTGTGGTATTCTAAAATGAAGGAACAGGTCCATGTAAGTTAGTACGGAACAATAAAAGTACTGAAAGGAAAGAGCATATCATTTTATTCCAAACATAATCATCCAAAGTACTGAGAGTCTAAAACGCCCGAAGGGCTACAACTACAGAAAAAGGAACCTACCGGTGCAAGCACCCAACCTAGTCAAGAAAACATAAGGTGCTACACACCCAAAATAAACTGGAAAAGAAACACTGGATCAGCAACGAGAGGCCTCTAACTCTGGTCCTCCTCTGGATCGTACTCTGGATCAGCACCCTCCGGCTCCACGCCTGCTGACAGGTCCGCCTCGTCGACGTACTCTGGCTCAACACCTGACGTACAGCACCAAAAGAAGGAACTGTATGTCAGGTAAGGTCTACAAAAAGGGTTAGACCAAACTACAAGTGTATCAACTATTTAACAACGGTTTACTGGTTGATTAGCATGCTGAGGTTATGACAAAGGAACAAAAGAAATTAACGCAGTAGGAAAGTAAAACGTGACAAGTAGTAGTCGTAGCGTGTGCTACCAACTACGGGACTAGCCTACAGGTGTCAAGACAAATCGGGACATGGCGGGACAAGACAAGACAAGTGTGACACGAAAGGGTTCACGCCTTATGGTTCGAGGGGGATCAGACCATCTTACCATGCGCATGCTCAACCCTACCCCAAACCCAAGTATTCAAGACGTGATAAGACAAGGGATCACTCGCTCTAGCTTGGCGAGTGCCCTATTTCCCTCTGGGCTGTGTAACAAGACAAGGGATCACTCGGAGAGTGCCCTATTGCCCTCTGGGCTGTGTAACAAGACAAGGGATCACTCGGAGAGTGCCCTATTACCCTCTGGGCTGTGCAAGATGGGACGGGACGTGACAAGACAGGAAAGGTTATTCTAGGGTGTCCACACGCACGCACACACAAGATAGTCCTACGATGTCAAAAATTGTTGTTGTCGGGCTCAGACTTCGTCGTCAAGTCTGAGCCGTCAAGGGCGTCCCGGATGCTATCATTTCATGTCCGGTTCTCTTTGTTCACAGTTAACAGTTCTAACAACTAAGGCCTAAGCACGGCCAAAAGTGCAAGTGGATACACTTGCCTGCGGTGGCGAGTGTGTCGTCTCCCCGGAGCGTCTCGTCCAAGCGTCTCGTCAACGGAAGTCCGTCTGAAATAGTGCCACGTCGACGGTGTCAGGTCTCGTTTTCAGAAATTCCTATTAGGGTTCGTGTCTAGGTTATCGGGACTACCCTATTCGTCAGAAGTCACATTTTTGATGTTCAGCCCTATTCGACGATTCTATCCTATGTGCACAGTCAAAAAGTCCATTCGTCGATTCTACGGTTCCACATCGTTTTAAGGGAGCAGAAAGTAAATTTAATGAGTTAAGTTGCCGATTTTAGTTAGGTTTTTAGTTTTCACTACGGGTGGGTTGCGCTACGAGTTTGGAAAACCAACCTTTTCCGGAGTCTGGAAAATAATAGATGTAGCGGCGAGAAATTCCTCGTCGTCAACTCTGAATCGCGAACGAGATTCCAAAGCTAGATCTGGCGACGAAGGGATTAACGTCGTAGTCGGTAAATCCATGAAGAAGATCACCAAAGTGGGGCCCACAGCAGTGCTAGGGGCCAATGGGGGACCCCCAACACTTCTGGAGAACTTGGGGGGCCCACGATGGCAAGCGTTGCGACAGATGCGGGGTTGCGATGAATGTTGCTCGGTCAGACACTGCTGCTGTGGGGGGTTCAGTCGGTCAGACACTGCCGCTGCGGGGGTTGCAGCGCTGCGGAGCAGCGGGGTCGGTCACAACGGCCGCTGCGAGGGAAATCCTCGGTCAGACCGAGAGGAGCTCTCGGTCGGACATAGCGGGGGCGGGGCTTGGTGCGGAGCGGGGGAACGGATCGGTCAGACCGAGCAGTGCTCTCGGTCAGGCGTTGTGGCTGCAGCGGAGCAGGCGACGGGTACGGAGCGGAGCGGGGTGCGGGCGTTGCCTTCGGTCGTAGCGGGCGGATGCGGGCGGTTTCTTCGGTCGCAGCGGGGTGCTGCGGGCTGCAACGTTGCAGCTTGCAACGTTGCGGAGTGTGGGCGGATGCGGGCGACGGCCTCGGTCAGACCGATGAAAAGCGGGGCGAACCGTCGGTCGTGCAGGGGCGGATGCGGCTGCAGCTGCGACGAAGCTTTGGAGTGTTTTTGACGGCTAGGGTTTTGGTGTGTGTGAAAATGATTTAACCTAGGCTTATTTAAATAGGAAAAGAGGCTGGGGCTAGGTCTAGGGTTTAGGGATTTACTAAAAATAATTAAAACAATTAAATTAGCTAAAATAACTCTCTCTCACCCTCTCTCACGAATGGGGTGCGGCTATGGGCTTGATCTTGGGCTGAAAAATATTTTGGGGAGTTATAAAGATATAGGAATTGTATTAGAATTAAAAAGCTTTTAAAAGTTTAATTTAAAAATATTATAAACTTAGTCAAAAATGGAAAATAGGTCAAATGAAGTCCAAAAATTGTAAAATAATTATGGGGTGCTCGGGATGACGAAAGAAAGAGGACTAAGAAGACTGATCTAAATTTTGACGTCGAGAGACGAAACTAAAAATAGAAACGTCTCACGTCAAAGCTGAAAGTCGTGACGTCACTTCAAATTTGATCAAATAGTGGGAAAACGACCCGATAAATGTTGTTCCAAAATAGTGCCACCATTTAATACTCTCAGAGACAATCACAACGACATATCACACAAAAGTGTTCAAAAACAAACAAGTCTAAAATAAACTACGTGCACAATCAAAAGCACGTGCACGAAGAAAGTACGATCGAAAACCGACCGTTACAGATGGACTTTATCCTTGGATCCTGGTGGTCGTGCTCTCTTTTTAAGAGGTCCAACCATCTCTGCTATAGGTGGATTGCATCCATTTTGCAGTATGTCAATCATAGCTGGAGTATTAACAGCATAGACGTGTAATCTGACAATCTTCTGGGTGTCAATAAATTTGTCCTAAAGAGATGCACAATGTTTTGGATATGGAGAATCTTCAGGACCTCCTCCTCACACTGGCTCGTAGGCGGATCAAAGTGACTTAATTTCTGTGTATCCCAAGAGATACTCTCTGAAGCTTCAGGCTTCTTGGTTTGCAAGCCTAGTCTTGGAAATGATGTTTCATCAAATACACATTCTTTTAGACGTGCCTTGAAAATGTCTCCCTTAAGGGGTTCTAGGAATCTTATTATGGAGAGTGTGTCAAACCCAACATAAATGCATAGACGATGTTGTGGACCCATCTTTGTCCTTTGTGGTGGTGCTATGGGGACGAATACTGCACAATCAAATATTCTCAAATGTGAGATAATTGGTGGTACTCCAAGTGCTAATTGCATAGGAGAAAATGACTGACCTCCAGAAGGTCTGTATTTTATTAAAGATGTAGCAGGTCCTGCAGTTAACCAGTGAAACCAAAATAGGCACGATGCAGAGATGTACAAAAATACCCAAATAGTGTCCATTTATTACAATACATGCTGTACAAATGTTCCAACAATGATACATGAAAGAAAGAAAGTACATAGCGAAAATAAAACTGAAAGCTGCGGTCTCAGGGTCGAACTCTGGCGCTATCAACTTAAGAGCATCTACCTTCATATGTACATCGTCTGCGGTGCCACGGAGATGGAACCGTAGGTAAGCCACAACAATTCTAAATAAAGAAGAAAAGTATTGTACAAGTATGACAAAAGTAATTGCGTACAAACTAACCAGAGTGAAAAGTAAAGTACTGAGCAACACTGAGTAGTAAAAGTAAACAACACTGAAAGGAGAGAACAATTGTGTGTGTAAGTGTATCAGGCTACTGCTGTAGCTAAAAGTACGACAAGTAAAGTGTGGTGACTGTACCAGTGTAGAAGGTAAAGTGCATGTACTGTAAAGAAAGTAACTGTGCAAGCTATACTAGAACTACGTGACTCAAGTAGGAGAGTATGATATGCAACCATTGAGTTCATCTATTGCCAAGGACCGTTTTACCGACGCAGGCAGACCTTGTAGTTTTGCCGACGCAGGCAGACCTTGTAGTTTTGCCGACACAGGTAGACCTTGTAGTTTTGTCGACACAGGTATGCAAGTAGATGAACCCCCAGTCATAGCTCCCACACACTCTCTACAATGAGTTACCCCAAACCCCAGTGACGTGTATCTATTACCAGATGTTCCACAAGATGTTCCACGATATGTTCCACCAGATATTTCATGAGATATACCACAAGATGTTCCACATGTTACTAGTCAAACCAAGCCAACTGGTTGACTTTCTTTTTGAAAACCAGAAGGTAGGATAAAGACAAGTCCAATACCAAAAGCTGCTACTTCCGTGCTTTGAGCACGTGGTAGTGTGGTATAGCAAACAATTTACCCAAGTTGGTAGTTGCGTGCTACAACCACCAAAGTTGAAAGTTGGCAAAGTAATCTTTAGTTGATTACTTTCCTATTAGGTTAGGTCTCTTGTTCGGTACAAGTCAATAGCCGTTCGGAGGCTATAAGTGGTGAAGTGTTACGAGTTCGTACAAGCACAGAAAACTAGTTTTCTTAACTTAGAATATGTCGTGACTTACAATATTCGAGGTCGTCGTGGTAAGCTGGAAAAGGATCTAAGGTTTCCTCTGAAGTTGGTATACCAGAGTTTGTACCTGCAACCCAAAATACTCAGCTAGAAAACACGACTATTCCTATTTAAATAATTAGGTCGCTTTGATTTTTAAAATCGGTTGAAATGGTGTCGGAAATAATTTAAATTTTTTTATAAGCTTAAAATGAATATTATAATTTTACTGCAAAAGGAAAACATTTTCAGAAGCTTATGCTATTTTTTACAATTTTCAGAAGCTCAAAAATAACATTAAAAACTCAAATTATTTAAGTAACGTATTACTTCCGAAATTTCTTCCGGGAGAAATACTAGTCGGAAATACTTGAATGAGTAGTCAAAAAGACTGTCTCAAAGATTACTATTACATATAATTTTATCACGTATCAGTGTACGTAAAAATAAAGAGTTACGGATTTTAGAATGAATTTTATGTATTTAATTTTTAGGCTTAAAAATTAATTCTGGAAAAACTAAGCATCTGATCGAGATGAGACCAGTGCCATTAGATCCAGAATAGTATTTCTGATTTTCTGGAGCTAGCCTCACATTTTTCTGGGTCATATATTTCAAGTTATGGATTTAAAACCATAAATACCCATTAATAATTAATTAAAATATGAAAATATGATATTAACTTCGAAATTACGAAAATGCCATTGCGAGTATTCTCGCATCCGATGCTTATGATCGCCGGCGGCGGGGGTGTTCGACGTCGGTGGATGGCGGGTGCCGGCGGGGTGAGGACGGCGACGGCGACGTGGGCGGCACACGTGGGCGGCACACGCGGCGGCGGTGGACGGTGAAGTGCTGAAGGCGCTCGGGGGTTCGTCGGTCGCTGTGGCGGCAGATGGAGGACGGCAGAGGCGGCGGTCGACGGCGGAGCGTGGGTCGAGGCCGGAGGGCGATGGTCGGAGGCCGGGGGGAGGGATGTGAGGGAGAGCGGGAGAAGAGAGTGAGGAGAGGGAGAAAAGAGTGACGGAGAGAGCACGCGAGCGAGAAAACTGCAGCGGCTTGGGTTTTTTAAAACGGAGCGGAGGATAGAGAGATATAGAGTAACTGGGTGTGGGTTAATACAAAGGGAGAGGGTTTATATAGGTATAAGTGAATGGCTAAATTGTAATTAATGGGGGTAGATGAGGGGGGTTAGATGAGGGGGGTTAGATCTGAGCCATTTCAGATCTTAACCAACAAGGGGTGGGTAGATGGGTGTTTAATTAGGGGTAAATGGTCATTAGCGATTGTAATTAGCAAAGCAGAGGAATACAAACTCGTTTTTGCAAACGACTTCGAAAAATTACGAAAACATACCCACGGGATCGTATCGTCACGAGGATCATGAATACAAAGTCCGTTTCGGGGTTTGGGCTACGGGGATACTAGTTTCAGGCCAAAACATTTAGAAAGCGGGTTTGCGGGTTCTAAGTTGAAATGATATCAGAAAATTACGAAATTAATGTGAGGAGCCCTAAATGATCATAGGATGTTGTTGTAGAAGTTTGAAAACATTTTGAATTTGTTTGAATAGAAATTAAATTCATTAAGCCAAAACAGCAATATCTGAAAATGAATTTTTATCAGATCTTTTAGAGGTATTTGATGAAACCCGATCTTACTAAAATACTCCATAACTAGTCTGGTACATCAAAATATTTTTATAAGAAATTTTTGAAATCAGTTTTGTTATAAAACTCTTGACTACATTTATAAAGAAATTTTGAATTATTAAAAATACGTTACGTATGTAAACTGAAGTGTTGAAAAATACAGGTCGTTACATCTGGTGATCGGGAAAGTGTGCCCACAACTTGATTATCTGAGCTAAAGCTTAGAAAATGCCAAGTTACGGGTGGACAGTAGACACACATGTGACCACTTAGTAGATGCGTCTATCTGGACCATAAAGTACTGGACCACTTAATGGGTGTATAGGCCCACAAATGTCCCCATGGATTCTCTACAGAAAGCTAGGAGACTCAAGTCCACTTTAAGTAGAGATGGTCTCGTTATTAGTTTACCCTTGTAACAGGGTGGACATGAAAAATTACCTTTTTGAAGAATCTTCAGATTCTTCAAATTTATACTCCTTGAGCTATTTATGATGATGTACATCATAATAGATCCAGGGTGTTCCAGTCTACTATGCCAGAGTTGGAATTCTGGTATTTGAGGGCACTGCAGGTCCTCCGTCATGTATACTTCTTGAGAGTGAATACTTGTCTGGTAGAGACCCGTGGGAGTCCCTCGATACGTTCCACAATGGTGTTTATGCCATTTGTAAGAGACGTTACGTGCAAGTATTCTTTTTTATTATCCTCGACCGTCTCTAAGTAATACCTGTTTAAACGGATATCTTTAAAACTTAGAAGATTTCGGATCGATTTAGGTTAGATAGCGCATCTCTATGTTTAATGTGTGTGTTATTGGAGAGCAAAATGATTGCTTCCCCTGATCCTTCTATTATGTCAGCTGGTCCTGAGATTGTTCTCAATGGACCAGAGTAACTACCTGTCACGCCCCGCTTCCCAAAATGCCTGAGAGCGAGGACGCGACGAAGGTCCACTTGTGCATAAAACAAAGAGGAATTTTTTTCTTCTTCTTCCTTGTTCGATGCACAATAAGCGTCTGTAGTAATTCCATTGAAGGACAGGTTCTTGTCATGCAATCTCAGAGAAACAACACACAACATCTTTATTATCCCAATAGATGATAAGTAGTACAGTACTGGGCCTTATAGTACGACCTACATCGACTCGACAGAAAAGTAAAGTACATCACTCGAAAGTAAATAGCACACTGGCGATAAGGAAAGCACACTGACAGTAAGGAAAGCGGATGCTGTGGTCGAGTCGGATACTCCTACTCCTCTGCAGGTGCGGGCTCAGTAACGTCCTTTGATCCCTGGTCCACGAGATCGTCCTCAGTGTAGTACTCCACGTACTCCGTCAGCTCGTAGTCTGACATGCATTTCAGAGAAAACAATGAAATACATGTCAGCGCTAAGCGGCAAGTAATAACCAACAGAAAGTAAAAGTGGCAAAGTAATGAACGAACAAGAGAGAACAAATGTCGCTTGACTATCTAATAGTGTAGGCAGGCGTAATAATAAGAAGTCTAACTTAACTTCCAAATCAGCCAGTCAGTCAGGGCTTGAAGGCACAGGTCACTTCTATGACCGCAGGACAAGTCCTTTGGTTGACCAACCCCCTTCCCATTTCCTTTCTAGACACTGATTTGGTCATAATTTAAGACCGCTTGTTATTACGCCGCTCTGCCACGCTCGAGTAGTCTCGACTTAGTCAGTAGAAAAGTGGTAATAGTGGCATAGTAAACAAACAAACTAGCGCATCAGTCTTAAATGCCGCAAGGGCCCAATAGTGTGCTCCGTAGATGTGCTCTGTACATGCCCGAAGGCTCAATAGTGTGTGCCGTAATGTGCTCCATAAATGCCCGAGGGCCCAATAGTGTGTGCCGTAATGTGCTCCGTATATGCCCGAGAGCCCAATAGTGTGTGCCGTAATGTGCTCCGTATATGCCCGAGGGCCCAATAGTGTGTACGACAACCATAAACACAAATACGTGTGAGTACTTGGGTACAGTAAACACAGTAGGAGGTGGTTGATACTTGCATATACATATACGGTAGTTACTTGCATACACCCGGTAATTAATTGCACAAGCACAGTCGTTACTTGCAACACTCATAAATACGGTATTTACTTGCCTGTAGTCGTGACCGGTTGTAATTTGGTTCCTTGGACGGGTCTCGTACCGCGTCCGGGGGTTGGTGTCTTCCCGGGTTGGTGTCTTCCCAGGACGTCTACCTACAAACACCACACACACGCACCCATATTTTATTAATATAATAATCGAAATTACAAGGTTCGTACTACGTGCACATACGCACATATACGTATACGTATGAAAAAAAAACTTAAACCAAAATCCTAAAAAAATAATCTTCCCCCTTCCCTTTTCTAATCCTATTCTTTCCTTTAATAATTTTTCTTTACAAATTTTCTCTACAAATTCTCCTTCACAAATTCATTTCCTCTACCCTCAAATTCCCTTCACAAAACTGTGAACAAAACTGTGAACTTTTTTTTTCTAACTTTCATCATCTTCATTTATCTTCTTGTAGGTGATCCATGGTGGAGCAAGGAGGAGCAAGGGACCAAGGGGGAGTGGCCCAGGTGGTGGCCGGCCACCTGGCCGTCGCCGGCCGCCGGGGGCCGGCCGAAAACAAATGCCCAGGTTTTTTTTTGTGGTTTGATTTGCACAATAATGGAGAGAGGGAGAGATTAATGGAGGTGGATAGAATCAAGGGAGAGAGGAGGAATGCCATGAGTTGGTTGCCGGAGAGGAAGAGCTCGCCGGAGTTGGCCATGGTGGATGTGGCCATGTGGGTTTCATGGGGTTGCTTGAGTTTTTCTTAGGGAGAGAAAGAGAGAGATTGAGAGAGATTGATGAAGGAGAATGGAGGAGGAGGGAGAGGCTCACCGGAGGTGGGGAGGAGGTCGCCGAAAAGTTGGCCGGAGTTTCACCGTAGAGGAGGGGATTTGTGAGGAAGGAGAAGGATTTGGGGGGGGGGTTTAAATAGGTTTAAGCAAATAATTGTTTAATTAAGCAATTAAAACTTAGTCAAAAGTAAGATTTAGATAAGATTTGCATTTAATTAGCTTTTTTGAAAAATATGAACTGTTGTCTCCTCCACATGTTAGTCATGTTAGGGTAATTAGTAATTAGGTTAGTGTAAATTAGTAATTAGGCAAGGTAATTAGTGATGGTAAAATTTGTAACGAAATTACGATTTTGCCCCTACTAGTAAACATGTCCGAAAAATTATGAAAACATACCCACGGGTTCATATTGTCACGAGTATTGTGAATACGAAGTCCGATTCATGGTTTGAGCTACGAAAATACGAGTCGTTGGCCAAAACGTTTAGGAAGCGGGTTTACGGGTTCTCTAGTGATTTGTCGTCGGAAAATTACGAAATTAATGTGGGAAGCCCTAAATGATCATAGAATGTTACTGTAGAAGTTTGAAATTGTTTTGATGTTGTTTGTATAGAAAATTAATTCATTAATCCCAAAACGGTAATAATCGAAAATGAATTTTTTTACCAGATTATTTAGAGGTATCCGATGAAACCCGAACTTACTAAAATACTTCATAACTGATTTGATATTTCAAAATATTTTTATAAGAAATTTTCGAAATCATAAAACTCCTGACGGAAAATAGTTTAATAAGTTAAACACGCAAATTGTAGTGTTGATGAAAACTGGTCGTTACATCCTACCCTCCTTATAAAAATTCCGTCCTCAGAATTTAAGAAAAGAGATGAGGATAACGCCTGCGCATCAGTCATGAACTGGGGTCTAAAGCATACCTGAGATCACTTGATCAGTGGTCTCTGCTTCAACAGCAGTCATAATAAATGCCTGACTCCTTGGTGGATTTGGCTTGGCATTCTGAAAAGCTTGATGCTGAGGAGGTTGGGGTTGCTTTTGTTGGGTTGATCTTGAAGCCATCATAGGGTTGGCTGGGTTGATATTGAGACGAGGGCAATACTTGGCAAGATGGTCAGATGCCCCATACACTAGGCACAGGTTCAATAACACACGACAGTCCCTCTTGACGTGTCCAACACGGTTGCAGTAGTCGCACACCATAGTGGACCTGGCATCGGCCGGAGCTGCTGGCCTTTTGAAATTGGTGGTCTGAGTCGGACCGAAGTTGTTCCTTATAGGTTCCATCGGGCGTTTGCCTGTATTAACTTGAATTCCCCTTTCAAGTCGTGCAATGGTTTCATGAGTTCGTGCAGCTTCCAGAACATCCTCAAGGGTAGTCAGCTTCACAGAACTCATCGAGGCTTGAACACGAGGGTTTAGGCCTTGACGAAACTGATAGGCACAGTCTTCTGGATTTTCGACCATGTGTGGAGAGAAACGAATGAGCATTAAGAACTATGCCTCATACTCATCCACAGTCCTATTGCCTTGTTTCAGATTAGTAAAATGACTTTGGAGTTCTCTCTTGGCCGAGGGATGAAAATATTGGGCGTTGAACCTTTCCCGGAACATGCCCCAAGAGATGGCTTAACCAGACGTCGTTCTTCACGATCCCACCAGCTTCGAGCATTGTCAGTTAGTTACAGTTTTGCAACTTCAACACATCCTGCTTGAGAGATGCGAGCAGCACTCAACTTGTCTTCAGTGGCTAGGGCTCATTCTTCAGCTGCTAGTGGCCCTTCCTTTCCAGAGAAAGTCTTCGGACGAAGCTCCTGGAATTGCTTAACCCAAGGTTCAGCGGATGGTGGTGGTATCGGTGGTCCTCGCTGGAGCATCTGGTGTTGTATTTCCAACATTTCTCTTATCACTCCAATGACTACAGATATCTCGGTGGCACCATTTGCATTGGCACCGTTTCCATTGGCGCCATTTCCGTTACGGGTGTTTAATCTTCCTGCCATGCTGCAAAACAATAAACCTGAGTCAATATGTACTCAGTAAGCTTAGGATCGTAAAGATGCGTATATTGCTCTAAGTATTTGCATGACCTGCATGGGCCACCACAGAAACCTGTCACGCCCTGCTTCCTAAAATGCCTGGGAGCGAGGACGCGACGAAGGTCCGCTTGTGCATAAAACAAAGAGGAATTTTTTTCTTCTTCTTCCTTGTTCGATGCACAATAAGCGTCTGTAGTAATTCTATTGAAGGACAGGTTCTTGTCATGCAATCTCAGAGAAACAACACACAACATCTTTATTATCCCAATAGATGATAAGTAGTACAGTACTGGGCCTTATAGTACGGCCTACATCGACTCGACAGAAAAGTAAAGTACATCACTCGAAAGTAAATAGCACACTGGCGATAAGGAAAGCACACTGACGGTAAGGAAAGTGGATGATGTGGTCGAGTCGGAGACTCCTACTCCTCTGCAGGTGTGGGCTCAGTAACGTCCTTTGATCCCTGGTCCACGAGATCGTCCGCAGTGTAGTACTCCACGTACTCCGTCGGCTCGTAGTCTGACATGCATTTCAGAGAAAACAATGAAATACATGTCAGCGCTAAGCGGCAAGTAATAACCAACAGAAAGTAAAAGTGGCAAAGTAATGAACGAACAAGAGAGAACAAACGTCGCTTGACTATCTAATAGTGTAGGCAGGCCTAATAATAAGAAGTCTAACTTAACTTCCAAATCAGCCAGTCAGTCAGGGCTTGAAGGCACAGGTCACTTCTATGACTGCAGGACAAGTCCTTTGGTTGACCAACCCCCTTCCCATTTCCTTTCTAGACACTGATTTGGTCGTAATTTAAGACCGCTTGTTATTACGCCGCTCTGCCACGCTCGAGTAGTCTCGACTTAGTCAGTAGAAAAGTGGTAATAGTGGCATAGTAAACAAACAAACTAGCGCATCAGTCTTAAATGCCGCAAGGGCCCAATAGTGTGCTCCGTAGATGTGCTCCGTACCTGCCCGAAGGCTCAATAGTGTGTGCCGTAATGTGCTCCGTAAATGCCCGAGGGCCCAATAGTGTGTGCCGTAATGTGCTCCGTAAATGCCCAAGGGCCCAATAGTGTGTGCCGTAATGTGCTCCGCAAATGCCCGAGAGCCCAATAGTGTGTGCCGTAATGTGCTCCGTATATGTCCGAGGGCCCAATAGTGTGTGCGACAACCATAAACACAAATACGTGTGAGTACTTGCGTACAGTAAACACAGTAGGAGGTGGTTGATACTTGCATATACATATATGTTAGTTACTTGCATACACCCGGTAATTACTTGCACAAGCACAGTAATTACTTGCAACACACATAAATACAGTATTTACTTGCCTGTAGTCGTGACCGGTTGTAATTTGGTTCCTTGGGCGGGTCTCGTACCGCGTCCGGGTGTTGGTGTCTTCCCGGGACGTCTACCTACAAACACCACACACACGCACCCATATTTTATTAATATAATAATCGAAATTACAAGGTTCGTACTACGTGCACATACGCACATATACGTATACGTATGAAAAAAAACTTAAACCAAAATCCTAACAAAATAATCTTCCCCCTTCCCTAATCTAATCCTATTCTTTCCTTTAATAATTTTTCTTTACAAATTTTCTCTACAAATTCTCCTTCACATATTCATTTCCTCTACCCTCAAATTCCCTTCACAAAACTGTGAACAAAACTGTGAACTTTTTTTCTTTTTTTTCTAACTTTCATCATCTTCATTTATCTTCTTATAGGTGATCCATGGTGGAGCAAGGAGAAGCAAGGGACCAAGGGGGAGTGGCCCAGGTGGTGGCCGGCCACCTGGCCGTCGCCGGCCGGGCGCCGGGCACCGGCCGAAAACAAATGCCCAGTTTTTTTTTGTTTTTTTTTTGTGGTTTGATTTGCACAATAATGGAGAGAGGGAGAGATTAATGGAGGTGGATAGAATCAAAGGAGAGAGGAGGAATGCCATGAGTTGGTTGTCGGAGAGGAAGAGCTCGCCGGAGTTGGCCATGGTGGATGTGGCCATGGTGGGTTTCATGGGGTTGCTTGAGTTTTTCTTAGGTAGAGAAAGAGAGAGATTGATGAAGGAGAATGGAGGAGGAGGGAGAAGCTCACCGGAGGTGGGGAGGAGGTCGCCGGAAAGTTGGCCGGAGTTTCACCGTAGAGGAGGGGATTTGTGAGGAAGGAGATGGATTAGGGGGGTTTAAATAGGTTTAAGCAAATAATTGTTTAATTAAGCATTTAAAACTAAGTCAAAAGTAAGATTTAGATCAGATTTGCATTTAATTAGCTTTTTTGAAAAATATGAACCGTTGTCTCCTCAACATGTTAGTCATGTTAGGGTAATTAGTAATTAGGTTAGTGTAAATTAGTAATTAGGCAAGGTAATTGGTGATGGTAAAATTTGTAACGAAATTACGATTTTGCCCCTACTAGTAAACATATCCGAAAAATTATGAAAACATACCCACGGGTTCATATTGTCACGAGTATTGTGAATACGGAGTCTGATTCATGGTTTGAGCTACGAAAATACGAGTTGTTGGCCAAAACGTTTAGGCAGCGGGTTTACGGGTTCTCTAGTGATTTGTCGTCGGAAAATTACGAAATTAATGTGGGAAGCCCTAAATGATCATAGAATGTTACTTTAGAAGTTTAAAATCGTTTTGATGTTGTTTGTATAGAAAATTAATTCATTAAGCCCAAAACGGTAATAATCGAAAATGAATTTTTTTACCAGATTATTTAGAGGTATCCGATGAAACCCGAACTTACTAAAATACTTCATAACTGGTTTGATATTTCAAAATATTTTGACGGAAAATAGTTTAATAAGTTAAACACGCAAATTGTAGTGTTGATGAAAACAGGTCGTTACACTACCAAGGCTCGTAAAGTAGTCTATACACTGAAGAATAGAGTGCGTTGACGCACTGTCCACTAGGCATATAGATTCCATATCTAAAAATGAAAAGCATTCAATAAATACTACGAAAAGAGAATACTTTCATTAATATTTAAAAGCTAACAAACAAAGTAGCTAACATGGAATAGAAAGACATAAAATAAGATACAGTGCTAGAAGTAAGATACAGATGGTCCATGACTACAAAGTGTTGTCATTCATGAAATCTTTTGGATTTCATGCAGTAGCTAGTAACGGTGCCCCATTTATCGAGTTTGTCTCAGCATGAGGCTGAGACTTGCCTGGTAGAGGTCCTGTAGGTGTCTGGATGTGCGGAAGTTTCTGAACCAATGGCCATTCATTCCGTATCTAGAGCATTTATCCTCCCAGTCTTTCTTGGGAGGACCACCTTTATTAGGCATCCGCCGTTGCTTCTTTGCCACGAACTTCTGGTTCTGGGAAGGAGCCTGAGGAGTAGCCTTTTTCCGCTGCTTCAGTTCTTTCCATTTCTGGAAATTTGTCTTCTTATCCATCTTCTTCTTCTGGAAAGACTGGAAATGTGCCTCTGCAGGAGGTGGAAATGGAGCGGAGCCAGGAGGGCTTTGATTGTGAGTGGCAATCAACAACTCTCTGTTCTGTTCAGCCATTAGTAGGCATGAGAGCAGATCGGAGTACTTTGTGAACTTTCGTTCACGGTATAGTTGCATGAGGATCATGTCCTTCTCATGAAAAGACATAAACGTCTTCTCTAGCAACATCCTCTCAGGCAAATTCTCATCACACAACTTCAGGCGTGAGGTGATTTGGAATAATGCTGAGTTGTACTCCTCTACGGATTTGTAATCCTGAATGCACAGGTGAGTCCACTCGTACTGTGCAAGAGGGAGTATGACATCCCTTTTATGTCTGTACCTCTCCTCAAGTGCGGTCCACGGCTCATAGGGATCCTCTACAGTAAGATACTCGTCCTTTAGGATCGAGTCTAAGTGTTTCCTGATATAAATAATGGCTTTTGCCTTAAGTATATTGGAAACTTCTTCCGCAGTAGGGGCTTCATTAGAAGCATCCTTTTCAGCTGTGGCAGTACTGATTGTTACCTTTGCTGTGGGTGTTAGATTGAACCCATGAGAGCGCAGGTGGAACTTCAGGTCCAGCTGCCAACTCAAGTTGATCGACCCATTAGCCTTCAGGACCGAGAAATCAACATTAGCAAATCTGGCCATATGTGCAATCTAGCAACATAAAAATAACATGAATTATTTGACTATTAAAGTTAAACATCCATGCATTACAAAGAATTAATTTAGAACTATGGGGATTAGCCAGCCGAGTACTAAAAAGAAAAAGAAAAAGTCCGAAGATACATCCCATAAATAAAAAAATGCATAAAATAAAGACAACTTGGGAACTTTAAGAAAAGCCTCTTTCTCTTTATACTAGCACCTTCATCTCCATGGGGTGGTCCTTCAGCTTTGACTTTTACATTTATAACCTCACATACAAGTTCTCTCAAAAAGAAAAAAAATTGCAGAGAAATGGAAAAGTGTCGGAAACCTAGCTGATCCCTAAAAACATAGTCTAATAGCACATCCACGCAGATATTATATACATATACAACCACACAGATATTACAGACGTATACAACCATGCAGGTATTATATACATATACAACCACGCAAGTATTATATACATACTAGTCATAACCCGTGCCCATAGGGCACGGTTCATTTAGGATATCCCCCTCAAAATTCTAACTTCCCCAATATTAAAGCACAATAATTGATATTTAGTTTTGTCATAAATTTTGGTTTCTCTGAAATTTACTTCTCCCATAGAATTTAGTTCCCCCAAAAATTTTAGTTCCTTCCAAAATTTAGTTTCCTCCCGATTTAACACGTGCTCTAAAGACACGATTCATTTAAAATGTTCCCCCTAAAAATCATAGATTCACTAATTTTAAACGAACAACAATAATTAAATGGTAATAATTGTTTTTAGTTCCCCTAAAAATTTTAGTCTCCCGCAAAATTTAGTTCAACCGTTCATTTAAAATATTCCAACCTCAAAATTTTAGTCATATCCGGTGCTCGTAGGGCACTGTTTATTTAATATATCCCCTCAAATCTCTCCCAAAATTAAATCACAATAATTGTTACTTAATTCCCTCATAAATTTTAATTCCCCAGAAATTTTTTGCTCTCAAAGAATTTAGTTCACCCCAAAAAATATTTGATGAATAAAATTTGTAAACCAATTAATTGATGAATATTTGACAAAGAAAAATAGACCATATGGATTCGACATATCCATAAGAAAAGACTATCTAACCCATCTGCTGTAACTGATCGTATCTCCTGTAAAAGTTAATAAAGATGATACACTTTGGACGCTAATAATCAAATTCCTACATCCATTCAGATTGACAAAATCCCTCGCTTGCAAGAACTTGACCCTTATGGCAAAATGCAAGTGGTTAAAAAAGCAGTTGCAAGTTTCAGACAATTTTCTGCTCAAATTTTCAATTCCATGTACTATTAAGATAAAAACTCAACCAATAATTTCACAACTCACTTGAAGCAAACTTTGTGTTTCCTCGTGATAACAAAAGTTATGAAGAGAATCCAAAATTTTAAAATTAAAGGCATATCCCCATTGTGTCCTAGTCAACAAACACATTCAATAACATCCCTCAATCGTATAAAAGATAATCAGTATAAAAGATAATAAGTACGAATCTTCACTGACCTAAGGATTTTAATTGAAGTTTCTGTAGGGATGTCTTGATAAAGAAACGTTAATGGGTTTTACTCTTCTTCCATGTTTTAACTCTACAGATTATTGGTTTTAAATGTTTTATGCCCATGAACACATTCATATCCAAGTCACTCGTTAATTCTTCACTAACTTATCGTTCATGCTTTGATTCCTTGATATTGTTCTTAAGCCATTGGAAAACCTATATTTCTGTTAACTGAAGACTTTGCTCCATGCTGTTTGTCTGCTACTTACCAACTGAACCCATTACAATTGTTCTTGACTCTAGTAGCAGTTACCTCTTACAGGCACGCACACTATCCATTTCCAGTTTAATACAATGTATCATGTCCAACTGAACACCCTAGAATTGTTCTTAGTTAGAATTGTTCTTGACTCTAGTGGTACTTACTTCTTGCAGGCACACAACCTGTCCATTTTTAGTTTAATACAGTTTAGCATGTCCAGCTTACATTTGGGTTTCTTTTATGATGGGGTTCAATGCCTTTTAGGTAGCCCCTTTAATACTTCCAATTGCTCAAATGCCTAAACCTCTGAGTCTCTGACCATGTACATCCTGCAGCTTTTGTAGGAGTGTCCATGTAAAGATCTGATATGTGTGAGTCTCATCTCAATTTCTTATAGTTACTATGTATTTACATAATACTGCATTGTCTGCCATTTTAGTTTAGATTGGGTTTCCTTGTTTTAATCAATAAAACCATCGATAGTTCTTCAGTTGAAAATCATCTTTCAAACCAATGCTAGAAAAATGGACACTGTAAATTAATATGTATTGAATTACATGATTTTAGATAAATGATGTTACTTCGCAAATCAGAAATATGTTGCACTTTTTAAATCAATGCATTTTTGTCCATGTTTGCTGTAAGCTATGATCTGGGATATACAGAGATTTGGGGTATACAAAGATTTGTTGGCAACATGACATAATGGTTTGCAAATAAACTGGATGGACCACTCAACTTAGTGATTTGCAAATAAACTGGATGGATAGAATGAGCAAGTAGAAAAGGCAAAGCTCAGGAAAAACAGCATGATGTAGTGCATTGAATTAAACCAAATAAATGAATACCACAATTAAGTACAAAGAAGAAGAAAACCAAATAAATGAACACCCAATTAAATAAAAAAGCTACCCGATCTATTGAGCACACAACCAGAATAACACCACTACCAAGCACCAAAATACAGATTTGTTGCAAGGATAGACCAGCCATTGACTAAAATAACTCTTGAAACCATTCACCTGCACTAAAATACAGGACCAAAATAAGCAGGTCTTGAAACAATACACCAGCCAATTAACTGCAAAGGTCAAAAGTTCTCACCTCCGTGTAACACACCAAGCGTTACACCAAGCTCAAAAGTTCTCACCTTAAAATTAACTACATCGGGTTTTTCTTTTTCTCCGTGTAACAGTAAGCTCTGCATCAAACCAAACTCTACAAAAAATGCCGGACAAAAAAATAACAACAGAACTGAAATACAGGACAAAAAATCTCTCTTTTGCTTGATATTTAAATGATTGAAGCGATTTTAAAATCTTATGTTATACAAATCTCTCTTTTGCATCGAATGATTTAAACATGACCAATAAAATGTTCCTAGAATAAAAAAAAGCCGAGCGCATCAGAAGTTCTTCAAAATAACAACAATACCAAGAACACTACCAAGAATTAATTAAGAACAACACACCAAGATACCACCAAGATACTGCTGCAACAACACAGTATATTTGAAAAGAAATAACTCTTGCATGTTCGAAAAGAAATTAAGCTCAGTATTTTTGAGAAGCAAAGCCGAGAGAAGAGTGATTTTTGAGAAGACATGGCAAAAGCAAAGCTTTTGGGTGAACGTATGAAAATGCATTAACGAAAAATGTGCTGACCCCGTGTGAACGTAAGAAAAAGAAGAACTTAATGTCACCTTCTGGATGAACGTGCTAGGAACTTAATGGCAGATCTCGAAACTGAAGAGGAATGGCGGCTCTCGAAACTTAATGGCAGCTCTCCGAACTGAAGAGGAATGGAAGCTTTCGGAAATTAATGGCAGTGAACGTAATGACGGGTTTCATGGAAGCTCTCTCTTGGGTGAATGTCAGCTCTCTTTTTGGGATCTGAGAATAATTTGATGAGTTGCAAAAAATAACAGCAAAGCTTCAACCTTACACATTCGGCGTCGAAAATAATACCAAGATTAAGCCCAAAATCGATCGAAAATAATCCCCAAGTTTAAGCAAAGGTATAGGCGTTACCATGGTGTCCTCCTTCGAGGCGGCGGCCGGATTCCGGTGCCTGAGGGACGCGATTGCCTGCCAGATCAGGGCCGCGAGCAAGAGCATGGGGGCAGAGGACGGCTTTGCTGCCAGAGCACAGCACCGTTACCATCGACGTTCTTCTCGGCCCCAAGCTTGAGCAGATGCAGATCGTGGTGTCCTCCTTCGAGGCGGCAGCCGGATTCGAGGCCGCCGAGACCTACACCGCCCTCGCTCTGCAGACGATATCGAGGCAGTTCCGGTGCCTGAGGGACGCGATTGCCTGCCAGATCAGGGCCGCGAGCAAGAGCTTGGGGGAGGAGGACGGTTTTGCTGCCGGAGCACAGCACCGTTACCATCGATGCCGGAGGACGGTTTTGCTGTCTCGTTTCCAAGCTTGAAATGTTTTGATTTCGAATGTGCCTAAATCTTGTCAGTTTTTGGGGAAGAGCAAGAGGCAGTTTTTGGGGAAACGCTCAGGCTGCAAAAGCCTCTTGCTCTCCCCCAGGTTACGCATGCAGCAATTGAAAAGTTTGTTCTTTAAATTTTTTTCATCTAAAGTTTTAGATTCTCAACATGGTCCCTCCCTCATGTTTTCTCATCAAAAAATAAAGTTTCCCTCCAAATTTTTCACAAACTCTAATCTTAACCGTTCATTTTCCAAGATTAAATCTCAGCCACTTTTTATCTCGTCCTAGTCAGCCCTAGGATTCAAAAAACACTGTCAAATGTATAATAGATACAACCACGCAAATATATGACATCACATGCATATATTTAAAAATAATCTAACAAGTGAAGTGTGTGCTCAAATTTCTAACAATAGAATTTAAAAACATGTAATTATGCTCTATTTTGTATCTTTATTTATTTTTCGCCCAACTCTATCACAATTAAATATTTCTTTAATTAGTGAGATTTAGAGGCCCGAATAATTTAAAAAGAAATTTTTGTTAAAAAATAGGCTAATTTTCGGGCTTTATGGCCAAAAAAACAACCCAGAAAAAGTTAATGGGCATCCTCCCAAAATAGCCCGTTAATGGCTAGGGTTTCGAAAGACCCTAGGGAGAGGGGGGGCCCACGGCGGTCGCCGTGGCGGCTGGCCGCGCCCTATGGGAGCGGCCGGCCATGCCCTTTTGGGCATGGCCTGGCCATGCACGAAGGCACAGCCGCTATGCCTTAATTAAAAAAACCAATTTTTAATGTTTTTTTGTAACGATCCATATTTTCCAATACAAATATTCACGTATTTTCATTTTTAAAACTATTTTATAATGGTTCATCAGGAGTTTTACGATTTTAAAATTTTCTTATAAAAATATTTTGAAGTATCAGACTAGTTATGACGTATTTTAGTAAGTTTGGGTTTCATCAAATACATCTAAATAATCTGATAAAAATTCATTTTCAATTATTACCATTTTATATTAATAAATTAATTTTCTATATAAACATCATCAAAATGTTTTCAAACTTCTACGGTATCATTCTATGATCATTTAGAGCTCCCCATATTAATTTCGTAATTTTCTAAAGACAAATCAATAGAGAACCCGCAAACCCGCTTCCTAAACATTTTCGCCTAAAAATAGTATCTCCGTAGCTCAAACCCCAAAACGGACTTCGTATTCGTGATCTTCACGACGATACAAATCCGTGGGTATGTTTTCGTAATTTTTCGGACACATTTAATCTCAAGGGCGAAATCGTAAATTTCAATATTTGCTTAGTTACCTACACTTCTTACTTATCACGAATTACCTTTAATCTACCCTACTTAATTACATTACCCTAGTCATTTTACCCTCACCTACCCCTAAAACACAAATCCCCCACGTTTAAATGCGGTGCATGCATGATGCATCTAAAGCCCTCATATTCCACACTTAGTCTTGCCCATCATAAATACCTAACTAATGTAATTAATATCCTAATGTTGTGAATGGGTATTTACTGGGTTGATGAGTTATTGGGCCAACCTAAGTGGTTGGGCCCATACCCACTTGTATTCTCCCCTTTGGCTATAAATATAGACTTGAGGGCTCTCCCCTCAGTAGTTGATTCATAACACGTTATCAGCACGAGTCTCTAAAAAAAATTTTCCACAAATTTTTCCGTTCGTTGCGAAGGCGAAGGCGAAGGCGAGACGGTAGATCCACGAGCGCGGTGCAAGGCTTCCTCCATCAAGGGTCGTCATCCGCGTAGGGCTTCGAGCAACCGTCGCTATATCCGGAGGACGGATATAGAGGTAAAAACTCTAAAAACAAGATTTTTAATCATACGTATGATTACCCCTCCCCTAGATCTCACAAGATCGTCATGGGGATTCATCGTCGCCTTGAAAACGACGGATTTTTCATCCCAAAAACCCAATTTTTAGGGTAAAAACTCAATTTTTAGGGTTAAAACCCTAATTTTGAACCCTCCGGCGGCTACCCGTCACCGGACCCCCCCAAAACCCTCCCCTCGCCGGAAAAACCCCCCCACCACCATGGCCGCCTCCCCCTGCAGGGGGGGCGGCCCCCGCCGCCGCCCCTGCAGGGGGCGGCGGCCCCCATGTCCGCCTCCCCCTGCAGGGGGGGCGGCCCCCTTGGCCGCCTCCCCCTGCAGGGGGGGCGGCCCCTGCCGCCGCCCCTGCAGGGGGCGGCGGCCCCCGAGGCCGCCTCCCCCTGCAGGGGGGGCGGCCCCCCGCCGCCCCTCCTGCAGGGGGCGGCGGCCCCCGAGGCCGCGCCCCCCTGCAGGGGGCGGCGGCCTCCGCGGCCGCGCCCCCCTGCGGGGGGGGCGGCCCCCGCCGCCCCCCCGCAGGGGGCGGCGGCGGCGCCGGCCGCGCCCCCACTCGCAGGGGGCGGCGGCGGCGCCCGCCCCCCCAGAAACCCTAGAAACAAAAAAAAAATTACCAGATCTGTGGGCCTGAAGCCCACAGCAGATCTGTGGGCTTCAGGCCCACAGAATTCAAAAAAAAAAAAATTCCAGATCTGTGGGCTTCAGGCCCACAGATTTCAAAAAAAAAAAGAGGAAAGAAGAGAAAGGAAAAAAAAAGCCTATGGGCCCGAAGCCCACAGGTCGACTGCGGGCTTCAGACCCGCATGTTGTTTTATCTGAAAAAAAAAGGGGGAGGCAAAGGGCTATAAATTTGCCTCAAAAGGCAATTTATTAGCCTAAAAATTAATTTAAAATGGGGATTTAAGGGCAAAATATTCGTGAAAAATCACGGTAAATTACGGGACAAATACCGGGCAGGCGAGGACTTTTTGGGGATTCTTGGAGGGGGCTTTTGGGATGATGAGGAAAACTTTTTCCTCTGACAAAGAAAATGTTTATTTTGGGCTCTTAATCAATTTAATTGATTAAACCCATTCAATTTACAACCTTTGCATTGTAATGATTTTTTTTTCTGCAAAAATCATATTTACATGCTTTGCATCTCTGGTATATTCTGTTGGATATTATATGCGTGGTTGTGCATTGTATTTAAAACTTAATAATTAGAAAGATCCTGCGACCGCTCTGCCGTTAGTAACCTAACGGTGTATGACGTTGCCCAGTGGTCCAATAATTATTAAGTGTTTAAATTATCTATCCATCTCTGCGAATATTAAATGCCTGTGATGCCTGTGATGAAAATGTCTGATGAAAATGTTGATGAGCACAATATTTCTGCATGAATTGCTAAATGTGGTTTTTGGATCGGCCGTTTAGTCCCACAGTTTATTTCCCGCACTTTTCTTTTATTTTTGAGAGAAATTGTAGTGAGGAATTTATGTAAATGTCAAAGAAAGAAGACCAACTTCCACGAAGACGGAGGCCACGCTTGAAGATGGAGATATCATATGGGACCCACGGGGTTTCCAAAGTTGTATTTTCATTTTCTTTAAGCTGCAAATTTGTATAATTTGGACTGTGGACTTTTTTGGACTCTTTCTTGTGGGACTGGCCGATCCACACATTTAGCTTTTCGTTAAATATTGCCTCCACATGAAAATGTTTTCTCTGAATTAATTATTAATTCATGCATAATTGTGCTCTACTAGATAAATGGCTAATATTGCAAGCGTTAATTTCGAAGTACTGGAAGCATCAGAGAGAAACTATCTAAGCTGGAAGCTAGATGTAAAGTTTCACCTGCGGGCAAAGTCCCTCATCGCTGCTGTGACTGAAAAAGAAAATGTTAGCAATATAGAGAAGGCGCAAGCCATCACCTATATTCGCCGCCATGTGGACAAGACCTTAAAGGCTGAATACCTTACGGTCGAAGATCCATTTGAGCTATGGACTGCCCTTGAGGACAGGTATAAACATCAGAAAGATGTTATACTCCCAAGGGCACGATATGAGTGGGAGAACATGAGACTACAGGACTTTAAGTCCATTGCTGAGTACAACTCAGCACTTTTTAGCACCACCGCACGCCTGAAGTTGTGTGGTGAAAAAGTCTCAGAAAATCGCATGCTGGAAAAGACGTATACGTCCTTCCATGAAAAAGATGCGATACTCATGCAGCAATACCGTGAACGCAAGTTCACCAAGTATTCCGAGCTGCTGTCATGTTTACTCATGGCCGAGCAAAACAGAGAGCTTCTTCTCTCCACTCACAATATACGCTCTCCGGCACTGCCCCCCACCAGAAGCTCACTATTCCTCTTCCTTCAAAAAGAAGTGAGATAATAAAAGAAAAGAAAGACCACAAAAGGGGGGTCAACAGAAAAATGTCAAGGGTCATGTACAGCAGCAGTGAAATAATGAAAGTAAGCGGAAGTTCACGAGGCACAAAAAATAGAAATGATATCCCCCCACCCAAGAGGGAATGGGAAGACCAGTGCCAAAATTGTGGCATGAAAGGCCACTGGTCCAGACTGTGCCGAACTCCGCATCTTCTCCAGGATTTGTATAAAGAGAACAAGAAAAATAAAGCTGAAACAAACCTGATGACATCTGATGCTCCAGTTAAGTTTTTCAGCTGACGACTTCGAAAATAATGGCATGCTTAACTAGCCTTTTACTTTTATCTTAGCAAATTGTTATGAGAGCTTTTTGTATTACGCAATCTGTTTTGATTGAAAAATTTTAGTAGACAATAAATGAAAATGTTTATCTAAATATGCATGTGCCGATACGTTTCATCTTTTGAAACTGCTCTCATAAATGCTTAGTAGACAATAAACACGTACGATTTCTATCAATACAAAGCCCAATATCAGGGCTATATTGAAGATCCAGGGAATGCAACACAGTTGCCCCCAAACGACACAAAAATAATGGATGCACTAATCCCTCCGAATTCCAAAAAGAAACTTTCTAAGTTTCAAGGACATCCGTTTCAACGGATCCCATTTGGAAACAGCAAATGTAAAAGAAAAATTACCGTATGCAACGTCTCAAGAAAAAGGAGTAAAATCCACACTTGAACGTTTTGAGAGCCTTATAGGCCTCTATCATACGAAGATTCGGAGAAAGGAAGCAGAATTAAACGGAGCACCTGAAGTGCCCTACATCAGCCAAGTTTTCACTCTGGCATGTTGGACTTGGCCACCCTGGATTTGTGATGCACAGCATCTTATCCTATGGGTATGACTTGAAGAACCAGAAGATTCTTCAGAAGGGAAAATTCCCTCGCATCCCTTACTATAAGGGAAGACTAATTGCAAGGCCATCTCCACAATAAGTTGAAAAAGAATCTCCACGCTTCCTCAAAAAAGAATACAAGGAGACAGATGTGGATAAAATCCACCACCCCTAGTGGGCTATTTTGGTACTTCATTGTACTAATAAATGCATCCTCAGAATATTCATACGTATGTCTACTACAAGACCCGCAACTTAGCTTTTCCAAAGCTATTGGCACAAGAATAAAAATGTTGCGGGCACATTTCCCAGACAATAAAATGTTGTAAATAAGTCTGGTTAATGTTGGGAAATATACCTCCCAGTCTTTTCAAGAGTATTGCCAATCAACGGGAATTGAAAATGAACATACAAGTGCCGCATGTTCATACCCAAAATGGGTCGGCAGAGTCACTGAAAAGTAGACTCCAATGGACTGAACGTCCATTAAATCCCGATTGCCTATGGATGCATGGGGACATGCAAACTCTGCATGCTGCATCGTAAATGAAAATAAGACCCTCTGGAGGTCAGAGTCTCCAATGCAACTTGCATATGGAATGCCACCGAACATTTCTCATCTGAGAATCTTCGGTCGCGCAGTCTTAAATCCCCATTGCACCACCAAAGAGGACCAAATCGGTACTCAGCGTCGCCTAGGTATCCATGCAGGGTTTGACTCACCCTCACTTATAAGATACCTAGAACCCCAAACGGGGGACGCATTTAAGGCACATCTTGAAGACTGTGATCTCGATGAGACGAGTTTTCCCAAAAATAGGCCCAGATACTGGAAAATCTGGCGCGAAGAAAATTATAACGTGGGATACAAACAGCTTGACCCACTATGATCCGGTAACAATACAATGTGTAGATGAGATCCAGAAGATCTTCCACACACAGAACACTGTTCACCAATTACCGGAATCATTTATTGACAACCAGAAGATTGTCAGATCACACATCCCTGCTGCAAAAACTCCAGCTAGGATTGACATCCCCGAGAATGGATGCAATCCACCAGCAGCAGAAGTGGCTGATCCTCAACAGAAAAGAGGCAGACCACCAGGCTCCAAGGACAGAAACTCCTGGAGACCTTAAGACAATACTACCACAGGACAATGAGCTCCTGTCCACACCATCACCCTTCCCGGAATCCACTGCAGAGGAATTGCCGGGAAAAAGTGAAATTAAGTAAATGTTGTACGTACTGGGGAGGTGTTGGACAGATAGAACATAAATTGTCGACAATATATTCACGTATTATATTGCCATATACATCGCAATGGCGATGATGTTTGTAAATTATCGCTCCACACTCCGTTGCTAGAAGGAAAACGTAGAGATTGGCCAAAATGTGGAACGTGGCAATAGAAGATGAGCTGGACTCACTTATGAAACGAGAAATGTTCGGACCTGAAGTCCAGACACCAAAAGGTGTCAAACCTGTGGATAAAACAAAGTATTGCAAACATAAGAAAAATAGATACAAAATCGTATGCTATACGGTACAACCTATAGCCCAAGGAAAATTTCGCTGAAACTAGGGATCGAACAAATTCAAATGAGCATGTCTCATAAATGATGCATCAGTCTCCCTAAGTTATCAAAAGCGGATACCTTACGATTTGGCGAAGGAAAATTTTGGATATGCTGTTATTGGATGTTGTGACGGCATACCTTCGTGGATATCTTGTAAAGATAATTTCCACATTTCCTTAAAATGCCTGAATAGACTTCGGGACGTCTATTCAAATGAAGAAATATAAGTATAACAAATAAATGTACAACCAAGAGAATCACTTGAGAAGTCAATGATTCCTACTGAAGGTTGTTTTTGCATCTATGCAAAGAACAGGATTAGAGATCTTAGTTGTAGACAACTAACATCTCATCGGATCTCCTGAAGAGAAAACCGAAATAAATGTACTAGCCTGACTTTTAAACATGAAATAAAAAAAAGACCTAGGCAAATATAAAGTCATGGCTCATAGAATCCTGTTACAAACGCCCAGAAGTGCGTTGGAGATATTAACAGGACCATTGTCATCCAAAGTACACCTACGGTGGTACACTTACTGGATGAACAAAAAGAACCCTTCCGATCGCTGGAAGAGGGGGAGGATATAACTGGTCCTAAAGTCCCTTATCTTAGTGCAATCATGCACTCCTGGCTAACTGCATCTGTCCCGGTATAACAATTGCAGTAAACTCATTAGCCAGAGATAGTTGGCACCTAAAAAGGGCCATTAGACCTGAGTTAAGCCTTCTGCGCTTACTCCAAGGGTCGAAATATTCGGACTTACAAAATGTAGTAGCATCCTCCAATGTTTATGCAAATGCAGGTTTCAGGTCCAGTCCCTATGCTGAGAAATCACAGAACGGGTACCCACAGTGGGATGGCCATCCCCTGCAGATCTGCAAAGCAACTTATGAAGGCAACATCATCCTATCATTCCGAGATCCTCACCATTCCAGAATCACACCAATGGTGTATTTGAGGGCGCCTGGTGGTACATCACATCCCAGTGACGACTGGGATAGAGGCTGGTTCTGTGGAGCTAACCATATAGTCTGAAGACCACATCAGAGGCGACAAAACTTAGCAACCTCCTCAGAGTCCCTGGATTCAGCAGCTGCTTGATGGTGACAAAATTTGTAATTTGTGTACATTTTCGGAATATTGTAAATAGGAGTGATGAGATAAGCCTAAGAGATCTGAAAGCCTAAGAGCTTTTACAGATCAGGGGGAGTTGAGGGAATTTGTACTCTTTTCCCTTAGCTATGGTTTTTCCCACTGGGTTTTCCATAGCCAAAGGTTTTAACGAGGCAAATCAAATCAACTCTGGATCCCGAAGTATCCACCCCTCTGTGACGCTCAGAATCCAGAAGTATTCATGAGCAGAGTCACTTGTACAAATCAGGGGGAGTTAAAGAGCGTTTGCACTCTTTTTCCTTAACTATGGTTTTTCCCACTGGGTTTTCCATAGCCAAAGGTTTTAACGAGGCAAATCTCACCAACTCAGGACCCTGAAGTATCCACCCCATGTGAGACCCAAACAGGCTCAGAATCCTGAAGTATTCATGAGCGGGGTCCACAACCATGGCTGGATAAGGGGGAGTGTTGTGAATGGGTATTTACTGGGTTGATGAGTTATTGGGCCAACCTAAGTGGTTGGGCCCATACCCACTTGTATTCTCCCCTTTGGCTATAAATATAGACTTGAGGGCTCTCCCCTCAGTAGTTGATTCATAACACCTAAGTATTATTAATTATATCTAATTATCTATAAATTATCTCTCCCTCTCCCCTCTCGTTCACAACCCAACCCACACTCACGCAACCCCCTTCGTTAACCAACACCCCAACTCCCTCTCTCCCGTTCGAATCCCCGGGCTACTCAAAAGAACCCATCTCCCCTAACCTACGCACACGAAACCCAAGCCCACTCAACCCACGCAAAACCCTCTCCTTCTTCTTCGTTCTCTTCTCCACGGTGACTCGAACCCCACCACACATCACTCCTCTCTCCCACGTTCGACGCCCTCAGCCCGCTGCCCCTCAACGCCCTCCGACCACCCCACATCCGCCTTCGCCGCACCCCCAGCGCCGCCATCCCGCCTCCTCAGCCCCTGCAGGCGAACGCCCTCAGCCCGCCCGAGCACAATCGAGTTGCCACCGTTGCCACCGGCCGTCAGAGCACCGTACCCCGCTCCGCCGAGAGCCCATGGCAAGCAACTGAACCCCCGAAGCTCCCCTCGACCACTGACTCCCCTCACCAAGCTTCGCCACCGATGCCCCTCGACAGCAGCCACCTACGTCCGCCTCTGCCACCGCTCGAAATCACCATCGCCGCCCGCACCATCGAGCAGCAGCCACCCTGCAGCGAGCTCGCGCTCTTCCCACGACTCCGCCGTATGCCGCCGTGCACGGAGCCTCGAGGCCGTCGCCGCTTCGCCTCGACGCCGCTCCACCTACGACACCGCCGCCGTCGCTTCGAAACACCCTCGAAACCGCCAAACAACACCCTCCCTCGCTCCACCACTCCACGGCGAGCACCCATGCCTCCAAGCTCGCCGCCGAAGAGCTCCGTCCCACTACCTTCTCCGATCAACCCCTCAGTTCCCCCACTGTAGACGACCGCCGGTGACAACCGCACCGAGCTCAAGCGCCTCTTGCTGCTGTCTCCTTCCACTCACCACAGTAGCCACCCCCTTTGCCAAGCCTCGCCATCGACCCCTCCCCAGCTCTCCGCCGCGTCCGCCGCTGTCGCCGCCCCGCTTCGCCGCCGTTCGACGACAGAGACACCCCCGCGACACACGCACGCGAGAGAAACGTGGGTGAGGGTTATTTTCGAACGTATTTCGTAATATACGAAAAATTATTTCTGTATATACGTATTTAATTAATTATTAAATGGGTCTTATTGGGTTTTAATTCATAGTAAATAATATACAAGTCAGAAAAATACAAAACCAGCTCCAGAAAATCAGAAATGATATTATGATCCAATGTCGCTAGTTTCATCCCAATCATATGCTTATTTTTTCTAGAATAAATTTTTAACCCTAAAACTTAAATACGTTATTTTCGTTTAAAAATCCGTAACTTGTTATTTTCACGTAAAATGATACATGAAAAAAAAATATGTTGTAGTACTCTTCGAGACGGTCGTTTTGACAGCTCACTTGAACCATTCTGATACGTATTGCACCCAGAAGAAATTATTGAATAATTATGTTACTTAATTAAAATTAGTTATTAAATTGATTTTTGAGCTTTTAAAAATTATAAAAATTAACAAGAGCATCTGAAAAATATTTCCTCCTGCAGTAAAATTATTTTCATCATATCTAGCCTATATAAAAATTTCAAACGCTTTTCGACAACGTTTCAATCAGTTTATAAAATCAAAACGATCAGATTATTTAAATAGGAAATGTAGCGTTCTTTAACCAAGTATTCTTGTATTGCAGGCACCAATTCTTTTTCACCAACGTCCGTAGAAGCCATAAATCCAGTTCTGGCTTGCTACGTCGATCTCGAAATCTGTAAGTCACGACGAATTCTAAAATTAGAAAATTAGTTAGTTTCCCCGTATGAACTTAGAACATCACTATAGCCTCAGAACGGCTACTTGACTTAAACCGAACTAGAAACCTAATCTAATAGGAAAGTAATCAACTATAGAGTACTTTGCCAACTTTCAACTTTGGTGGTTGTAGTACACAACCATCAACTTGGGTAAATTGTGTGCTAAACAACACTATTACATACTCGAAGCATGGAATCGACACCACGAATGTTAGACTTGTCATTATCCTCACTTCGCTTGGCCCAGCCTGCTTTGAAAAGAATTTCTAACTTTTTGGTTTTCAGTAAGAAAGTCAACCAGTTGACTTGGGTTGACTAGCATCGTGTGATACAATGTATGGAATATCTTGTGAAACATCCCGTATAAATCATGTACATAGAACACTTGACACTTCACTGGGGTTTTTTGTAGGAACCCATCATGCGATGATGGAGAATCGAAAGAGAACTTACGTTAGCGTACGCAGCGCCGTAGTCTCTGAACTTTGCCCTCGGATTCGTCACAACGGTCGATACTTCGTCACAGAGGATCGAAGCAGAGTTTCACCGACTAAATCTCTACTTGGATGAAGAACTTTAATGGAAGGGAGAAGAGGAAAGAAGATTGCCTTATGCAAACTTATGGCATGAAGGATTAGCCTTAAATGCCTTACCCTTGGGTCTTATTTATAGGCTTTAGGGGTAGTTATTGTAGGAAATAACCATATATAAGCTTATTAGCTTATATTAATACCCTTGCTTATCCTCTTCTTCATGCACTTATCAAGTGCCTTTATGCACTTATAATGTGCCTTTTTCCACTTATCGAGTGGTCCTTTTCACACATGAAAAGGTTCCCTTCACACATACTTTCATGCGCGCGACATCTGAGGTCCGTATACCCTCATACATCCCCTCATGGGTGTATACATGTCGTCCATATCCAACATCTCCCACTCACACTTGAGGGGATTGTAAGGAAACATCGTTTCCTTTAGTTCTTCTATTTATCATACTGAGAAATAGACCGTGTGACCGTCATGTGCATAGAGTCCGCTGTTGTGCACTTGTTAGAGATACACAACACTCCTCTGGGTGCAAAGTTGAGGAGATCAACGCATGCTTTACCCTAGATTATTTCTTCACATTTCTTATACTTTATATTCAACAATTGAATCCCTTCTGGATTAAATAGGCTGGCCAGCTTTGAATCTCTAAAGTCCGAATGTGAATATGAAATTAATCTTCCTCTTCTTGTGATCCTTTCGATCTTGACTTGACTCGCTTTTCTAGCATGCCCCGCCGGACCGAATTTACCATGGTCCATAAGCAACATGCTAAGACAGCGATCACCTAGTCAAATCTAAAGGAACCAATTAGAGTCCATAAGGGTAAGTAGTTAAGACCCATGTGGTCTTTGGGTCTCACATAATAGTAAACACAATTACTATTCTAACCCAATGGTCAAATGCATACGTAGTATGAATACATATTACAACATCACTCCTTTCCCAGGGAGCGTATGTCTTAATGATGTTGTAAGGATGATGATCAGACACCACAATGTCTGACTTTGAGTCCCTTTTACTACTCAGTAATTTCCTGGACCCACATCCCGCATAAGACAGATAAGATAAAAAAATCTTCTTAGATCTTTTGTAAGCATCCATATGATGCAGATCTCTCATACGACCATTTTGTTTAAGTCATGACTCTAAAGCATCCGTCTGACGATTTTGACTTTAAATAGGTCTCATCTTTATTTTATCCGTCTGATAGAATAAAGGCGGTTGCTCATGTGAGAGAGCCAACCTCAATCTGTCCGACATACTAGAAAATACAGCTGAGATAAAAGAAATGTACACAAACATTTTCAAGAAACTCTATGCAATGTTGAAAAAGAACTTATTCTTTTATTAAATTTGATCTTTCATATACATGGGAATTTACATTGGTACAACTCAGCTCTTACGCAATCCTTGAGATGATAAGTGTTTGTAAAACACATCTCTGGGGATCGCCTTCGTAAGCGGATCCGCTATCATCTCATGCGTAGATATGTACCTTATGTCTATCTTCTTATTCTTATCATAGTCTTTTGCAAATTTGTAGCGGATATCTATTTATTCTCTTAACCGCTTTCCAGTGTGCTTGCCCTGGATTGGATTGGTAACGACTTATCATTCCAACGGCAAAACAGATGTCCGGTCTTGTACATATCATAGCGTACATAAGACTACCAAATGCACTGGAATATGGAACTTTTTCCATAATTTCCTTTTCCTTTTGGTTCTTAGGACACATTTTCAGACATAAATTATCGCATTTGCTTATAGGATTATCAATAGACTTACAGTCCTGCATATTAAAACGTTCTAGAACCTTCTTTATATAAGTCTCTTGTGAAAGAGAAAGAAATTTCTTCGAACGATTCCTTGAAATCTTAACTCCAAGGATATATGCGGCTTCTCACATGTCTTTCATCTCAAATACTGATGAAAAGCCAAGCCTTGATATCCATCACAAAGTCTTTGTCATTTCCGGCTATTAAAATGTCATCTGCATATAGAGACATAATAACATATTTGCTTTTGATCCTCTTGATATATACACAGTTATCTTTATCAAGCATGGTAAAACCATTTGATAAGACAACTTCTTGAAATCGTATATACCATTGCCTCGAGGATTGTTTAAGACCATATATGGACTTACGAAATTTACAAACCTTATGTTCGTTTCCTTCTTTTACAAACCATGTAGGTTGTTCCATATAGATCTCCTCGTCCAATTCTCCATTGAGAAAGGCAGTCTTTACATCCATTTGATGTAATTCGAGGTCTAAGCAAGCTACCATAGCCAGAATCAAGCGAATCAAGGTAAAACGCACAACAGGTGAGAAGGTCTCTTCGTAGTCTATCCCTTCCTGTTGCGTAAAACCTTTTGCGACAAGGCGAGCTTTATATCTGTCTATAGAGCCATCAGCCTTATGCTTGATCTTGAGAATCCATTTGTTCCCAATAGCTATACGTCCTCTGGGTAAGTCAACCAAGTCCCAGACTCGGTTAATTTTCATGGATTCTAATTCCTCCTTCATCGCTTCCATCCATTTGTCTTTTGCAGGTCAAGATACGGCCTGTTTGAAAGTAGCAGGCTCGTCATCATCTTGTAGTAAAGTCATAAAGGTTTGTGGGAATTCATCCTCAAATCTTAGAGGAGCTAACCTTGTACGACTACTACGTCGTATTTGAGATTCTTTGACTCGAATTTGGATCAATTCTAATATTACTCCCACTTGGAATGAGATTAGAATTGCTCCCACTTGGATCATTACTCCCATATGGAATTAGAATTGCTCCCACTTGGATCATTACTCCCATATGGAATAGGATTCACATCATTCGTATCATCCATTGGTGAAGGTTGAAACGTATTTTCTTCTTCACCAAGAATTCTCCCACTCGAATGAGGTAATCCTTCTTGATCATAAATCTCAAATAGAGATAAGTCCTGACTTATCTCGCCCTGTCTTGGAAACTCATTTTCCAAGAAAGTAACATCCCTCGACTCAAATTCAATCAGTCCCACAGTGTCTTCCTGACCAATGAAAACATAACCTTTGGAGTTATCTGTGTATCGTATAAAGATACATTCCCCCCCTTTGGCCCAAGTTTGCCATACTTATGGGAGGAAATATGTGCATAGGATGCACATCCCCAAGGTTTTAAAATGCTTAAGTCAGGAAACCTTTGGTTCCACAACTCATAAGGAGTGGAGCTAACTAATTTCGAGCGTACGCGGTTTAAAATGAAAGCGGTCGTCAATAATGCATCACCCTAAAAGGTGATTGGCAAGTTGGCTTGCGCCATCATTGAACGGACCATTTCCATTAGAGTCATATTCCTCCTTTCTGCAACACCATTTTGTTGCGGAGTATAAGGCATAGTTACCTGATGAACTATGCCTTTTTCATCACAAAGTTCCTTAAAACTTGTTGATTGGTATTCACCGCCTCTATCGGTTCACAAAACCTTAATCTTGCGATCTAATTGATTTTCCACCAAACTCATATAGTTTTTAAAGCAGGTTAATGCTTCACTTTTGTGGGATATCAAATAGATATGACCGAATCGGGTGAAGTCATCAATAAAAGTGATGAAATAAGACTTCCCGCGTCTTGTCTTGACATTCATCGGACCACATATGTCCGAATGGATGAGCTGTAATGGAACCTCTGCCCTTGTGCCGGTTCCAAACGGCTTGCGACAAGATTTCCCTACAAGGCAATGTTCGCAAGTCGACATTTCGACCTTTGAAACATTGGATAGAAGGCCACGTTTGGCAAGTCTATCCATTCGTGTTGGTCCAATGTGACCAAGCCTTGCATGCCAACAAATTACATCTGACTCATAATTTGATGAATTTGTAACAAGGAAATTTTCATTATAAAATGAGGAATCATACATTGTATTTAATACAACAAATCCTTTGAAAACATACCCAAAACCAATTAAAGAATTATTACAAGACAAGTCCACTTTACAACTATGAAAGAACCAACTATAACCAAGACCCATTAAAACGACCACAGATATAATATTCCTTCGAATATCCGGAGTGAAGAGAACATCATGAAGTAGGATAGTGCGGCCGTTGTCCAAGACGAGCTTGCACGTCCCAACGCCTTTCACTTCAACACGTGTGGTGTTTCCTACATAGATCCACTTCGTTCCTTGGGGTATCCGGTGATACTCCATGAAGGACTGTCTGTCCCTTGCTATGTGGTCGGTGGCACCTGAATCAATTATCCAGAAAGGATTAGATTCTACAAGAAATATTGAACTAGAAACACATATGTAACTAGTATTATTACAAGTTACCTCGTCACCTCCACTCGTACATGAACGAGCATAGTGACCTAACTTGTTACACTTGAAACACTTAATCTTCTTCAAGTCCTTCTTCTTGTGCCATTTCTTGTGCCCACCCTTATGTTTGGGTTTCTTGGTAGACTCTGGTTGCTTATTACGTTCATTAGTAAACTTCGAATGATATTTCCGTTTCTTTCCCCCGTGTGAGGAACTAGCAACCATATGCACTTCTGCACTTGGCTTGGCGGCCGCAAGCCGCTCTTCCTCTAACTCGAGGTGCTTAGAAATATCGTTGAAGTTCTTGATGCTCTCATTATGAGTGAGATGCATCTTCATTTGGTCCCACCCATTTGGTAGGGAACGTATTACTGCTTGGATTTGTTGCTCATCAGTGAGCACATGACCTGCATCCTTTAACTCTGAGATGAGATTCGCCATATGTCGCAGATGCTTCCCCATGGAATGATCTGGACGTTTCTTGTACGAATTGAATCTTATAGTTAAAGAACGAAGTTTGGACACCGAGGTGCCACCAAACTTCTCCTCTAGCTTAGACCATATGTCCATGGCTAGGTCATGCTCTCGGAAGATGCGCATTATGTCATCGGCCATACTGGACAACAACGTAATGCGAGCAATCTTGTTCTTCCGAGACCAAGCATCGAAAGCTTCCTTGTCTCTTCTGTGTTGGGCCGTAGTGCCCACTCTGGTTCAATCATTATGTTCTTCAGAGTTTCGAGCACATCTTGCTCCTCTAGAACATATTATATTTTCATGGACCATAGTTTGTAATTATCGCCGTTGAGTTTTTCACCTTTGTTTAACTCAGCGACGATGTTCTTGGAAGCGGAAGACATTTTAGCTTTAAAATACTGCAAAAGATATAAAAAAGGTTCGATCAAAAAACATTGCATAAATTTCATATTTATAGTCATCATGTTAGACATTTTCATAATTCAGCAGTCTCGGCCAGCGGACCGACCAGGGGAATGGCTAGTACATGGTTCACTACCCCCAGACAGAGCCGAGGTGTCCTACAAACTAGTCCAAAAGACCACTGGCCGAATCATGATCCATTGAGACGCTGAATCAATCGAATGTGGAAATTTCAGACTAGTTTAATATCACTCCCACTTGGAAAATCCCACTTGGAATGATATTATTATATTTGATAAGTTACTTTCGAAAAATATTGAAGATGTTGTTCTAGAATCGGAAAAGTCATTACGATCCCAATCACCATCTAGAACAACTTTCAATATTGCCCCATCACTTTATCAAATAACAGTACTCTTATAGTACTTTGCAGTGGAAAAGCGATTTTGAAAACGTATTTTTCAAAAAAAAAATTAGGGAATTTCAACTTGGTACCCTTATGGTACTAAAAATACACTTGTTGTATTTGCAAAATATTCGACAAGGCCTACACCCCCTTATAGGGTGACATAGCCGAAATATTTCGACAATTCCCCGGCCATTGCCGGGGTCGTGTCGTGGCCGTGCCAAGGCCGGATTCTTCTCCCTTCCGAAGAGAGAGTTGCTATCGCAACTTGGCCAAGGCCGAACACCCCTTGAGGGGATTTTTCTGCAAGCCACCGCTGCCGGCTCCCGTATGGATCCAGGCACTCCCCCCTACAGTGGAATTTTGCCGCAGACAACTGTCGCCGGCTCCGTAGAAACCGGCCATGCAAGCCACCGCCCATGCAAGTCCCCCCATTTACTGGGCTGACCGGGGCTTGACCCTGGCTGAGGCCAAGGGCCGGTAGTGGCTTGGCCCTGGCCTCTGCCAGGGCCGGCTTGGCCCTGGCCTCTGCCAGGGTCGGCCAGGGCCCTCGCCGAGGCCAGCGCCGGCCCTGGCCCCTGTGCATGCCGGCCTTGGCCCATTGGCCATGGCTGGCCTCCCCTTTCTTTGGGGTCCGGTTTGCACACCCCCCCCTCCCGGAGGGGGGGTCTTTATTGTCATTGGCCGTAGCCAACCCCCTCCGCATGGGGAGGGGGTGCATAGCCTCCATGGCCCATATGGCCATGGCGATCATGCACCAAAGAGGTCATCTTCTCCGTTGAGAATAACTACTATCTTCTCCGATGAGACACCCGTTCATCGAGAAAGTAGTTATGTTTCAATGGCCTTGTGCCAAAAAAAATAACATACCTTCAAGACCGCAAAATTCACGCTCCACATGAAGAGAGTTCTCATTCCCTATTGAATGGAGACTCAGCATCCATGAAGAGTGCGAGTTTGGCGAGATGAACGGTCAGTTCTTCCCGTCACGGAAAGTTCTTACCATATCCGTAATGACAAAAGACCCTAACGTGAAAAGAACAAATTTTGACGTTCTCTCCGTCACGATGCGCTCCTACCATATCCATAATGGAAGGAAACTCATTCGTGAAAAAAACAACGCGTCATTCATCGGTGAGACCGGAGCGAACCCGTATGGCTCTGATACCAATGTAGGAACCCATCATGCGATGATGGAGAATCGAAAGAGAACTTACGTTAGCGTACGCAGCGCCGTAGTCTCTGAACTTTGCCCTCGGATTCGCCACAACGGTCGATACTTCGTCACAGAGGATCGAAGCAGAGTTTCACCGTCTAAATCTCTACTTGGATGAAGAACTTTAATGGAAGGGAGAAGATGAAAGAAGATTGCCTTATGCAAACTTATGGCATGAAGGGTTAGCCTTAAATGACTTACCCTTGGGTCTTATTTATAGGCTTTAGGGGGTAGTTATTGTAGGAAATAACCATATATAAGCTTATTAGCTTATATTAATACCCTTGCTTATCCTCTTCTTCATACACTTATCAAGTGCCTTTATGCACTTAGAATGTGCCTTTTTCCACTTATCGAGTGGTCCTTTTCACACATGAAAAGGTTCCCTTCGCACATGCTTTCATGCACGCGACATCTAAGGTTCGTATACCCTCATACATCCCCTCATGGGTGCGTACATGTCGTCCATATCCAACATTTTTGGGGTAACTCATAGTTTGAGAGAGTGCGGGAGTGACTGGAGTTCATCTACACGTCTAGCTGCCTGTGTTTTCGGAATCATGTCTAGCTGCCTGTGTTTCAGCAAACAAAAATATGCTGACGTGTCAGCATCCTGTCTAGCTGCCTGTGTTTCGGCACTCGTCTGGGTAAGCGCAGCCAGGCAAGAGATGGACTCAATGGTCACATATTGTACTCTCTGACTTGAGTCATGTAGTTCTAGTGTAGTTACTTTTCCACAGTCACCTTTACTTTACGCGTCACATGTACTTCGGCACCGTCACCTTTACTTTACACGTTCCATGCACGTTACTTACTACACTTGTGCAGTCACAGTACTTTACTTGTCGCACTTTTAGCTACAGCAGTAGTATGTTTCACTTGCCTAGCCTGCTTTACACTTGCACTACCACAGTACAGTTGTCTTCTCTTTTCATTTCTGTTTGCCTTTACATTTCAGTTATGTACCGTTGTTGCTCCGTACTTTACTTTTCACTCTGGTCTGCTTGTACGTAGTTACTTTTTGTCATACTTGTGCACTGCTTCTTTTCTATATTAGAATTGTTGTGACTTACATACGGTTCCATTTATGGCACCGGTAAACGACGATTAGATTGAGGAAGTTGCCCCTGAGTTCGAGGAGCCAGTGTTCGACCCGGAGACTGCAGAGTTTTAGCTGTTTGTGTTGGTGTGTGTGTGCGCGCTATGTATTTCCTTTCCGCATTTCCTTTCTGTATTTGTTTTATGTATTTGGTGAGATAGTGCTGCTTATTGTTGTATTTTAAATTTGGACTGTAATAATATACGTTGGTTTGAGTATTGGTACATCTCTGGATTGTGGCTATATTGATTTCACTTGTAATCTGCAAACCTGCAAATAAATCAAATAAGTAATGGCCCCCCTCCCCCCTGAGAGCGGGTCGTTACATTTTTAGACATGCAGATCTAAAAAAAAATTCGATTTTTACCGTGTTCATGAACTACGTGATCTAAAACAGGCAGATCTACAGGAAAAACAAGTCTAGATCTTAAAAAATTGAGGATTTACCTTCTAGATTCGGCTATGAAATCTAGACGACGGTCGATGAAGGATGTCATTTACACTCCACGTTGAGAAGAACAAGATCTTCTTAAAAAATGACGTTGGGGATGAACTCCTCGTTGAGAGCCGTCGTCTTTTTCCTTCGAGCAGATTCGTGCTGATAACGTGTTATGAAGGGAAAAGCGTAGGGTAAAAGGTGTAGATGGTTAGGAGCCCACTGTCCTCATATATATAGCAGTCAATGATAGGTGAATACCCAATGGGCCCAATGGGCCTATTTACGACAAGTTCCAGTTATTGTTTATTTAATTTGTCCCAAAATTTAGATCTTCCATGATCTATTTGTTGTCAGACTTCTATCCTCGCCACCACCATCTCTGTTTCTTGGATGACCGTTGCTACGGTGTAATTTCCAATGCCATGGAATCATCGCCATCCGCTATCCTTATTGGCGTATCGCCACCACTTGTTAAACCAATACTGATGTGAATACGGTGAGGTTACCACTACCCGACGAACAACCACCTATTCTTCACATATACTCTGAAAACCTCTTGGATGGCATGATATAATATTGGAATATTTCGAATAATCTGACCCGTGTGAATCATATTGACCCTCATAAACATGATGTGTGTTAGAAACCCACCATAAATGTTGCACTCAAATTAGACGGAAATGAATCATATTTTATTTTTAAAATCGTGAAGGAGAAAATCTCACATGAATGACAGACGTTACCTAAACGATGAAGGGAGATAATGCCAAAATACAATTATACAACGTTCAACAACCTCGTTATCTAACAACATGGTTAAATTAAGAGCAACACAAACGTAATTAACGGCTGTGTTAATTACTAATTGATAGTTAACTATCAAAGTTGAAGAAGGGAGGATGCCTTGGGTGTTTGTTATTCTCACTCCTCTCGCCTACTTCCTTCGCGTTTTGGTCATAAACATGATGTGTGTTAGAGTGCGTTTTGGTTAAACCCACAATTTTTCCATAAATGTTGCACTCAAATTAGATGGATATTAGGAAATGAATCATATTTTATTTTTAAAATCAAAAAAAAAAACATGCCCTTAATGAGAAAGAGAAAGACGAGGGTTTGGAAATTTTGGAGTAGGTGGGCTCAAGTGAGGAGCACATACCAGCCTCTCGTTTCCAGGTGTCCCCTCCAACCGTTTAGGTTTTTTCCTAAAATTTTTCCAAAATCTCATCTAAACAATTGATCCATTTTCTATTAACCTTTTTGTCCTAGTCCACAAACCGATTCAAAAACATCCTCAAATGTAGAAAGAAAGGATTTTGTAAAATTTTGCTAGGATAAAAAATAATAGAATAATGAGTATCAATAAAGCCTCCCCACATATACCAATATACAAAAAATGGGATGGTCACTATGAGAACAAATAACGTTCTTATTAACATAATTTAAAAACTCACGTGCCTTTTGTGATTTTGTGCTGGAGAATTACAAGAAGAGCAACGGAGCTCAATGACAGCAGTTTATACTTGAAAAATTCTGATGCATCACAAGATAACATAGAGAACAAGGCCTCGAAAAGTTGAGAAAAGAAATCGATCCCCTCAATATTCCAATCATATTATTGACACCGCTGAGTTGTTACAGCAGAAAACTAGACCAAAAATGAAGGCAAGGCCAAAAAAGCTTCAGTTCATCGACGGCTTTGACGAAAACAGCAACCTGGACAGGATGCAACTGGGACCTCAATCAAAATCATGAATTTGTTCACTGCGTAAATCGAAGCAGATAAAATACAACAAAAGAACGGGAACTAGTAGCGATTCAAGTAGGTGCGACGCCTGAACCAGTTGTAGTCCGGGAGCTTCACAATTGGTCCCATCGCAGCGATGGCAACATCCTGCATATTCATAAAACATAACCCAAAGGTCACACCAAGACATTACGATGAATTATTTAGAATTTTCAAGAAAATTCCAAAAATTCAAGAGCACAGCAAGCCCAAAGAAAGGTTCATCAGGTGCAAATCCCTGATGATGCCGATAAGGGAAATTTATATCCAGAGCCTAAATTGTGGTATGTGCTTTTTTTAATAAAAAAAGCGTCTCGCTGTTAATATTACCTGATCGAATATAAAACGGTTGGCAACACGTTTGACGGTGCTAGCATCTACTGCATCGATCCTCGCAAAAAGCTCGGCGGCTGGAATTCGTCGTCCATACGTCAGAAGCTGCAAGGAAGAACGATATAGGCCAAAATTATATTAGCGTGGTTAATTTTCAGAGAGAGCCTCCTTGAAGCAATAGCCTTTGTTTACCTGGCGACCAATGTCCTCAGCAATAGGGCTAGTTCCATCAATGTGAAGTTGGAGGGAAGACTTCAACTGTTAAAATAATAATAAAATAAAATAAAATAAAAATCCCAACAACTTATTAAAAGAAAGTACTGAAACGGCAAAAAAGAACATCAACTATTCTCCAATAACTTTCAAAATTATACTTTTCAAGTAACTTGCGAGATAGGAGGAGCGGAGGACAAGACAGAAATATAAAATTAGTGATGAAATACCTGATTCCGTGCACGAGTAACATCAGCGTCGGAAACCCGATAACATAACTTGCTTATCTCACTCATAATCGCAAAGGACAAATCATCTAAACAATCCGGCTGCAGGCAGAAAAATGTATGATTATTAATGTTAATGCTGCCAATGATGGGGGGGAAACAATCGAAGTCAGCATTCCCGTCAACGTAGAAACCATAACAAATTCACATGTCCACAATTAAAGGCGTGACAACTGACGGCCAGTAAGCTCAAAGTGCGACAACTATACCAATACAGACCACCGGCAAAACTAAGGAACTGCATGCTAATAAATACAGGATAATTGAAAACGCCATGGTATAATAACAGTGCTATGAAACATTAGTGCATGATGTTTGATACATGGGTTTGAATAGCATCATCCGCTCTCGCTCCAAATAAAAGAAAGATGATAACACGGACAGTGACAAGACAGTGGCAGGACAAGTTCAGGTCATTCAAACAAAATCATCACAGCTATTGCATTTTAAAATTATTAGTTATTTAGTTATAGATGATTATATATATAGTATAGTTACAAACATTATTGAGAAGTAACATGAATATATCCTCTCAGCAATTTTATCACTGATTTTGAAGAGTGGTTCCATATTATTAGAATGTCCTGATATGAAAGTATCAAGCTTGTTTTTAGTCATATTCCTCCCCAGTCTCCCTTGAACTCTTCAGTAGCCAACAGTGAGACGAGCAACGTGCTGAGGCAAGTTCAATCACTACCCGCCACTTTCTGACTCCATGTATCCACTCCCCACTATATCCTGCACACCTCTTCATGCACAGTTGTCTTCTGGCTATGGTAATGGAAATAATATGATTATTGATTTGTTTGTTCATTTCAATGTGTGTACTTATTCATGATAAATAAACATTCATCTAATACCAATATAAATCAATGTTCAAAAAAAAATTAACTGCAAGCTCTGACCATGACCTCAAGGATGCTGCTGATTTGTTCAAAAAAAATTACCGTCAGCCCATGTCTTCTCTTTCTCTTCACTAATGTCGTGATCTCATTACCAAGGCTCTTTCAAGCCGCATAAGCTCGATTGATTTTGTTTAACAACTATATATTATTATTTAAATAAATCGATAATAGCTTATTTATGAACCACATATACTTTATCCACAAAATTTTCTTTCTACCATGCATTTTCTTTTCTAATTCATCACATATTATCAATACAATATAGCATAACACTATATTTGACATTCAACCAAAATAGGGAATTTAGCTTAGTGATGTAACATGCGGTCTTTGGATAAGATACAGATACATGGACACATGAAATTTGAAAAAATAATAATCATGGACACAATTCGTCGTGTATATGGCAAACATATATATATATATATATATATATATATATATATATATATATATATATATATATATATATATGGTAATCTTCGGGTGCGAAAAATCCCGTGCGAAAGCCGTGCGAAAACTTTTTTTTTATTTTTTTGAAATTTTTTTTTTCAAAAATTCTTTTTTTGATGTTTAATCCATACAATTATATACCCCAGGGAAAATAATGGGTGAACCCGTTGGGCATTAGAGCACCCATCCACCCGTTACAAATTTAACGGTCTCAAAACGTGCGAATTTGATGAAATGGCTTGATCGAAGGCCAAATGACATTATTTCTCAACCATTATTTTTTGAGGGGGGTATAACAACATATAATGAGGGTGGAAAAAAGAATTTTTGAAAAAAAAATTTTCAAAAAAAAGATAAAAACATTTTCGCACGGTGCGAAATGTTCTCATTTGAAAATTTTCCTATATATATATATATATTACTTGCCCCCTTTATGTGAGAGGGAATATGAGAGACCCTCTCATATGGCGTATGATACCCATTATTCTATATATATATATATATATATATATTATTGTGTGTATTTAGTTTGAAAATGACAGCTTTACAGCAGATAATCCCATTTCCATTATGTTATGTATATTAATTTTTAAAAGGGAAAACCACATTGTTGCATTAGAATACTCTATTTTTGTGGGTTAATCACAAACATGACATCTCTCATTTTCTACTTGATTAGATCGAAGCAGTTAAAAAGTAAAAATCACAACTTCAAATAAAATTCTGATGGAATCATCATATACCAGAGACGGCGCAAGAAGAGAAGTGCTGTGGCGGCTGAAAATTGAAGTTCAATGGGGGTTCTGTAATTTTTTGTTTCTGTAATTTTGTTGAAAAATCTGATTATTATAAATATGGGCTTAGGGGGTTTGGGGATTTTATGCTTGATTTTGTGAGTAGAGGTTGATTTGATCCCTCATTTGCCGAAAGTGCGGCCATCCTCTCGAAAACCAACTTTATCTTTGTTTTCTTCTTATTCCCGATAAAAATCAGTTTTTATCCTTAAACCCTAGCGGATCCTATCAATTTGGTATCAGAGCGGTTCGATCTTGATGACGGTGAGAAAAATTGATGACTTGGTGGAGAAATTGGAGAGCGACGTGGAAACCCTAAAGGAGCAACGATGAAGGAGCAACATCAAGTCATGAAGGAGTCACATCAAGAGATGGAGGAGGTGGCATCAATGGAGGAGATGATTGTTTTTTGACTAAAATCTTTCATGGCATCCATGATAAAGGCGACGTTGGAATCCCTCACGAAGAAAGGAGATACATTGAAATCGGATCTGGGAGGCCATTATGAAGAACAAGGACGAAAGATGCGAACTTTAGCCAAAGGGAAGGAAAAGACCGAGGAATTTGTCGAAAAGTTCCTCTCAGACGCAGACCAAGACTTCGAGAAAGCGATGGTCGAGAAGGCGCATGGCGACGATGGAGGAGGTGGCATCAATGGAGGAGATGATTGTTTTTTGACTAAAATCTTTCATGGCATCCATGATAAAGGCGACGTTGGAATCCCTCACGAAGAAAGGAGATACATTGAAATCGGATCTGGGAGGCCATTATGAAGAACAAGGACGAAAGATGCGAACTTTAGCCAAAGGGAAGGAAAAGACCGAGGAATTTGTCGAAAAGTTCCTCTCAGACGCAGACCAAGACTTCGAGAAAGCGATGGTCGAGAAGGCGCATGGCGACGAGCCGTCCCACCCACCCCAGTGGTTCGCCGACCCCTGGGCAGGCTTGCTTATGGCTGGCGATAGGGGTGGCAAAATGAGCCCGACCCAACCCGACCCGAACCCGGCATCCTTAACCGGGTATGGGTAGGGGCCAATACGGGTCAAATAGGAAACGGGTTGACCCGACCCGACCCGGATAAAATCCGGGTCGGGTATGGGTTTGGCATGTCAACCCGGATGACTCGAATTTGACCCGGTTTACTTTTTCTATATATATAAAAAATTATATAATAACTTCAATACACAGTTGCAATGTGAGTTGTCCTTATACGATTTGAATTGTTGTCCTCTTTTTAAGAGGTCTTGAATTCAATTCCCTTTACATGCAACTTTTTGTTAATTTTATTACTTTCGTTAATAAAATGGTAACGTTGAGTATATTTTCTTGCTGTCATCAGTGTGGTTTAAGCGACGAGCTACTGGAAATTATGCAACACTTAATAAATTGTCGGTGGCTCTTAATAAATAGCTGGATATCGAAAAAGGAGCAGTAGTGTATAAGTCAAATCTTAACCCGACGGGTTAACCCGAACCCGACCCGAAAATTTTTCGGGTCAACCGAACCCGACCCGGATTCAATCATGGTCGGGTTAGGGTTTACCCCTATCTGTGTCGGGTCAAATTTGACCCGACCCGAACCCGAACCCACCCGACCCGTTTGCCACCCCTAGCTGGCGAGCCTTGGTAGGTTGGGGGTGCTTACGGGCCCTATAGCGGCCCACCAAGGCTCTGTTGAGCCCTACAGGGCCACAGGGGCCCGTTGGGCCTCGGCCGGGCCGCCAGGATCCCGGCAGCTCCCCGACGACCCGTCAAGACACATGCGGGCATTTGAGGTCCTCCCGGAGCCGGATAACGACAGAGATGACTTCCAGCAGACATATGGCCCCTGGTTCGCTACAGAGAGGCGAATGAGACCACTTTCGACCTACGAGTATTGAGATGACTATGACAATGACCTGGGCCACAAGAGGGATGGTAGGGACTCAGTTTGGGACAATGATGACTGAGGTGGTGATAGTGACAGAGACGAAGGCCCATTGAGTGGTTATGGATGACCCATAAAGATACAAAGGGACAGTTATAACCCACATCACTACGGGCAAGTCGAGGACGAGCAGATCAGGGGAGTCTTAGGGTTGATGGCAGGGTGAGGAAGCTGAATATGCCAATGTTTGAGTGGAATGATCCTTATGACTGGATATCGAGCTGAGAGATTTATTTACGGTGACACGCCTGCAGAGGGAAAGAAGTTGAATGCAGCTGGCATCTACTTTGAGAGGAAGACGTTCTCTTGGTTTTAGTAGGGGCAGGGGCAGCTCAAGAGGATAACAGATGCATAGAAAGGGGACAAGATGATGACGGGGTTGTGCTATCGGTGTGATGAAAAGTTTACTCTAGGGCATTGTTGTGGAGTTCGCAAGCTCCAGCTGCTAATAATGGATGAGGATGAGGACGTTGTGAAGGTCAACGCAAAGAAGACCAAGGACCATGAGCATCACCACTTGGATGTCACAGAGGTTTCATTAAACTCCATGGTGGGATTCATCCCGAACCACAACATGAAGTTACCAGGGAGGATTTCTGACCAGACGTTAACCGTGCTAATTGATAATGGGGTGACCCACAACTTCATCTCCAACTAGGTCGTGGAGCCACATGGCTTATAGTTGGTAGATACTGAGAGTTTTGGAGTATTGATGGGGACCGGTCAGGTGGAGCGTAGCAGTGAGTGTGCCAGTGCCTTATTTTGATGCTTCAAGGCATTTGATTCGTGGATGATCTAGTCGCTGGAGTTGGAGAGAATTGACATGATAATGGTGATGTAGTGGTTGCAGTCGTTGGGGGATATGAAGATCAATTGAAAGCTGCTGCGAATAAAGTTTCAGGACGGTAGGACAGTTACATTAAGGGGGATCCTAGTCTATGCCAACCCATGGTTTCCCTGAAAACCATGGCAAGTACGATCCAGACAAGGGGAGGATTTTTTGTGGAGTTGCAATACTTGTTGTGGAGTTGCAGTGGATGGTGAGAGGGTGTTGAGGGGGCTGAGGACGATCAGATCATTCCAGCAGAGGTACATCAATTGTTGATCCAGTTCGATGGAGTTTTCCAGACTCCCGAACTGGAGTTTTCCAGACTCCCTATGGTCTTCCCCACCACAGACCATGAGCACGCGATAGTCATGCGTGAGGGGGTCTCACCTATTAGCGTGAGACTTTACCGTTATCCCCAAGTCCAGAAAGACGAGATATGACGTATGGTGGGAGATGGTGCAGGTACTGATGATTCAGCCTAGTGTGAGCCCTTTTTCGAGCTCAGTCCTGTTAGTGAAGAAAAAAGATGATAGCTGGAGGTTTTGTGTAGACTACCGTGCATTTAAATAAGGAGGCGGTCCCTAATAAATTCCATATTCCGGTGATTGATGATACTGGATGAGCTGCATGGGTCATTGATATTTATCAAGATTGATCTAAAGTCAGACTACCACCAGATCAGAATTGCAGGCAGAAGGCATCACTAATATAACGTTCAACACTCATGAGGGCCACTATGAGTTTTTGGTCGTGCCCTTTAGGTTAACCAATGCCTCTGCCACCTTCCAGGCTCTCATGAATAAGGTATTCCATCCCTACCTGAGACGTTTTGTATAAGTTTTTTCGATGACATTTTAGTGTACAATCGATTATTGGGACACATTGGTCACTTGCAGATAGTGCTACAAGAGCTTCCCTGTCATTAATTATATACAAATAAGAAGAAGTGCCTCTTCGCACAGCAGATGATGGAATATCTAGGGCATGTGATATCGACAGGAGTGACAATATACAGATCGACGATTGCAGCAATGGTTGATTGGCCACGTCCTACTACCTTTGTGTGGTTTTAGGGCTGACCAGATATTATATGAAGTTTGTAAGGGGGATACAGTACCATAGCTTGGCCACTTACGGAGCAGCTCAAGAAAGATAGTTTTAAGTGGAGCAAGAATGCGACAGAGCTTCTGAGGCCCTTAAAAGACCATGACCATTGTACCTATTTTGGCTTTTCCTGATTTCAGTAGACCATTTGTGGTAGAGTCGGATGCTTCAGGATATAGATTGAGGGCTGTGCTGATGCAGGATCAGAGATTGGTGGCATATTTCAGTTAAGTATTGACGATGAGGGTGAGACTGAAGTTTGTATATGAGGGAGAGCTGATGGACATTGTATTAGTAGTGCAAAAGTGGAGACCTTACTTGCTTGGCCATCGTTTTGTCGTGCGCACGGATTAGATGAGCCTGACATACTTATTAGAGCATCGTATGGTAACAGAGAAGCATCAGAAATGGCTCACGAAGCTGATAGGATATGATTTTGAGATCCAGTATCGACCAGGCCTAGAGAACAAGGCGTCGAATGCATTATCACGACGTGTGGAGAATACACAGTTAGCGGCTTTATCGGTACAGATATTACATGATTGGGAGCCTCTGCTTCGGAAAATTGAGGTGGGTCTGGAGTTAGCAGGGGTTAGGATAGCACTTTTACAGGGTTCAGTGGAGTACATAGGTTATTCCTTGCAGGGGACAAGGTTACTATATCAGGGGAGATTGGTTTTAACAAGGACTTCTACGCAAATTCAGAGCATTCTCTAAGCGTTTTATGGCCTTACAGTTGGAGGCCATTCTGGGGTCTCCAAGACTTATAAACGCTTAGCAATGGAGATATGTTGGAAGTTAATGAAGAAGTACGTCGCAGAGATGGTGGCGAAATGTGATGTTTGCCAACGTCACAAACATATGGCAATGTCTCCTCGAGGATTGTTGCAGCCATTGTCTCTACCAGACAGAGTTTGGGATGATGTGACTATATACTTCAGTAAAGAGTTGCCGAAGTCTGTTTTATTTTCAATCATTCTTGTTGTGGTTGATCGTCTAAACAAGTATGCCGACTTTGTTGCCATTCAACATCCATATACCGTTGTCATTTGTAGGGGTATTTTTATGAGAGATTGTACAGTTGCATGAGATACCAGAGTCCATTGTGGCAGACAAATATCAGGTTTTCTTAAGTCATTTTTGAAGGGACCTTTTTAGGATGCAAAGAACATTAAAGCGTAGCACAGTCTATCATCTCCAGACTGACGGTCAGACTGAGGTCGTCAACGGGAGTATAGAAACTATCTACGTTGTTTCGTTTCAGAGACCCCAACGTAGTTGGCGAGGCGGTTAGCATGTGCAGAGTATTGGTACAACACTATATATCACACCACATCTCAGACTGTCCTGTTTAAGATTTTGTATGACCAGACCCTCTCATCTACTGCACTATGGCCACAATTCTACATCAATTTCTCAAGTGGAGCATTATTTGGAGAGGAATGAAGTGTTGGAGGAGCTGGCGCGACATCTGATCAAGGCTAGCGGATAATGAAAACGCATGCAGATGCTTACAAGAGGGAGGTACAATTTGCAGTGGGGGATAAGGTGCACTTAAAGTTACAACCATACAGATAGAGATCTTTGGCACATAAGATGAACGAGAAGCTGTCACCTAGATATTTTGATCCATATAAGGTTATGATAAGGACTGGACAGGTTGTTTATAAGTTGAAGTTACTGTCGGAGTCTATTATACACCAAATCTTTCATGTATCACAGCTTCGTCAAACTATTAAGGATCACAGTCTCCATCATTATCATTGACTTTTGACTAAGGATATGAAGGTTATCTTGGAGCCAGCAACACTGAGAGGAGTTTGAAGGGGCGATTCAAGATAGCGTGAGGTGATGATTCGGTGGAGGGGGCTTCCAAACCATGAGGCTACTTGGGAGGCTTTTGGAGTTATTGAGCAGCGTTTTCTAGATTTCCACCTTGAGGACAATGTAAATTTATTAGGGGGAGTAATGATGTAATGATCAAATACCAAAGACAACGCAAGAAGAGGAGAGGCGACGGCTGAAAATTAAAGTTCATGGATGTTTTCGTAATGTTTGAGATCCAGAGGCGTTTCTGTAAATTTTGTTGAAAATCTGATTATTATAAATAGGGACTAAGTGGAATAGGGGATTTTATGCTTGATTTAGTTAAAGAACTTCTTAGAGGTTGATTTGATCCCTCTTTTGTGGAGAGTACAGCCATCCTCTCGAATTGGTGGCTTGGGAGAGCGATTTCCTCTCGAATGAAACCAACTTTATCTTTGTTTTCTTCTTATTTCCAATAAAAATCAGATTTTTATCCTTTAAACTCTAGCGGATCCTACCAAATTCTCATAACTACTCTGTTCCAATGTTCCATAGAATCAAACCACAATAAAAGGATAAAAGTTTATAACATATTCCATTTATCTCACTCAATTCAACAAAACCCTAACTAGTAAAGTCTTGCACCGACCTAGAAACATCAAAGGAAAGAAATAAACAAAATCTGAGGAAACAAATTCAAGATTAGAAACACTATTATTTCTTTCCTCCAAAATGATAAAATCTTTAAGATTAGGACAACATATTAATTCAAAATTGTGAAGCGAAATTACTCCTTGCTCTTTATTATATGTTACAAAATTTTGACTTGACTATTTCTTAGTTGTTGGCTCTTGATGCTGTCTAAGTTAGATCCTCACCACCATCACCCCCCTTCTCACCGTTGCATGATCAAGGAAGATGTTAAGAAAAGGATTGATACAGCTCATTATTGTTACGAATAAACTAACTTATTTAGTCTTTAGACATTTTTTGCATTGGGGTTATGAGTATTAATTGATTATACCCGCTATGTTTTAATCTTTTAAGAGAGTTTCTTCCTTAAAAATACAATCCAATATATACCCAATCATGTTTCACGTGTACTGTTACAGGTTTTAACCCCAATACATGTGGGTTCCACAGCAGGCTAATCTGATGCAAATCATGCATGTATCCATGTGTACAAGTATCAAATTCTTCAAATCAGACGTGGGTACAGGAGTTTTGAGGATGGAGCCGTACAGCATAGGTGTTATGGCAGCTGTTACCCATAATCGATTAATGTGTTGTCAAAATTTTGATGCAAGTCCCCAAATCAATAAAGAGTGTCTCAAAACATAGGAAGAAAGCAACTGCGGCGATCTCGAGCTTATGTGTGCGCAAGTGCGTCTGGCTGTGTGTAAAACAGCTACAAGATGACAAAGAAGTCACAGGCTTTCCTTATACAATGATGTCTTTTACAGGTAAATAGAAAAACACATCATCTTATAGTTCTACATCAAGGAATGATTTTACAATATCATCTTCCATCTTCCTTTTAAACATCATTTGCTAGGTGACGTCTATTGGCCATTTGTTTATGCACATTAACTATCTATCCCAGCAATCATTTTTTAAGGAAAACAACACATGACCATTATACCTATAGGCACTAAAGATGGTTTTATTCTAGAATTAACGTCTATAAGTCGCCTTTCATTGTACATGGAGAAAAAGCCTGGACCCGAGCCAATTGGCTTAGTGATATTCACCCTCCCTCCCTTGTGAGAGGTCGAGGGTTCAATTCCTGCTTTCTGATATATCAAAAAAAAAGTCTGGTGCAGTTGTCCATAGAATTAACCTACCTGCGAACAAAACCCAGCAACACAACTCTGTGCCTATGTAAGTCGAAGAATTATTAAGCTACCCACCCTGATCTTTTTCTAGATCAAAAATCAGCCACTATCACTTCTGTTGTTGAAAAGCTTAATATGATTACGATAGTTTCCTATTTGCCAGAACACATACAGGAAAATATCCCAGCATCCTGGCAAAAAGAGAAGTGGAGTCAATAGGAGCTGTACTGAGCTGTACTAAGATATTACATATAACCCCAATCCAGGAACTCGGTAAGGAGTATATGTGAAAAAGGCAAACTAATCCCTATAACCAATACATCAGATTCTACAAGAGGGTATTGCCAAATTTGCTTCAGATGAACCCCCACCCTAAGGGGAAAAAGAGGAGCATATGCCAATATACATAGCTCAAGTGGGTAAGATATAGTTAGGAGAACCTAAGCAACAGGAATGAAACCTCTCTATTGACGAAAAGTAGGCAGATTAAGAATGAAATTACAACCACACCCACAACTTATCCCTCACAAGTTTTCCAACAACCTTGCGAAACCGACTGCACACGCAAAAATAGAGTTCCTTGCGCAGATAACCAAAAGAAAAGAACTAACCTTGGCAACTGCATAAACGCCAAAAAGTCCAGTGTCTTTGTAATTAGTATTGAAAGCCATCATGTTCTCAGCTATTTCATTAATTCCAACCTTCTGTACTAGCTCCGAACTGTACAAAATATTTGAAAGAACTTAAATGGTTGTGTCAACTACAAGAATGAGCAACTGAGCCACCAGAACAATTAAAGTTAAATCAAGTTGTAAAATTTGATCTGAAACGAACCCCATGTGTTTTCCTCCACCAACACTTTTGTTCCAAGAACCTAGCATCGATTGCATGACCATCAAAGCAATAGAATCCGGATCTGTCCAGGGTGCCCCGCGGAAAGCCACAGCAAATTGTGCCACTGGCATATCATCATCAATTATTCTGACCTGAAGTTTCAAGATTTGAAGTAATGAGCATGAAAGAAGTTGATTTAAGTCTATTACACATGGGATAAGATATATGTGTACAAATTTAAACTGAGATTTCAGACCTCAGAACCAGTAAAATTAGCTGGCTCTTTCGCAACCAACTGAGTTGCAGTGGTGGGATCAGCTGAAAGCTTTGTGAACAGCTTCTTCACTTGCTCGACTAGAACTTCATGTTTAACTGCGCCAGCAGCAGAAATAACCTAATAGCATAATGCACAGAAGTTATTGGTCAACTTTCCTGGAAACGAAGGTTGCTCTAGCCTACTGAATTTTCTAAGACGAGGGATAAAAGCAAATTAGTTTGGTTTTATCATGTCATTGGACAAATGGCCAAATAATTGACTATGTTCTATTATCACGCTTTACCATTCTAGGAGCTGTGTAATGAGTTGCAATATAGTTCTTAAGATTCTCTTTTGTAATTGTCTTGATGTTTTGAGCAGGCCCCAAGATCGTTCTTCCAAGAGGAGTATACTGGAATGCTGTTGCATGTAAGTGGTCAAATATAACCTCCTCAGTTTGTCCCTCAACCTACACAAGAAGTACAACAACAATCATATGCAATTCTTTAGTGACATAAAGAAATGTGCCTTGCCCATCAGTTAATGATAAAACATACTTCACGCTTCAAAACTACAAGTCAAAAAGTTAACACCGATATAAAGTTGGCTGCTGTTGGATACTCAAATAATTCATAAAAACGGGAAAAGGTAATTCAACCGATTCATCATACTCAGTCTAACCTTAAATTAACAAAGCAAATATCAAATCATTGGTGAAAGTGCTTATGCAACTAAGTAACTGCAATGCAGATGGCAGGTATATAATATTTTACATAGTTGAAATTTTATCACGCTACAAAGCCTATCTTCATGCTTTAATTCACTTATATCTCCAAAAAAATCTATTGTGTTATAACTCAAAAAGAAAGAGTAACCATGGCTCAAGTCCATGGTCCTATATTTATTCATTAATATGGAATACCAAAGGGCATGAATTCCAAAGGTCCCCATTATACTAACTATTGGGGAGTAATGGAGGGATAAAGTGGTGGGGAGGCCAAAAGCCTCCCTCACTCATAACACTCCCCCTTATCCATCCATTACTTTGGTCTTAGCGTATAAAGCTAAGTGGGTGGATATTTCTGGATCCAGAGTAATCGTGTTTGCCTCGTTAAAACCTCAGTTGTGGAAAACCCAGTGGAAAAAACCAACAGCTTAAGGAAAAAGAGTGCAACCCACAGGTTACGCCCCCTGATCCGTACAAGCTTCCGGCTTGTTGGTCTTTCAGCTGTCTCATACCAATTCCTTTTACAAGTTTTACAAAAATACATCTCGGTAAAGACTTAGTAAATAAATCAGCTTAAGTTGTTGCAGGACTGGATCTGCTGAACTTTGATATCCTTGTTCTTTTGTAGATCATACGTCCAGAAGAATTTGGAAGATATGTGTTTCGTTCTGTCGCCTTTGATGTAGCCCTTTTTGAGTTGTGCAATACATGCAGTGTTGTCTTTAAACAAGACAGTGGGCTCAAGATCACCAGTATTCAAGCCAGTGGTATCAAGGATGTGTTGGACGACGGAGCAAAGCCAAAAACACTCTTTGCTTGCTGCGTGAATCGCTATAAGTTCAGAGTGATTGGATGATGTTACTGTTGTGATTTGCTTTACCGATCTCCATGAGATAGCAGATCCTCCGTAGGTAAATACAAAACCAGTCTGTGATTTTGCTGTATGGGGATCCGATAACTAACATGCATCAGCATAACCAAGTAACTGGGAAGAGGCACCTCTCTGGTAGTATAGCCCCAGATCTATAGAACCCTGGGGGTAACGTAGAAGATGCTTTACTCCGTTCCAGTGACGCTTTGTAGGCGCGGCACTGTGTTTGGCAAGAAGATTAACTGCGAACGCTACATCGGGACGCGTGCAGTTTGCCAAATATAGAAGTGCCCCAATGGCACTGAGGTAGGGCACTTCAGGACACAGTACCTCATCCCCCTCTTCCAGCGGCCGGAAGGGGTCCTTATGAACATCCAGTGATATCAAGACCATAAGAGTACTTAAAGGATCACATTGTTCCATTCGAAACTTGCTTAAAAGTTTCATTGTATAGTTTGATTGGTGTAACAAGATTCCACCTCGTAGGTGTTCAATCCGTAAGCCAAGACAGTACCTCGTTTTGCCTAAGTCTTTCATTTCGAAGGTATGCTTTAGGCTTTCGGATATCTCATTGATCTCTGCAGGAGATCCTATGAGATTTAAGTCGTTCACATATACTGCGACGATGACAAATCCCGTTGCCATTCTTTTGATAAAGATACATGGGCAGACTTCATTGGTTGTGAATCCTTGACGTGCAAGAAAAACACTTAGTCTGTTATACCACATTTTTCCTGATCTTAAAACCATATAATGATCTTTGAAACATTATAGAGAAGACGTCCCGAGGTCTCTCTTTCACCTCTGGGGGTAAATTAAACCCATTTGCAAGTCTCATATAGATTTCTTTATCTATATCGCCATATAGATATGCAGTCACAACGTCCATGAGCTGCATTTCTAGGCTTTCCAGAGATGATAGGCTAAGCAAGAATCGGAAAGTGATCGCATCCATGACCGGTGAATATGTATCTTCATAATCAATCCCCGGCCTTTAGAAAAATCTCTGCGCTACAAGGCGTGCCTTGTAGCGTACAATCACATTTTCTTCATTTCTTTTTCTTATGAAGACCCACTTATATCTCATAGGTTTAACACCTACAGGTGTTTGGACTACTGGTCCAAAGACTTTGCATTTCAAGAGTGAGTCCAGCTCTACTCTTATTGCCTCGTCCCACTTTGACCAATCTACTCTGCGTTTACATTCCGCTAGAGATCGTGGTTCGACGTCATCGTCGTATTCAGCGACGTGAACGGCAATAGCGAACGCAAAATCATCGTCGTCGACTGTGCTATATCTGTCCAGTACCTCTCCAGTACGTACGTAATTTAATGATGTTTCTCCTATCGTTTCCTCTGCAGGGGAAATAAGGAGGGGAGAGGTTGCTGATCTGAGCTCAGCATCCTGTGGAGGGATCATCGTAATATCTCCAGGAATCTTCCTCTTTCGAGGAACTTTATCTTTTGAACCTGGCGGTCGTCCTCTTTTCAATTAAGGAACAGCCAAGTCTGCTGCCGGTGGATTGCATCCATCTTTGGGGATGTCAATCCTAGCTGGCGTGTTGGCAGCAGGGACGTGTGAACGAACAATCTTCTGGTTGTCCGTAAATTTATCCGGTAGTAAATGTAATGTGTTTTGAATGTGAATGATCTTCAGGATCTCATCTTCACACAGATTAATACGCGGATCATATAGAGACAAACACTTCTTGTCCCAAGAAATGGTCTCAGAAGCGTCAGGCTTCTTAGACTGCGTGCCTAGTTTTGGAAAAGTTTTCTTATCGAATTCACAGTCATCAAGACGTGCTTTAAATGCGTCCCCGTGAGAGGTTCCAGGTATCTAGTAATAGAGGGCGAATCAAACCCAATATAGATACCCAGACAACACTGAGAACCCATTTAGGTCCTCTGAGGTGGTGCTATTGGGACATATACCGCACAACCAAACACTCTCAAATGAGAGTGTTTGGTTGCTGATCTGAGCTCAGCATCCTGTGGAGGGATCATCGTAATATCTCCAGGAATCTTCCTCTTTCGAGGAACTTTATCTTTTGAACCTGGCGGTCGTCCTCTTTTCAATTAAGGAACAGCCAAGTCTGCTGCAGGTGGATTACATCCATCTTTGGGGATGTCAATCCTAGCTGGCGTGTTGACAGCAGGGACGTGTGAACGAACAATCTTCTGGTTGTCCGTAAATTTATCCGGTAGTAAATGTACTGTGTTTTGAATGTGAAGGATCTTCAGGATCTCATCTTCACACAGATTAATACGCGGATCATATAGAGACAAACACTTCTTGTCCCAAGAATGGTCTCAGAAGCGTCAGGCTTCTTAGACTGCGTGCCTAGTTTTGGAAAAGTTTTCTTATCGAATTCACAGTCATCAAGACGTGCTTTAAATGCGTCCCCGTGAGAGGTTCCAGGTATCTAGTAATAGAGGGCAAATCAAACCCAATATAGATACCCAGACAACACTGAGAACCCATTTAGGTCCTCTGAGGTGGTGCTATTGGGACATACCGCACAACCAAACACTCTCAAATGAGAGTGTTTGGTTGCTGATCTGAGCTCAACATCCTGTGGAGGGATCATCGTAATATCTCCAGGAATCTTCCTCTTTCGAGGAACTTTATCTTTTGAACCTGGCGGTCGTCCTCTTTTCAATTAAGGAACAGCCAAGTCTGCTGCCGGTGGATTGCATCCATCTTTGGGGATGTCAATCCTAACTGGCGTGTTGGCAGCAGGGACGTGTGAACGAACAATCTTCTGGTTGTCCGTAAATTTATCCTGTAGTAAATGTACTGTGTTTTGAATGTGAATGATCTTCAGTATCTCATCTTCACACAGATTAATACGCGGATCATATAGAGACAAACACTTCTTGTCCCAAGAAATGGTCTCAGAAGCGTCAGGCTTCTTAGACTGCGTGCCTAGTTTTGGAAAAGTTTTCTTATCGAATTCACAGTCATCAAGACGTGCTTTAAATGCGTCCCCGTGGGAGGTTCCATGTATCTAGTAATAGAGGGCGAATCAAACCCAATATAGATACCCAGACAACACTGAGAACCCATTTAGGTCCTCTGAGGTGGTGCTATTGGGACATATACCGCACAACCAAACACTCTCAAATGAGAGATATCTGGTGGTGCACCATATGCTAGCTGCATCAGAGATAATATATGGCCACCAGAGGGCCTTATCCTAATAAGCGAAGCGGCATGCAGTATAGCATGACCCCAAGCATCAACAGGCAACTGGGATTGCATGAGCAACGGACGTGCAATCCATTGGAGTCTCTTTATAAAAGACTCTGCTAATCCTTTCTGGGTGTGAACATGTGCTACAGGATGTTCAACTTCGATACTCGTTGCACGGCAATAGTCGTCGAAGACTTGAGAAGTGAATTCGCCCGCATTATCAAGACGTAATTTCTTGATATGGTTATCGGGGAAATGAGCCCACAACCTAATTATTTGTGCCAATAGCTTTGGGAAAGCTAGGTTGCTGGTGGACAATAGGCACACATAAGACCATTTTGTGGATGCATCAATCAGTACCATGAAGTACCGAAATGGGCCACTTGCAGGATGAATAGGCCCGCAAATGTCGCCATGAATTCTCTCTAGGAAGCCTGGAGACTCTAATCCCACTTTCAGGAGGGATGGTCTCGTTATTAGTTTTCCCCTTAAAACAAGGGAGACAAGGAAACTCACCCTTTTGAAGAATCATCTGGTTCTTCAAATTATGTTCACGGGATTCAGTGATGATGCGGCGCATCATAGCTGATCCAGGGTGACCAAGTCTATTGTGCCAGAGTTAAAATTCTGGCAATAAAAGGCACTTCTGGTGCTCAGTCATATTGGCTTCTATAGGATGAATATATGTGTGGTAGAGACCCGACGGGAGACCCGACGGGAGACCCGACGGGAGTCCCTTAAATCGTTTGTAGCTGGTCTTCTGGCCATCTTTTTGACGAGTCACATACATATATTCAATGTTTTCTTCATCTCTAGTTTCTAAGTGATACCGGTTAAAACGAATATCCTTGAAACGTATGATATTCCTATTGGATGTTGGAAAGAAATGTGCATTTTGTATCTTGAGTTTTGTGTTATTTGGGAGCAATATGATTGCTTCACCAGATCCTTCGATTATATTGGACAGTCCTGAAATTGTGATAACAGAACCGTCATATTTGTTTAAGCTATAAAAATAGCATTGATCGCGAAGGATGGTGTGCGTCGAAGCACTGTCCACTAGGCACTCACACTTCATCTATATTAAACAAAGCAAAAAAAATTTCGAGTAATGAAAATTGACATTCAGATTAAAGTTCATTCAAAGCAAACTACAGATGAAGCTACATTTATTTTAAATGCATAGAAAAACAAAAGATAAGGCTCAATCGAGAGATCATCATTCTCGAAGTCTTGTGCAGTGAATTTGGTCGGAGCTTGAATATCCGCCGGGTTTGTTTCAGGGGGGAGGCTTCAGGCTCGCCTGATACATGTCCTGGAGGTGGCGAGGAGTGCGACAGTTTCTGGACCAATGTCCAGTCATGCCACATCTATGGCATTTGTCCTGCCAGTTCTTATTTGGAATTGGCACTGAACCAGTGTTCTTACACTTCCATGTGAAGTTTTTCTTCCCCTTATTGTTCGGGGGTGGTGCTCTTGCTAGCTTCATTGCAGCTTCCCTTTGTTCTTTTTAGCATTCTTATTGTTTTTCCACTTCTGGGGAGAAACATTGTGGGCTTCAGGGTGAGGGGCAACACCAACAGGGCACAGATTATGAGTGGCAAGTAGTAAGTCTTTATTCTGATCTGCCCTAAGAAGGCAAGAGAGCAAATCAGAGAACTTCGTGAAGTTGCATTCACGGTACTGTTGCATGAGGATTGCATCTTTCTCGTGGAACGAGGTAAATGTCTTTTCCAACATGCGATGCTCCGAGACTTCTTCACCACACAACTTCAGGCGTGAGGTGATATTATAAAGTGCTGAGTTGTACTCAGCAACGGACTTATAGTCTTGAAGACGGAGATTTTCTCACTCATTACTTGCACGTGGTAATATGACATCAATTTGATGCATATAACGTGCCTCCAGCGCTGTCCACAACTCAAGAGGGTCTTCTACCGTTAAGTATTCGGCTTTTAAGGTCCGACCTATGTGTCTCCTGATATAAATAATGGCTTTCGCCTTATCCATGTCGGAGACAACGGTAGTTGAACTGCCAGCTGGCTGGGCCGCTGCAGGGGCTTTGCTAGCAGTTGTCTCGGCCGCTGCGGGAGCCAGAATTGAGTGAAGGAGTGTCATTGAACGCAAGTGGAACTTTAGGTCCACTTGCCAGCTCAGCTCAGGTAGTTCTTTCCTGCTGCGTCAAGGACCTCGAAATCGACGCTAACCAATTTTGCTATTTATCTATACAATTAAATACGCATGAATTAATATTTGTGAAAAATAAATTCACGCAAAGTAAATAAACAGTCATGTGGGGATCGACCAGATACCCTTAGAAACAAAATGTCCAAAAATGTCCAAATACAGTCAAAAAATGAAATACAAAAGAAATGAAAAATACAACTTGGAAACCCATTTTGGGTCGCAGCATAATGCAAATTTCATCTCCGTCTTCAATTTGGCTGAGCTCCGGTCTTTTGGCATTTTACATTATAACTTCACTACAATTCCTCTCAAAACAGAAAAAGAAAGCGAGGAATATAAAAAGGTGTATCTCAAAATGTCTGATCCCAAACCACAAGACTGAATTATTTACAACATCCACACAGTTTATATTAAATAATTATGCAACACACGCAGGCATACCAAATTTGATTTAATCAACATCACACGCAATTTATTGGAGAAATATAAAATATTTAATAATTACTTGGGCCACGTGGAGACATCATACACCGTTAAGTTAGATAACTAACGGCAGAGCGATCTCAGAACCTTTCATAATTAATAAATATATTAAAATATATATAATTAATCCAAATTACGCAGATGGTGATGTTAATAGATATTGCATGGACCAAAAACAAATAGCATCCCCAAAATAATTATTAATGCAACACATCAATTTTCCATATTTTTCATAATTTTCAGTAAGTTTATGATATTTCTGATTTTTGTCTAGATATAATTGAGTTTTTTTCTGAGTTAAAATTATATTTAAAACAGAATTAACTCAAATATTAAATATAAGCCCTAAGGCTTGCTGCGGGCTTCAGACCCACTAGCCAAAAAATTATATATTTAGGTTTGGGCTGCAGACCCATGTGCTTTAAATTTTGCCCAAAAATACCCATTAGGGGGGTAAAAACACCCTTAAACATACCCTACCCCTAATTTAAGGGTTAGGGTTATGGTTAAGAAGGTGAACAGTCCTCTCCCCCTATTTTCAGATCTCGACATAGAGGGAGGGCCGGAACAGCAGCTCCCCCCTCTTCTCATTCGGCGAATGAGGACGGGGGGAGGTCGGAACAGCGGCTCGCCTCTCTTTCTTCTTCAGCGAATCAGGCCCCAGGGGGAACAGTGGCTCCCCCTCCTCATTCTTCTCCTTCGACGAATCAGGCACGGGGGGAGGCCGAAACAGTGCCCCCTGCTTTTCTTCTTCGTCGGCAAATCAGGCAGGGGCTGTCGGAGCAGCACACCCCCTCCCCCCTTTGTTCGGCTTGCGACCTTAGGAGACCCCCTACCTGACGGGGGTGTCGCAGCAAGGCCCCCGTCAGGGGGGGTTCAGACCGAGAAGACCCCCCTGGCGGGGGGTGCCGGATCAAGGCCCCCCTTCAGGGGGGTTTGCCTGAGGAGACCCCCCTACAGAGGAGGGATGCTGTTCTAGGCCCCCCCAGGGGGTGGGGGACAGAGCCGAGGAGAAACCCTCCGACATGGGGTGCCGATCTAAGGAGTTGGGCTAAATTTTTTAATTAATTGTATTATGACATGAAATTTTAAGCAGATGTAATTTAAATTCTATGTTCCATCTTATTGATCTAAGGGATCAAAAAAATTTACCTCTAGATCAAAGATCTAGGGAATATCAATAAAAAAATAAAGATCCGTAGATTGAATCTCCGATTCCGATGCCCCGTGGAAATCGTCGCAACGGATCGCTGCAACCAAAGATTCCAAGAGATCGAGCTTCAACGCGCAGAAATCACCGCAACGGATCGCAGCAACCAAGATTCCTAAGCGCGGTGAGGATGATTTGAGGAGATAAAAAGAGAAGTTCAAGAACGAGAGCTCACGTGCTGATAACGTGTTAGAACTCAAAAAGAAGAGTAACCATGGCTCAAATCAATGGTCCTCTATTTATTCATTAATATGGAATACCAAAGGGCATGAATTCCAAAGGTCCGCATTATACTAACTATTGGGGAGTAATGGAGGGATAAAGTGGTGGGGAGGCCAAAAGCCTCCCTCACTCATAACATATTGATTTATATTTTTCAATCACATGCATTTGCACATGTCAAAAAAACCAGTCTCTTATTTCTGAACAAGGGTGACTATAGCTATGACTAGCATAACTTGATAATGGAAGTTAAATAAAAAATAACTAAATCAAGAAGCAGACTGAATTACTAAATTTCATCATCTGCAGATTAAAGAGCCATTTCTAGCTAATGCTAGAATTCAAATTGAAATGTAGTCATGCAGATTTCTTCAGCTATACAGCCACACTGAAGGGGAAAACTAAATAAAGAAACATGAAATAAAGAGCATGAGGAGGCACAAAATAATCTAACTTCACATATCAAATTACCACTGTTCCAACAAAGCACCTAATCTCTGGCTATACAACCATTATTGCTATGATCTTTTAACTAAGAAGCTACACCAAGGGATGAGTTGAACGCCATCAATGAAATCAATATTAGAGTACAAATACCTAAAAGCAAGAGAAGAAAGCAACTTGAACACTCAATTTCACACCTGATCCACCTTCCTCGATAATAGCAGCTCTCTTGATCAATCCGCCATTATCAACTAACTAGAACAGATGGAGATTACATGCAGAAAAATTGATACTAAATATGACAAACCAGGCAAACCTACCACCAGAAGCTAATTTTAAGCTAATTTTGCATATCTAATGACCGTAATTCAATGAAAAATTTACTGATCTAAGTCAACATATATAGAACGAACAACTAATCTACTGCAATGAATAAAGATTCTCCCAAATAGCTCAATTTTACAGAGATCAAATGGGCCATAATTCCATCAAAAAATATCAAAAAATACACCACGAACTAAATATACTCTTGAGATCCATTCAAGTAACATCAAACCCATCAACTTTTCAAATATTGGCACCAAAAGATCCAATTTGATGTATCAAGGCACTATAAAAAGAACAAATTGTATAAATTAATGTTAACTAAGGCTAAAGACATGTGAAAATTTGGTGGTAAAATGATTTTAATACCTCTTCCATTTCCCTCAAGATGACATCCCTCTCCCTATTCATCCTCGCCTCGTCGAACTTCGAATTCTGCAAGATATCCGCCAGGATCTCAACCGCCTTCCCCACGTCCTTCTCCATCACCTTCGCATAATACGTCGTCTGCTCTCTCGACGTGTACGCGTTCAGATGCGCCCCCATGTTCTCGATCTCCTCCTCCAACTGCCTGACATCTCTGCTCTCCGTCCCCTTAAATATCATGTGCTCCAAAAAGTGAGCAGTACCATTAGTCTCGTCGGTCTCGAATCGAGATCCGGCGTCGATCCAGACCCCGACGGTGGCGGTCTCGGCTGCGTTGTTGGACTCGGTGGCGATCCGGAGGCCGTTGGGGAGCGTGGTGACGCGGGTCGCGGGCGCGGAGAGGATCGCGGTGTGATCCGTTAATGTTGGGTGAGGGGATGCGAAGCGGAGGAAGCGGGGATCGGGGTTCTCAAGGCGCTGGAGCTTGGATTTCACGACGGCCGCCACGCGATCGTAGTGCAACACTGGAGCGGAGGAGTGAGGGGAGGAGATCGCGTCCGCGGCGGAGGGCGCGGCGATCGCGGTGGCGGAAGAGGCGAATGGTCGTATGGAATGGATGTCGGCATATCTGTGGCGAGATCGGGCTAAAGTTAGGAGCTTTCGGATCCCCATGATTTTTTCTCCTTTGCCCCCTAAGGTTAGGTCTAGGGTTTGAGGAGCGGGGTGGGATGGACGAGGGCGGGGACGAGACTGCGGAAATGCGTAGGGATTTTGATGACGGAAGAGGGAGGTTAAATGCGCGTATTGTTTCGATTCGTGCGGGGGCTTGTTCAATTATTCGTTTAAAGTTCGTGAGCCGAGGATTCAGCCCCGTAAACGGGTTCCGGGCAGGACACAACCCGCAGTGGGGAGGTTCGGATCCGGTACCAATTCCGGAGCCTGGACTTAACCCGATTCAAACCCGCCTCTTCAAAGGGCAAACCCGTTAAACGATTCAAATAGAAGCCCATATAAATTTCCCCGTGTAATCTTAGGGCCTCTTTCTTTGCTTGGAAATGGGGTGTGAAAGTGAAATATTGCTACTGTAACTTGTCATTTCGTATTCTCTTTCCGTGGATTCCGCTTTTGTTTTCCCCCGTCTGTTTCTTTTGGGTGAATTTGGCAGAGCTTTCTCCCGTCTCCTCCGGCGACTCCTCTCTCCTACGTGTCTCCCCCTTTCCTCCCTCTGAAATCCGCGGATTTCACCATCTACTCTGATTTTGGCGCCCACTTGGTCCGATAACCACGCATCTCTCCTTCGTTTGCGCGGGTTTCAGTTGGTTTGGGAAAAAACCCTAGCTCCGACGGGGTTTTCAGTTGGATTCGGTTGCTGGCTTAGATTTATTGGTCGGCTCTGGTGTGCCTAGCTTGGTCGGTTCGCCGGTGAAGCTCAGAGCAAAACCCTAACTTCGGTCGTCAGGATCGGTGAGCTAAACCCAACAATTTTTGTGATACTATCAAAGAGGTATAATCTCTTAGGCTCTCTATCAAATTTTGCTTTGTTGTGATGATGCCATGGGCTCATATGTGAGCAGATCGTTGATGCCATTTTGCTGTGCTTGTGTGCATGCGGCTATTTCTTATGCTTGATCTGTTGCGATGATCAGATTTCGTAGGCTATCTTATTTTTATGATGAATGAAAAGAATTGTGCAATCTAAAAAATGCCCAATGATGATAAAAAATGAGGAACGACTAAAGGGATTTTTTATTACATACGTACACGTTGGATGGCTTGCTACGATTGTTCCCTTGAAGCCTCATTTTGATGTTTACAATGTTGGGGCATGTCTCCTTGTTTCAGGTTGGGTTGGTGTTGTTGTTATGTTTTGGCTCAGTTTATCAATTTTTGGGGCATGGCACCTAGCTCCTCGTTGTTGTTTCGGTATGTTAAGGACATTGATACTTGTATCAGATTTTTTTGGGCAAGGCTCCTTGTTGCATTTTGTGTTTTTTGGTGCTCTTTTTAGGGGCGGTGTAACAGATTTTTGGGGCATGTCTCATTGTTGCAGTTTGGGTTTTTGTTGTTGCTATGTTTGGCTCATTTTATAAATTTTTGGGGCATGGCTCCTAGCTGCTTGTTGATGTTATGGAATGGGATGCTCATGGATACTTGTATCAGATTTTTTGGGGCATGTCTCCTTGTTGCTTTGTGCTTTTGTTTGGGGCTTTGTATCAGATTTTTGGGCATGTCTCCTTGTGTCAGTTTGGGTTTTTGTTGTTGTTTTGTTTGGCTCATTTCATCAATTTTTGGGGCATGGAACATAGCTCCTTGTTGCTATTTTGGGTTGTTATGGTCTTGTATACTTGTATCAGATTTTTTTGGGCATGGCTCCTTGGTGCATTTTGTGTATTTTTAGTGCTCTTTTTAGGGGCAATGTAACCGATTTTTTGGGCATGTCTCCTTGTTTCAGTTTGGGTTTTTGTTGTTGTTATGTTTAGCTCATTTTATAAATTTTTGGGGCATGTCTCCTAGCTACTTGTTGCTGTTATGGAATGGGATGCTCATGGATACTTGTATCAGATTTTTTTCGGGCATGGCTCCTTATTGCATTATGTGTTTTTTGGTGCTCTTTTTTGGGGCTTTGTATCAGATTTTTGGGGCATGTCTCCTTGTGTCAGTTTGGGTTTTTGTTGTTATTTTGTTTGGCTCATTTTATCAATTTTTGGTGCATGGCACCTAGCTCCTTGTTGTTGTTTTGGATTGTTATGGTCTTGTATACTTGTATCAGATTTTTTGGGGCATGTCTCCTTGTTGCACTTATGGGGTGAAAAGGCAGGAGCAACGGCAAAGCAACCACGTGTGTGAGTATGATTACACATTATATCTGAGGGCCAATGATTTGGATTTGCACAATTTTATCTGAAAGGTGTTATTCATATGTAGTATGTTATGTATATAATTAACATTAAATATATGTGTTATTCAATTAAGGGTGACATGGATACACAAGGAGACCATTCGGCTTGTGAGTTATGTACCGCTGCCGCAGCTGCAATAACGTTTGTCGTACTAGCCTTACAACTTGATAATTCTGCTAGGCCCGACCCTATACCCAAAGAGCCCTCAGCTATGCGAGATCTACATAGAAAATCCCACATGCGGAGAATTCTGTGGGTGTCTGAAAGTAGCTGTTTGCACTACCTACGAATGCGCAGATATGCTTTCATGAATCTTGCATCATTAATGCGCCAGCGTGATCTTCTCAAGGACACTATTCATGTATCCGTCGAGGAGCAGGTGGCTATGTTCCTGCATATTGTGGGTACAAGTCAAAGAATAGAGTCATGCAAGTGGATTTCATAAGGGGCGGGGGGACAGTTAGCCGTTATTTTAACAAAGTGATGGCGGGACTGTGTGCACTTCGGGATATGTTCGTGAAGCAAGCTCCTAATGAGACGCCACCGGAGATAGTCAATAATCCGAATTGATTCCCATATTTTAAGGTATGTGTGATTATATGTATATGTGTCAGTATAATAAGGATCGTAATGGGGATTGCAAATTGGTCTCATTTAATATGTTGTATGACTGTATCGGGCTCATTGATGGGACGCACATAGATTCCATGCTACCAGCAAGGCTCGTACCCCGCTTTAGAGGGCCAAAGGGGGTTACACAAAATGTGCTTGCAGCTGTTACCCTAACTAAAAAATTCACATATGTACTGGCCGAGTGGGAAGGATCCGCAAATGATTTTACGGTCCTGAAAGATGCATTGTCTTTACCCTCCCACTGGGGCTTCGAGTGTATGAAAGTAATATGCATAAATTTACATATAAATTATAATTACGTATTTCAGACAGCGTTGGATCATAAACTTGGTCTATTTGTTTGAATGTGGGTAAATATTATCTTTGCGATGCTGGATATATTACAATGCCAGGATTCATATCTCCATACAGGAGAGTTAGATACCATTTGAAGGACCATACTGATAGGGTTCCTCGAAATCGACGAGAGCTATTCAACCTACGCCATTCTACATTAAGATCAAAGATCGAGTCGACATTTGGTATCCTAAAGAACAAGTTTAAAATATTGACATCCAAACCTCACTATCAATTCAAAAGCCAGGTCGATACCGTACTATCATGCACTGTTTTGCATAATTACATTCAAATTGCAGATCCTCATGACCCCCACCTAACTGTAAAAGGTGATGGGTTTGAGGAGGATGTAAAGGTTCTCGATGATCGGGATGATGATGTTATTGATCTATCCCAACAGGTGACCGTTCGTGAACAAATCGAACAACGAGATCGCTGGAAAATGCACCGGGAGCATATAGCCTGGGATATGTGGGTGGAATACAGTAACATAAATAATAACGGGAACACGGTAGAGCATGGGCTATGAGGGGGTCGTAATAATTGCATACTAAGTCTAAACATTGTAACTTTGTGACTTGATTATTGCATTCTGTTTGCTGTGTTGAGTGTGACAATATTTTCATGCTTTGGCTTATCCTTTCAATGATTTACAATTCTGTATTTTTATACACCATGCGTTATAGTTTCAGATAATATGATGGGTGGATGTTTATTGTAAAATTAAGCATTTTCATTATCATAATATTTATGTTGTAGGGATGGAAGGCTCTTCAAAATCAGGGCATGTGGGTGATGCATACTCGGATGGGAGTGATCCAATGCATCAAATTTATGAAAATGTATATGTCACACAACGTGGAGAAGCAGAAAGGAGGGTGGATCCCCTTCTCAACCGACCAATTCCCATGAGGATGCCTCCTATCCCCTACCACATGCATAGATACCCAGCTGGTGGGCATGGAATGACATATCCACAATATGGCAATTTCAACTTGCCAATGCAAATGCCAATGTCAATACCATCGCATAGTGGCCATGGGTATATGAATATGCTCCAAGGGGAGAACTACCAGCTTTCAGAAGCCCCTCGTCTCATGATGCCTTCCCTATGCCAACGCCACCAAGTGGCAATGAAAGAACTCCCGGCAGTGACTTCTCGAGGAAGTCGAGCTGGCGTAGCGAGGATGCCGAGGCATCGGTATCAAGTCCCAATAAAAAGCAGAAGCAACCTTCCTATTCTGTTGGATCTTGTGGATGGCAAACAACACTAGAAGGGGGGTTGAATAGTGTTGTGCAAATAGTAAACTTTTTCGAGTGTTAATAAACGTCCTTCTAATGTTGCCTAAGAAACCAAGTAGAGCAATCTACGCTTGGTTCTTAATCAACAAAATAATCTTAAAATACACAGAGTATTTATAAGCGCATTTATAAGCGCAGAGTATTTATATGAACAGTAGTCGACTCCCAGAGTATTTATAAGCGCAGATAAGATTGCAAGTGATACAAATATTATATTCACAACGGATAAGAGTAAGTTGATCTTTGCAATAGATGAATAACAATTAGCGAATAATAAAGTAAGAGCAAAGATAAACAAACACAGATAAGCAATCGCAGACACACGGATTTTTATCCTGGTTCCCCACAACTCTTGGGTACGTCCAGTCCCCGACCAATCCGGTACGAGATTTTCCACTATCTGCCTTGGCAAATACAAGTAGCTAACTCCACTCGGTAGGATTTCCAACGACCTAGTCTTGACCATGATTTCCGACTTGGCAACACCTAGACTTGTCTAGTGTTCCAACAACAACACAATAAAAATGATATCTAATTCACCACAATAAATTGGTGGAGATTGGTTTTACACCCAGATTCTATAGCCAAACAATGATAGACAAAATTGTGTGTAGTGGCTTGATAGAATGAGATTCTAGATCACACAAAGATACGAATGAATTCTTTGTGATTTAGATCTATTGTTTTTCAAAAATCCTTTAAACAAACAAAAAAAATCAAGAGAAAAGTAATACGGATTTGAAAAAAATTAGCCAATAAAACAAGAATATGATCTTTAAAAATAATAACAGAATTTTGCAAGATCACAAATAAAATCGAATTGGCTAGAGAAAGAATGAGAGCTTAGAATTTTTAGAGCATTTGCACGAGAGACTTTGAATTCGATAAATGTTGTATATTTCTCAATGAAAACGATCCTCTATTTATAGGACAAAACTGAGAATTCGAATTTCAAAAATACTTTGACTTTTGACCCCAAAATCATGGAGAAAATCGCTCAACGATATTTCAAAATTCAAGTCAAAAACGTCAAACTTTTACAGCTGGTAGTCGACTCCCTAGGAGTGGTAGTCGACTCCCAGTGTGTTTCAGGAAATCTTGATTCTCAGCTGGTAATCGACTCCCAGAGGAGTTTTTCCTGCGACACAGCTAGTCAGACAGGTAGCTGACTCCAGAGTGTGTGGAGTTTCACTACGGAATTTATAAGATGACTAGAGAAAGCTCTCAAAAACATTTTTGAAGATGTTTTAAAAGATATTCAAAAACATTTTCAAATTGTGTGTGTGTGTGTTTGTCTATATGATTTGGCTTTAACAATACCCTAAAGAGACACAACACACTCACTATAGACTTAGGACACGTCTTCGGAAGCTTGATCAATTTGATGAAGTAGATATGAGCTTCACTTGAGCTTCTTGTTCTATTTGAGCTTTGAACTTCATTATTTGATCTTAGCCATGTTCGTCCTAGTCTTTGAGCGTAGATTGCGCTTCTTTGAGTATGAGTAAAGCTTCACATATCTTGCACACTTAATTGTAGTGTAGTTAGTACACTAAGTTTCATTTGGTGTGCTCATCATCAAAATCACTTGGGGTGGAATTCAATTTCCATCACTCTCCCCCTTTTTGATGATGACACCCAAATGAAAAAATGAAGTAAGTTTGAAATATGAAAATACATGAAAGTATACTTACTCCCTCTGCTTTGATGTGGTTCTCCCCCTGCATCGAAGCTGTTAGCAAAGCAATACAATACATATGATTTCATTTTTGCATTTCATATCTTTCTCCCACTTGTCATCAACAAAAAAATGACAAAGTACTATAATAGATCATTATTCAATTCTTTTTCACTAACAATACCCAATTCTCTACGAAGTCTAGAGAATGTATCTTTTTGTAGGGGTTTTGTTAGAATATCTGCAACTTGCAATTCAGAGGAGACAAATTTAAGTTCAACATCCTTTTTAGTACAGTGATCATCGATAAATCTATGTCTGATATCAATATGTTTTGTTCTAGGATGAAGAACGGAGTTTTTAGTTAGATTAATCGCGCTTTTATTATCACAATAAATTACACATGTAGATGTATTAACACCATAATATATGAGAACTTGTTTCATCCAAAGTATTTGGGCACAGGCAAGTCCAGCAGCTATGTACTCTGCCTCAGTGGTAGATAGTGAGACTGAACTTTGCTTTTTGCTAAACCACGAAACAATGGAATGTCCAAGAAAATGACATGTTCCACTTGTGCTTTTTCTTGTGGCTTTACAACCAGCATAGTCTGTGTCACTAAACGAAGTTAAATTAAATGTGCCGCTTTTGGGATAATATAGTCCAAAATCAGAAGTGGTCTTAAGATATCTAAATATGTATTTTACCGTTTTCAGATGTGATTCTCTAGGATCACATTGAAATCTAGCACATGCACAAACACTAAACATAATGTCAGGCCGGCTAGCAGTTAAATAGAGTAAAGATCCGACCATACCTCGATATGTTTTCTGGTCGACTTTTTTACCTGCTTCGTCTTTGTCTAAAGACGTGGATATTGCCATTAGTATGTTCTTTCTTGATGCAGTTTCCATCCCAAACCTTTTGATTAGGTCTTTGGCATACTTCGTTTGATGAATAAAGGTTCCTTCTTTTCCTTGTTTGATTTGTAAGCCGAGAAATATGTGAGCTCCCCCATGTGGCTCATTTCAAATTCTTCCTGCATTAGCTTAGCAAATTCTTGACAAAGATCTTCATTAGTAGATCCGAAGATAATGTCGTCTACATAAACTTGAATAAGAATAATATCATCATGAATTTTCTTAACAAATAAGGTTGTGTCTATCTTTCCAATAATGTAACTTGAGTCAATTAAAAATTTTCTTAATCTTTCATACCAAGCTCTTGGAGCTTGTTTTAGACCATACATGGCTTTATTTAACTTGTACACAAATCCTGTGTTCTTATCATGTTCAAATCCATGAGGTTGCTCAACGTAGACTTCATCCTTTATGAATCCATTCAGGAACGTGCTTTTTACATCCATTTGGTATAGTTTGAAATTTTTATATGATGTAAATGCAAGCAACATCCTAATAGATTCTAATCTAGCAACAGGAGCAAAAGTTTCATCGAAATATATACCTTCTTCTTGTGAGTATCCTTTCGCTACTAACCTTGCTTTATTTCTTACCACATTTCCATCTTCGTCTAGTTTGTTCTGATATACCCATTTGGTGCCGATAACTGGACGGTCTTCCGGTCTAGGTACTAACTCCCATACTTGATTGCGTTCAAATTGCAGAATTTCTTCTTGCATAGCTTCAATCCATGCTTCATCTGCAAGAGCTTCTTCTACCCTTTTCAGCTCAACGTTAGAAACAAATGCAACATGTGTCAAGTGTTCTATTTGAGATCTAGTTCTAATTCCTGCATCAATATCACCTATGACTTGTGTGTGTGTGTGTGTGTGATATGTGACTTCAGGAAATTATTTAGGCAGAGAACTAGAGATGTCATTAGCAGTGATAGATTCTGTCACGCCCCGCTTCCCTAAAATGGAGGCGAGACGTGAAAAGGTCCGCACGAGAGTGGAGCTGTGAAGCCCCAAACCCGATAAGCGTCAATAAAACATAAGCATGTCCCTGTAACCACAAACGGAACAACAATAATAACACAAGGAGAGACAGAAATAAAATCTCATATCTCATAATTTGTCCAACATGAAAACTAAGTTCAACATCCAAAAAAGCCACCAGGCTAAAAGAAAGAGTCTAAAGGCCCAGAACAAGGCCAACAAAAGCAACAACGTAACAAGGTATAGGTGCTACGCACCGACAACAAAACAGCAGTCTAAACAAAAAGGGAAAGCACAACGAAGACACTAGGACTGGTCCCCGGTGTCCACGTATGTCACGCCCCGCTTCCCAAAAATATGGAGTCGAAGCATGAGAAGGTCCGCTCAGACTTGAAGCTACAAGGCTGCAAGTCCGATAAGCGTCAATCAAATTTAAAACTGCAGGTCCTTGCAACGCGAACGAAACAAGATAATAACAATGAAATGAGACACAAGAATAATCTCAGAATATCCATAAATATAAATTCCAACATCGCAGAAAAGCCACCAGGCTGAAATAAAAGAGAGTCTAAAGGCCCAAACATGGCCAACAAAAGTACAGCGTACAAAACAAAGGTTCTACGCACCAACAACTAACAAAAGGCCTAAAACAAAATAAAGCTCAACAAAGACTCAAAGAATGGTCACCGGTGTCCACCAAAATCCTCCTGGGCAATCATGGACTCAGACTCAGCGTCAACAAAACACCACGTACTCAGCAACGGTCTCTGGCTCAGGGTCTAACATGTGACACCCAAAAGAGCAAGGGGCACATGTCAGCAAGTCTACAAGAGACTTGTGCAAGGAAACTGAAAGTAGGTAAAAGTAAAGCAACCTAGCAGTTCTAGCATGATGCAATGACATGGCAGTTAAAGTAATGAGTGCAACAGGTAAGGTAAAGTAAAGTACGAGCATAGCATTTAAACATGGCATGGATGACAAGTATTGCATGAATCATTCACAAGACAAGTACAAGACAAGAAAACTAAGCACCTCGTGCACAGGGATTCCGTCTTTTGGCTAGAGGCTGATCAGGCCACTCCTAAGCTCAAGTAACCGTTTATCCCTACCCCTCCACGTGTGTCGAGCCAGGGCCTTACCCCCGAACTTGGAATGCTCGCTTCTGGATCACGAGCCATGAAGTGTTTTTAACAAGTATGGCATAGGGGTGCACCTAGCCGGTTGCCTCGTCTCAAATGTTGTGAGAACTACTCCCAAGCGTAGGAGATCGTGCAAGTAATATCCTGGTGAGTCCAGGTATCGAATCCGCGGGACACCTGACCTGCAAAACTACGATCGTCAATCTGAAAAGAGTAATAATACGATGTTAACCAAACACCTATCGAACTCAAATATATAGGATCAAGAGTATGGAATAAGAAAGGAAAATCCTACGATATTTACGGTGACTTTGGTAGGGGTACAAATGTGGGGAGTATGTGTTGGGTTTGATTTCGTTAGGGTGTGTGCAATCAATGAATATCAATACCTTTTCTAAAACTCAACGTCTCGTCCGGTCAGGGCACGAGAACGTCGGAAAGTATGGCGATCAAGCGTATGAAAACGTGCCAAAGAATTAATCAAGTGCAAATAGGGCGAAAAGATATAAGCATCAATAATTACGACACCCTAACTACGTCAACACCAACACATATGAAGTAGATGTGCTACGGTTGTGAGTTCATTAGGAGATAATAATCGCTGAAATATCACGTCTTTTATATAGCTCAACGCTTCATCCGGTCAGGGCACGAAGACGTCGGAAGATGAAACGATGAAAACTAGTCAAAGTGGCCGTATACGCATTACTAGCAACATTGATTTCATTAAACGATAAAAGCAACAATAAGTTCAGATTAGTGAACATGAATTGGCTAGCCTTGTCAGGGCCTAGCCATACGGGATGTAAATAATATCGACAATAAGCAAATACCCAACAAATACGTTGTAGAAATCAATGTTACGAGTGATTTTGACATGAAAATAGGGCTAAAGACATGAAATTCATCAACTAAATACGCCTAATTACATCACAACCATAGCACAAGGAGATTAGCCACGCATGATGCAAAGAAAATCAGATTTCATAGCCAAATACATCGTTATAATAGCCAAAATACGATAAAATACACCAAATACGGGGTATAAGTTCAAGAATTTATCACCAAATCTCCACTTTAAAGCCCAAAACTCCTTTAGAATAGGAAGAATAGCCTCTGGAATTTTTCAGAATTTTTCCCTGGAGAAATACGTACAGTAGCCGCTCCAAAAGTCCCAAAATACGCCAGAATTCCCCCAAAAACCCTAGGAATACGCTTATATAATAGCATTGCGGGTTTTGGGGGCTAAACGGGTCGAAACCCGCACTTAAATCCAAACCCACAAACCGGCGCAATTCTCGACCGTTCGATCGACGCGGGATTCATCCTCGAAGCGCCACGTGTCTTCCAAAATCCGCGCTCGCCCGCTCCGCGTTCAGATCCGAATTTGATTCGGAATTAAATCGACCGTTGGATCTTAATCCAACGGTCGAGATCGTGAGCTCTTCGAATCCGAGCGGCGGTGTCCAGTACCGTTGGATTAAGATCCAACGGTCACGCTGAAGCCGCGTCGCCCGTAAAATTTCGCTTCGGGCGGGGGGGATATGATCCGTTGGATCGAAATCCAACGTCCCAGGAGCGTCCACGTCGCCCCGCCTTCGCTTTCGATCCCGCCTCGTTCCCGGCCGTTGGATGAGAATCCAACGGCGATCAACACGTCATGTCGCCCGCATTTGAGCAGCGCTCGTGAGCGTTGGATCGTGCATCGACGGTCCTCGTGCGTCCACGTCGCCTCAAATTCGACGATCCCCGCTGCGTGATGAAACGAAGTATCGGCCGTTCGATCTTGATCGAACGGTCGACATTTGACCGCGTCTTCGCCTTGCTGCGACCGTAGGATGAAGGCGGGAGAGCCGGAGATCACGCCACATGGCGACGTTTGATTGGTGGCCGACCGTATTTTCGTATTTAATTTCGTATTTCCCCATTAAATTGGTATTCTGCATTCAAAAATTCACAGTAATTAGCACAGATCTCAGAAAAATACAAATAAATAGTCGTTGGAATCGTGAGATCGAGACGATGCTAAGAAAAATATAAAAATGCTGAAATACTCAATATAATTCGTGTTTTGTGCACAAATAGAGTAATTTCTCTAATAAATGATGATGCGAAAAATACGAATGTATTAGAGATAAATTAAGCATCATATGGGCACAAAATAGGACTAATAAGGGGGTTAAATATGCAATATTCACTCCGAATCACACCCCCCAACTAGCGTTTTGCTAGTCCCTAGCAAAAAGAGCGATAAATACGGATGATCAAATAAAAAAATAATTCTATCAATCGCTTATGGCCTGGCTCAACAATACGCTTTCCAACATGATTTATACCATCAATATACACATCCATGACCAAGATCATTCACATGATGTTTTCTCTAATTTAGTATGAATAAATAACATACAAGCATCGTTTTGCGCAAGCGAAAGTATAACACGTCGTTTTTCTCTAGTTTTCTTGTTTCCAAGGAATTGGCCTATCAAAACAATCATTCGAGATATGGGTAATGAAATTGCTTAATATATATTCACCATTTCTTTTCTTTTAATCGTTCCGCGTAACGCGCATCAAACAACATTCGCAGAAAAATGTATAACTTGGATCGCTCCATCAAATGAGTGAGTTTCATGTCAATGGCTCCCAAATCAGACGATAATATGGCATTAGGCCAAAAAGGACCCCTCGGACTGTACTACTCGAGCCAACCAAGTTATTTATTAGTGACATACTTATTCATTCATTTTTCATCATTCTTTTGTCATTCAATTTTCTTTTCTTAAGCAACTCAATACCCATCATTTTTTTTAAACAAAGCATTAATAACCAAGGCCAAATTCCTCTTCAACTTGAAGACTTTTCAAAAATCGTGTATACTCAAGCTTTTTCATCACATTAGCCTGTATGAAATAAATTCAAACTATTTCGAGATATTAATCATGACACTCGAAAAATTTTCATGAATAGCATATCAACGGTAATTCATGAAGGAAAAAAAATTAATTCAAGCCATAAACACGTAGCTAGAACTCAGTTAATGCATAATCATCCGCATTTGAGGTATATGAAGGAGTTTAAAAATGTGAGATTGGTGGTTCATTCTTTCCTTATGCCATGCTTTTTGAAAAAAAATCCTAAGGTCTCATACACACCCCCCAACTAAAGATGGGCATTGTCCTCAATGTCGAAGAGGGTACGAGTTTATTCAAGCAAGCATCCTAGAAGGCAAATAAAATTCTACACTACTGGAAAGAACACATCGTGTTCAAATGGCGGATCCTGAATCTTTAATGGTGGAGGAAGTTGTTCAATTTGTTCCTTGCGCTCCTCGGCGATTATTCTTCCTCCTTTAGCTAAATTGGACCCCAGCAACACAACTCCAAGCATCTCAATAAGTTGTTTACCAATGTCCTGCAAGAGACGAGTTATGTCAGTCCAAATTAGTTTAAAATTTCTTTCTACATAAATGTTCCATATGTAGTCATCAAAATAAGTAAAATAAAATGAAGCTTGATGATGACTACTCCCTGAAAAATGTGCACTACGCTCGGTATGATGCTCAGTCAATGTGGGGAGGGATAAATGATTTTGGGAAAAAACTGAGGAAGGGATTGGTTCGGGCTCCATAGCGATGATCTTTAAACTCATGTCCCTAGTCGTCTCCTCCTCCTGTTCATCCAAAATTGCTCGCTCATCCTCTACTTTGCACACACTTCCTCCCATGTCAATGTTTTCATTCGTGACTTCATCGTGACATGGCTCGCTCGATATACCTGCAATAGAAGATGGACTCACATTAGTTTCTGGAAATTGAATTTCAAAAGATTTATATTCTTCTAAGCAAGTGGAAATCAGTGTAAGATTTTCAATGGATTGCTGAATTTGCCGACTCCGAGCAAGGAAGTTTTCTTGGAATTGATGGGATGTGGCCTCCTGTGTCTGAATGAGCAATTGAACTTCCTCTTTCAAGTGGTGCAAAGGTACGTCTACACTTTGCTCTCCTTGATCAAGGCTTGAAGGCCCCGTTGAATCGCACTCTGAAGTCTCTTTCATGATTTCATCATTCTCTTGCAAAGACTCCATATAATTCCACGCCTCTGTCGGTGTCATGATTCCCAAGAATTCCTGCAGTTGTGGTCGTAGTCCACCTAGAAAGGACTCCATAAGCTCTTTCTTCGTAAACCCATGCTGCGGATAGCTCGAAATTATGTCTGTGAACCTCCTCCAGGCCTGAAAGAAAGTTTTACAATCAGTCTGATTAAAACCAACGATTTTGAGCTTCTCCATCCTATGTTTGTGTGCCTTATAATATTCTGCATCATACAAATTGTTCGTGCAATAGAATTTCACGTATTCCATATACTCCATTTTTTAAAAAGAAAACAAAAAATAAAATAAAAAAAATCCTAGACTATAAGATGGAAGGATCTCACCGAATGTTCCTCTAATCGAACTGAAATCGTAGATCGCAAGTATTGTTGTCCCCGGCAACGGCGCCAAAAACTTGCCTCCTCTCAAATGTTGTGAGAACTACTCCCAAGCGCAGGAGATCGTGCAAGTAATATCCTGGTGAGTCCAGGTATCGAATCCGCGGGACACCTGACCTGCAAAACTACGATCGTCAATCTGAAAAGAGTAATAATACGATGTTAACCAAACACCTATCGAACTCAAATATATAGGATCAAGAGTATGGAATAAGAAAGGAAAATCCTACGATATTTACGGTGACTTTGGTAGGGGTACAAATGTGGGGAGTATGTGTTGGGTTTGATTTCGTTAGGGTGTGTGCAATCAATGAATATCAATACCTTTTCTAAAACTCAACGTCTCGTCCGGTCAGGGCACGAGAACGTCGGAAAGTATGGCGATCAAGCGTATGAAAACGTGCCAAAGAATTAATCAAGTGCAAATAGGGCGAAAAGATATAAGCATCAATAATTACGACACCCTAACTACGTCAACACCAACACATATGAAGTAGATGTGCTACGGTTGTGAGTTCATTAGGAGATAATAATCGCTGAAATATCACGTCTTTTATATAGCTCAACGCTTCATCCGGTCAGGGCACGAAGACGTCGGAAGATGAAACGATGAAAACTAGTCAAAGTGGCCGTATACGCATTACTAGCAACATTGATTTCATTAAACGATAAAAGCAACAATAAGTTCAGATTAGTGAACATGAATTGGCTAGCCTTGTCAGGGCCTAGCCATACGGGATGTAAATAATATCGACAATAAGCAAATACCCAACAAATACGTTGTAGAAATCAATGTTACGAGTGATTTTGACATGAAAATAGGGCTAAAGACATGAAATTCATCAACTAAATACTCCTAATTACATCACAACCATAGCACAAGGAGATTAGCCACGCATGATGCAAACAAAATCAGATTTCATAGCCAAATACATCGTTATAATAGCCAAAATACGATAAAATACACCAAATACGGGGTATAACTTCAAGAATTTATCACCAAATCTCCACTTTAAAGCCCAAAACTCCTTTAGAATAGGAAGAATAGCCTCTGAAATTTTTCAGAATTTTTCCCTGGAGAAATACGTACAGTAGCCGCTCCAAAAGTCCCAAAATACGCCAGAATTCCCCCAAAAACCCTAGGAATACGCTTATATAATAGCATTGCGGATTTTGGGGGCTAAACGGGTCGAAACCCGCACTTAAATCCAAACCCGCAAACCGGCGCAATTCTCGACCGTTCGATCGACGCGGGATTCATCCTCGAAGCACCACGTGTCTTCCAAAATCCGCGCTCGCCTGCTCCGCGTTCAGATCCGAATTTGATTCGGAATTAAATCGACCGTTGGATCTTAATCCAACGGTCGAGATCGTGAGCTCTTCGAATCCGAGCGGCGGTGTCCAGTACCGTTGGATTAAGATCCAACGGTCACGCTGAAGCCGCGTCGCCCGTAAAATTTCGCTTCGGGCGGGGGGGGGGGTTATGATCCGTTGGATCGAAATCCAACGTCCCAGGAGCGTCCACGTCGCCCCGCCTTCGCTTTCGATCCCGCCTCGTTCCCGGCCGTTGGATGAGAATCCAACGGCGATCAACACGTCACGTCGCCCACATTTGAGCAGCGTTCGTGAGCGTTGGATCGTGCATCGACGGTCCTCGTGCGTCCACGTCGCCTCAAATTCGACGATCCCCGCTGCGTGATGAAACGAAGTATCGGCCGTTCGATCTTGAACGAACGGTCGACATTTGACCGCGTCTTCGCCTTGCTGCGACCGTAGGATGAAGGCGGGAGAGCCGGAGATCACGCCACGTGGCGACGTTTGATTGGTGGCCGACCGTATTTTCGTATTTAATTTCGTATTTCCCCATTAAATTGGTATTCTGCATTCAAAAATTCACAGTAATTAGCACAGATCTCAGAAAAATACAAATAAATAGTCGTTGGAATCGTGAGATCGAGACGATGCTAAGAAAAATATAAAAATGCTGAAATACTCAATATAATTCGTGTTTTATGCACAAATAGAGTAATTTCTCTAATAAATGATGATGCGAAAAATACGAATGTATTAGAGATAAATTAAGCATCATATGGGCACAAAATAGGACTAATAAGGGGGTTAAATATGCAATATTCACTCCGAATCACCGGTCCAGGGAACCCGGGCATTGGCTTTTGACCAACACATGAGGCCCGTTTCCCCCGGAAGTAGTATTCAAGGAGTACAAGTATTGTAGCGTGTGCTACGAATGCAACAATCAACTGGGATGACATGTAAGATGCAATGCATGACAGTTAAAGGTGCGTACAGATAAGGAAAGTAAACGTGACAGTTTAGTATGCATGAACAACAAGTTTAAAGGGTTGGATCTAGCTTCGTTGTCAAGCTAGATCAATTAGGTGACGGATCTAGTTTCGTTGTCAAACTAGATCAAGTAGGCGTCTAGCCAGCAATCATTTCACTGACTAGTCTCTTTTACGCTGAAAACAAGGAAGTGGCCTAAAAACATGGCCCTACACAAGAGTTGGCAAGTTTCACTTGCCTGCAAGTACGACGTCTGAGCACACCGTCCAATGAGTCCAAAAATCACAATTATCCTACGTGCACAAGTCCACCGGCCTAAAGTCCATATTATTAATCCTGATTAGTGAATTTAAAACATTTGAAATACTTTAAAAATACTGATTTTAGTCTTGATTAGCATGCAATTGGGTTTGGGGTCCTAGGGGTGCAAAGCGTTACCTCAACACGACGCGAAAGCTACACCGACGTCGGGTAGCGACGCTGGGGGTTGGAATAATAAGATCGCGCTCCAAGTCCAGATTCCAATTAGATTCCTCGCTGGAAATTTCAGAGCAATCAGTCGGGGCGACGATTCCAGATTCCAAAGCTCGCACGTGCGACGACGGGCTACGACGTGCGACGACGTCGTACGCGGCAAGTCGTCGAAGAGAACGCACCTAGGTGGGGCCCACAGTAGTCCTAGGGACCTTTGGGGACCCACAATACCTCTGGAGAACTTGGGGGGCCCACGGTGGCAAGTGGTGCGACGGGTGCGGGGTTGCGACGTTTGCTCTCGGTCGTACTCAGCCAAATGCGGGGAGCTCCATCGGTCAGTGCGGGGGAACGGGCTTGTGCAGCGCAGCGGGTCGGTGCGGGGTCGGGGCTCTCGGTCGGTGCGGGGCAATGTCCCGGTCGGAACGCTTGGATGCGGGGAGCGGGGTGCTGCAACGTTGCAACGGTTGCAACGTTGCGGAGCTGCGGTCGGTGCGGAGATGCGCCTCGGTCAGACACAGCGCTGAGCGGGGGACGAAGCGGGGTTGGGTGCGAGCGGTTGTGCGGAACGGAAGCGGGCGAAGCTCTCGGTCTGACCGAGAGCTTCTCTCGGCCGGTGCGGTCGAACGGAGCGGGCGGCTGTGCAGCGGGCGCGGGCGGGGCTTGGTGCGGGTGGAAGCATCGGTCGGAGCGGGGAAAACGGCCTCGTTTCTTCGGTCGGTGCGGCAGCAGCTAGTCGCAACGTTGCGACGATTCGTCGCAACGTCAAATTTGGGTTTTGGAAGCGGCTAGTGTTATTTTCTTGCGAAAATAGGTCTTCCTAGAGGTTGTTTATATAGTATAGATGGGTTGACTAGGTCTATGGCTAATCCTAATGAGATTAGGAGTTTAAAAATATTTAAAATTTAAATCTAAACTTCTCCAACTCACCCAAGGATTTGACTTGGTCCAAATGAGCTGGAAATTGGCTCAAAAATTCTTTAAAACGTTTAAAACTCAAATAAATTTTCTTTGGCCGAATTTAATATAAAAATTAATTATTAAAAATATTATAAAACTTGTTAAAAATATAAAAGTGGTCAAATAAACTCCAAAAATTATAAAATAAATATCGGGGTGATCGTGGCGACAAATGTGAGCTAACTAAGAAGATGGATCTCAATTTCGACGTCGGACGACGAGACTAAAAATAGAAACGTCTCCCGTCAAGAGTGAGAATCGTCACGTCTCATCGAGTAAGTTTAAATTGTGGACAAACGACTCGAGAAGTGTCGTTCCAAGATAGTGCCACTATTTAATACTCTCAGAGACGTTCACAACGGCATATCACACAAAAGTGTTCACGAACAAACAAAGTCTAAAACAAACACGTGCACGGTCAAAAGCACGTGCACGAACAATGTACCACGAAAAGTGGTCGTGACATCCTCCCCACCTTAGAATAAAGTCTGTCCTCGGACTTTCTAATATAGCTAAGCGCCCTAGTAACTACCCAAATCAAGTCATATTATAATTCAACCTGGTATAGTCATTACAAGTGCTTATATATGCACTAGGTAGTCAAACATTAACACTACCAACACGTATATATATACATTCACATACGCATACACTTATACCTATTATAGTCAGTCAAATTTATACATGTATTTCAATCATATATATAAGCATACATTCCTTATATCACTACTACTTAACTAAACACAAAACAATATTTCAGATACTCATATAAGGATAGTCTCACACTTAGCAAATACAATCATTGCTCTACCTATAGGTAGCTACCTATGCACAAATATCAAGGGTATACTACCCTCTAATAGTCATCCAATACCAAACATCTCAAAACATATAGTCACGCCATACCATTATTATATCAAGTTTTACTATATCTAATATATATTCACCACTACTATAATTTCACAATATATAGTCATTCAATGCATTCAAATATTTCACCATACATTCACATTACGTACGGTCCTATAACTGCATTTACGACACGCCACATATACCATAGTCATCAATTCCTATAGCTAAGCACATACTTACCCGTGCATGGTGCACACCCATACACGCTAACATTTCATTTACGCATACCAATCATATCATTATATTACTAGCACATCTATGCACCTAGTTTAGCTAGCACACAAGCAAGTCCTTAGTAAATAACTATACCACAAGACCAACCCTATAACTATATACTGGTATAGCGACCCACAATCATGTGCGTAACACTACCAGGCACAAACACTTCTATCACTATACATACATCAAACATTGCTATATTCAACTACAAACATACATTCAACATACTTAGAGTATACTCACTCAAGCTTGAGTGAGACTCAATACACATATTAGAATATTCTATATACGTAACACGACATTCATACCTATACCAATACCACTCCCATATATATACATCTACCAATACAACCATATACATTCCATAAATCAATCACACTTAATATTTAGTCAGATAACACCCACATAGTTCAATCTAATTATATACCATAATAATAACATTACAGACATCAGCACCCACATATTTATAATACCCTCTCTAGTACAAACATTCACCGTATAGTCACACATAAATAATGTATATATTCACACCATAGCCTACTACCTATAATTAGTATACTAACACATTCACACATACATAATTAAGATGTGCAATAGTCGTGTATACCTTACAGTATGCACGCATGCAACATCCCGAAAAGCAAGCAATACAAATCAAAATTATACTCCTACTACCATATGTATATCACCTATATACTCAGGCAACAAAACATAACTACTTACGTCTAAACACAATACATACCCACATACGAGCACACACTCATACGTGCTAACATATAGATCACATAATAGGCCTACCCTCTTAACCATACGTACTCTTATTATTATCACTACTAATCATACACATAGCTTTAGCAATCATTTATTTCAACCATTATAAGTATCTTTAACTACATACACAACTTAGATATTTTAACGCTAACTCTAACACACACCGGCATCCCTAGTATAGTATAGCTATCCACACAAAAATCTATAACTCCTAACCCACGACAACTTCATAATATCACGAATAACTCCGAGTATATATATATATATATATATATATATATATATATATATATATATATATATATATATATATATATATATATATATATATATATATATATATATATCACACAATAGGCAAGCACCAATATACTATGGGAATTCTCATTCAAGCCCAAGCACACAACTTAGGTACGTGCACCATGACAACCTCACAAGGGTCCAAGGGTCTACTAACAACTAAGAGTTGACACAGACATTGAAGGACCCTAAGGCCTAAGCAATAAAGAGAGGTCGAGAGCGTGACGAGGGAAGGATCGATAAGCACGAGTTCAGATATGACGAATACAAGGAGACAGCTTGGTTAGACGACACATTGACTCAATGGTGATGTTTAGGTTGAGGGAAAAGGGAGATGTAGTGATGCTTATATAGGAGGGGAAAAAGAAAATAGGGTAAATAGCATGAGCTAAAATACGCAAAATTGAAAACTGTTGTACTTCAAAAAAATGGAATTCCTCATCTGTATAAAATATTTGAAGATCGATAAAGCGAGTTGAAATAAGTTTGAGTCGAATATTCATAATAAGAGAAAATGTTTTATTGGTTTATATAAAATCAATGTAAAAGGAAGTAAAATCATTTACACGAATATTAAGGACGAGGTTTTAGAAATCTTATACGTTAGTAATTTAATACAATGTTGTCAAAAGTTTTGAAAGTCAAAGAATGAAGTCAAGTAACGGGAGAATTTAAACTCATGTTAAATGCTTCAAAACTTTAGGCTATGGAAAATTTTAAAATGATCAATTTGAAACTGCTTTTAGAGAACCAGGGTTTGCCAAAAATGAAAAAAAAAAACTGATTTACGCAAGGTTCTTAATATACGAGCACAACAAGTCTGGCACGGATATAAAAATAATTGAAATTCAATTTGGTTTGGAAATTTTTCTAAAATCGTGTATGGTGAGCGGAAAGAAAAATAATAGTAACTTAGCATAAGAATTATCAAGATCGAATAGCAGATCTTTAAAATCAAATCAGGGAGGGTCTAAAGCAGGAAGAGGTTATGAAAATAGTAATTTTGCAAAAAAATCTGAAGTAGCGAAAACGAGGAGCCAAGACCAACTTGCTGAAAGCTGGAATTCCATGTGTCTTGAAAGTATATTAAAGTAAACACGACGTATCATTCGAATAACACAAATAAGAGGGAAAATTATAAATCGAATTGGGCAAGGCAAAAGTATGGTTCAAGGTAAGATTAATATATGAAAGAACGACACATTTACATATGTATGAAAAATATAGGCTGGGAAAATACCATAAGCTAGTATTCAAAAATTCCGACAAACGTTTTAAAAATTTAAATCAATGAAGGAGGATGAAATATAGGTATATTAAAATTTTGAACAAAATTAAACTTAGTGGAAGAGAAGATTGAAAAACACTTTCAGAAGGTTCAAGTTTTGCAATGGCGATGTTCGAAGATTGACGACGATCGTCATTAGGCGATCTCGTGAATCGAGGCAAGGAAATTGGTCAGGTGATCAAAGCATTCTTACGCCTAGGTTATGGATCAGGAAAGTCTACGGAAACTCCTACGGTCGACCAACTAAAGATTAAAAACTAAGCGCTAAGACTTCTAAAGAGCTAGACGGTAATGAAATGCGTTCAGCCCGGTCCGAAATCGATGAACCCAAGCGAACGACCGAAGGAAAATCTAGAAGTCTAATATGGTCAGGGTTAGGCAAGGACCACTAAGGTAACTCCTACGGCGATCAATTGCTGACGGGGAGCCTAACTATCAATCAGGGGCCTCTAACTAGCAAGCACAGACGTCTAACTAAGTCTTCTTACCACCTAGTGTCGTAAGAAAACGACTAGACTCAGGGCTTATGACTCGGATGTTGCAATTTATTTAATGGACATTCCGTTATTATCGTTGTTTCGTTAATTCGCAATTGCAAGACTGGACCTGCATGGGCCACCAACTAAACCTGTCACGCCCCGCTTCCCAAAAATATGGAGTCGAAGCGTGAGAAGGTCCGCTCAGACTTGAAGCTACAAGGCTGCAAGTCCGATAAGCGTCAATCAAATTTAAAACTGCAGGTCCTTGCAACGCGAACGAAACAAGATAATAATAATGAAATGAGACACATGAATAATCTCAGAATATCCATAAATATAAATTCCAACATCGCAGAAAAGCCACCAGGCTGAAATAAAAGAGAGTCTAAAGGCCCAAACATGGCCAACAAAAGTAGAGCGTACAAAACAAAGGTGCTACGCACCAACAACTAACAAAAGGCCTAAAACAAAATAAAGCTCAACAAAGACTCAAAGAATGGTCACCGGTGTCCACCAAAATCCTCCTGGGCAATCATGGACTCAGACTCAGCGTCAGCAAAACACCATGTACTCAGCAACGGTCTCTGGCTCAGGGTCTAACATGTGACACCCAAAAGAGCAAGGGGCACATGTCAGCAAGTCTACAAGAGACTTGTGCAAGGAAACTGAAAGTAGGTAAAAGTAAAGCAACCTGGCAGTTCTAGCATGATGCAATGACATGGCAGTTAAAGTAATGAGTGCAACAGGTAAGGTAAAGTAAAGTACGAGCATAGCATTTAAACATGGCATGAATGCCAAGTATTGCATGAATCATTCACAAGACAAGTACAAGACAAGAAAAGTAAGCACCTCGTGCACAGGGATTCCGTCTTTTGGCTAGAGGCTGATCAGGCCACTCCTAAGCTCAAGTAACCGTTTATCCCTACCCCTCCACGTGTGTCGAGCCAGGGCCTTACCACCGAACTTGGAATGCTCGCTTCTGGATCACGAGCCAGGAAGTGTTTTTAACAAGTATGGCATAGGGGTGCACCTAGCCGGTCCAGGGAACCCGGGCATTGGCTTTTGACCAACACATGAGGCCCGTTTCCCCCGGAAGTAGTATTCAAGGAGTACAAGTATTGTAGCGTGTGCTACGAATGCAACAATCAACTGGGATGACATGTAAGATGCAATGCATGACAGTTAAAGGTGCGTACAGATAAGGAAAGTAAACGTGACAGTTTAGTATGCATGAACAACAAGTTTAAAGGGTTGGATCTAGCTTCGTTGTCAAGCTAGATCAATTAGGTGACGGATCTAGTTTCGTTGTCAAACTAGATCAAGTAGGCGTCTAGCCAGCAATCATTTCACTGACTAGTCTCTTTTACGCTGAAAACAAGGAAGTGGCCTAAAAACATGGCCCTACACAAGAGTTGGCAAGTTTCACTTGCCTGCAAGTACGACGTCTGAGCACACCGTCCAATGAGTCCAAAAATCACAATTATCCTACGTGCACAAGTCCACCGGCCTAAAGTCCATATTATTAATCTTGATTAGTGAATTTAAAACATTTGAAATACTTTAAAAATACTGATTTTAGTCTTGATTAGCATGCAATTGGGTTTGGGGTCCTAGGGGTGCAAAGCGTTACCTCAACACGACGCGAAAGCTACACCGGCGTCGGGTAGCGACGCCGGGGGTTGGAATAATAAGATCGCGCTCCAAGTCCAGATTCCAATTAGATTCCTCGCTGGAAATTTCAGAGCAATCAGCCGGGGCGACGATTCCAGATTCCAAAGCTCGCACGTGCGACGACGGGCTACGACGTGCGACGACGTCGTACGCGGCAAGTCGTCGAAGAGAACGCACCTAGGTGGGGCCCACAGTAGTCCTAGGGACCTTTGGGGACCCACAATACCTCTGGAGAACTTGGGGGGCCCACGGTGGCAAGTGGTGCGACGGGTGCGGGGTTGCGACGTTTGCTCTCGGTCGTACTCAGCCAAATGCGGGGAGCTCCATCGGTCAGTGCGGGGGAACGGGCTTGTGCAGCGCAGCGGGTCGGTGCGGGGTCGGGGCTCTCGGTCGGTGCGGGGCAATGTCCCGGTCGGAGCGCTTGGATGCGGGGAGCGGGGTGCTGCAACGTTGCAACGGTTGCAACGTTGCGGAGCTGCGGTCGGTGCGGAGATGCGCCTCGGTCAGACACAGCGCTGAGCGGGGGACGAAGCGGGGTTGGGTGCGAGCGGCTGTGCGGAACGGAAGCGGGCGAAGCTCTCGGTCTGACCGAGAGCTTCTCTCGGCCGGTGCGGTCGAACGGAGCGGTCGGCTGTGCATCGGGTGCGG
>CM061142.1:640279961-640530388 GCA_030789695.1 Scilla litardierei
CCAATTAAACGCCCCCATGTCAGCAGTTGCAGCAAAAAGCCAAGAAAACTTGGGAAAACTTCCGTTCAACTATCATCAACTCTTTATCCCCTCTTTTTCTTATCTACTACAAAATTCTTTTCCATGTTTGTGTGTTTCTACAAGAAACCAAACATGCCCTTATGTGTGATGCATTTAGGACGTGAATCCCAACAGTTGGAAGGTTGGAACTCTCACGTAGTCTATTTCTTCATCTCATCAAGTTATTTAACTTATTTTTCTCTATTAAAATCACCCCAACCATCCCAAACATAGCCAGCTTCAGTCTACATCATTGTTACTCGGAGATGAGACACAGGGTCAAGTGTTCAAGTGTCCTAAAGTGTTCAAAATTGCAAACCCAAAATAATGGGATACAAGGACATTGCTACGCATAGGTACGAAGATACATGTCACATACATAGTGTAGAAATATGATATATTTAATTACAATGTAATTACCTCCCATGACATCGTCAAAGTTAAAACAGAGTATGACATTGGCTTTGAAGTCTGGGAGGAAGAAAACTTCACACGCGTAACTATCTTTGTCAACATTTCTCCATTATTCCTTTATGGATTCTTTCTGGATATTTGTTCAAATATTGTCCTTTTATTAATCTAACGATATGCTAATTTTCCAGGACTTTTGAAGCAATGTCCAAGTCATAAGACACGGGTAATCCAGGTGTCTGAAAGTGTCAGCGTGTCTTTTGTAAAAATGGAGTGTCTTGATAGCACTAGTCCACATACAAATTCTCCTTATAATAGCATCTAAAAATATCAGATTGAACCTTTTCATATCTGAAGTAATGATAACTTCTGTCTTCTAAACCTAGTTAATCCAGATTCCTTCTGGGAGGAGGACATTATTTCAGATATAAAAAATTAACCCTTTTGGTCATGGACCTTATTATCCCCTTCCCCCTCTGAAAATTCATCATTCGCTTAACCTTCTTATAAAAATTTCCCTACCTCCCCGTTTTCTAAACATCAACCTCATGAGTCATCTTCAATTCTTGTTGAACTAAATCAGTGGAAGATTAGCCGGTTAACTGCAACAATCTTCAAGAGTCTTTTAAGTCTACTTTATCATGGTAACATCAATTCATATTTCTAAACTATCCTCCTATGATTCTGATGGACTTGGGGTGCGGCGGCCAACCAATGGCAAACCTGTAATTTTTGAACAACATGGGGGTAAACAGTAATTTGTGAGGTCCAATGCACATCTGTAATTTTAGCTGAAACCCCTAGGTCAAGGGTATTTTCTTAATTTGAGGGTAACGGCCCATTAGGAGTTTTATTATAAATAAAAGTGAGGGGATTAGAGGGAGTTATGTTGAATTTTGTGAAAAAAATCCGCTGGGATTTGGATAAAACCCTAGTTTGAGGAGAGTTAGGTTTTTCTATCGAATTAAAAACTGGGAGAGCGGCCTCCTCTCGAAATAGATCAATTATCTTATTATCTTTCCTTTGAAATCCAATAAAAATTATATCGTTTCCCCCAAATCTACAACAAAACCCTAAAAGTGTTCACAATTCTCTTCCAGATAGTATCAAATTGGTTTCAGAGCACCAGTCTTGTAATCAATGGCGGTGAAAAAGATAGATGCATGGGAGGAACAATGGCAAGCGAAATTGGAAGAGTTGAAAGCCACGATAGAGAAACACTTTAAGAAGACGAGCCGTCAATTATCGGAGAAAATTTCAGAGATTTTTTGCCAAGTCCACCAGAATCAAGATCTGGAGAAAGACGAAATCAACGACATAGATCTAAGGCTAAAGGCGATGTCTTTGGCAAAGGACAAGAAGAAATATGTCGCCTTGGACGATGATCTTCAACAAATCGACGGCGGATCACGTGTGAGGGGCTCAAACCCTCTAAAACAATCTTGGGAGAGGCGCCCAGTCGACCCCCAAGAGAGGCGACGCCTGGGAGGGCCGCGATCAAACCCTTCTAAACAATCTTGGGGGAGGCCAACGAGACTGTAAGACCAACGGAGGAGCCCCAGCGACCACCAAGAGAAAGGTGACACCTGGGCAGACCGCCAGGAGGCTGGCGGGTCGTCAAGGGGCCCACCACCCCTGGGCAGGCCTTCCCAAGGACCGACAACCCCTGGGGATTTTTCAGAGGACCCGCGGGCCACGGTTGGTGAACGAAACCCATCCTGAGCCTCGGTGACAGTACTTCCGGTGCGATGGGTCTTCAGGCGGGATTGGCGACGCAGTGATGCCCATCCGAGCTTCATGGAGGAAGGTTAAGACTTTAGGTGGCCTTACGGTAGTAGAAGAGACACACAAGACTTCAACGAAGAAAAAGGAGCCCATAAGAAGGCTACAGCCTGTTCGAGAGCAACGGTGAGAGCGATGAAGGCATTCCGAGTTTTGACCCACGAGGGGACGTGCACTTGCACTCGGAATAACGTGGCCCACGGACTTCATGCACCACCTTGAGAAGAAGGTGATTCTTTTGGGGGCGAAGTAATAATAGACATAGGATGCCACGGCTAACCAGTGACAGATTTGTAATTTCTGGACACAAAGGGTAAAGCTATAATTTTAGGGGTCAATTTTAGGCTAAAACCCTAGGTTAGCAATATTTTCGTAATTTGGGCCCATTAGGAGTTTTATTATAAACACAATAGAGAAGTTTAGAAGGGGGTTATGTTGAATTTTCTTAAGGAAATCCACTAAGAGTTGGATAGAACCCTAGTTTAAGGAGAGTTAGGGTTTTCTTTCAAATTAAAAACTAGGAGAGCGGCCTCCTCTTGAAAGAGGTCAACTATCTAATTATTTTTCCTTTGAGATCCAATAAAAATTATATCTCCCCCCAAATCTACTACAAAATCCTAAAATTGTGATAAATCCGAAGTAAAAATCTGAACTTTATGGATAAAAAGCAAGAAAATTGATAAGGTGGCCACAATTGATAGGGACAACCACCCTCCCAAGACGCCGTTAAGAGGACGTCCGCACTCGTCTATCTAGAAGTCACACAAAATAATAATCCAAGCATGCCTAGGGCCGGCCGTCGCATCCCCTATAAATCCCCTTTTTTCCGAAATTACAAATTACAAGTTTGTCCCGTCTAATAATAAAAACAAAAGGAAATAAAACAAAAGGTGCGAGCACGTCCCTGAGTCACTTGGTTGAGTCGGATGTCCCCTTGGTGCGCTGCCTAGAGTAAGTGATGAGCCCATCACTACACCCCCAAAAGAGCCACCTTGTCCTCAAGGTGGAAATCTGGAAACTGCTGCTTCATGACACTCACCAACTCCCATGTGTTTTCATGCTTTGGCAAGCCCTTCAAACACACCAACACTTCATGCGTCCACGTTCCCCCCTTTCGCATCCCCTTCAACTCATCAGGCTCCAGTAAGACCTCCATGTCCGCTGTCAGTGTTTCCGAAAGTGAAGGAGAGGGAGTATGATCACCAATCACCTGTCGCAGCTGGGATACGTGAAACACGGGATGGATGATCGATCCTAGGGGCAACTTCAAACGATAAGGTACGGGCCCCACCTTGGCTTCCACCTCAAAAGGGCCGAAATACCTGGGAGACAGCTTCTCATTTCTTCGATGAGCTAATGACCTCTGCCTGTAAGGACGCAGTTTCAAATAGACCATGTCCCCCCTCTCGAACTGGACATCTCAACGGTGTAAATCAGCCCTCGCCTTTATGACCTGCTGAGCCCTCGCCAGATGGAGCTTCAGCTCCTCCAAAATCCGGTCCATCTCCGCCAAGTACTGCTCCACATCTGACACCTGGGTCGTCTCATGTCCACAGTGCAACGGGTTGGGGGTCCCGACCATATAAAATCCGAAAAGGCGTCGTCTGATCCGATGTGTGATAAGATGTATTATACCAATATTATGCCTACACCAGCCAACGTATCCACTCCTTAGGGCTCTCTGATATAAAACACCGCAAATAAGTCTTTATGCTCCTGTTGACTACCTCTGTCTGGCCGTCTTTCTGGTAATGGTAGGCGGTATTACGTCTCAAGACTGTATCCTGCAATCTGAAGAGCTCCTGCCAGAACCTGCTTAGAAAGACCTTGTCCCTATCTGAGACAACGGACTTTGGGGTCCATGTAAACGTATCACCTCCCTCAAGAATACCTCCGCCACTAAAACCAGGCTGTATGGGTGTCTGAGCGGTATGAAATGTGCATATTTGCTGAGGCGGTCTACCACAACAAATATCACCGTGAATCTCCCGACTTAGGTAGCCCATCAATAAAATCCATGGATAAGTCCTCCCAGACTCGCTCTGGCAAGAATAGCGACTGCAGTAGACCTCAGGTACATCGCCATATATTTTTGACGCTGGCACACGTCGCACTCTGCTACCATCTTGGCTACGTCCTTCATCCTCCGCCAATACACCTCCCTAGCCAATCTCCGGTATGTCTTCAGAACCCCAGAATGCCCGCCCACAGCACTGCAATGAAACTCTTGTAATATGGCTGGAATGTGGACGAAAGTTCTTGGTATCACAAGGCGCCCCCAATGCACCAATCTCCCCTCCTGCAAGGAATAGTCTGGGTGATCTGCGGAACCCTGTAAGAGTACCGCTCTAATGTCTGCCAGTTCCTGGTCACCCTCAACCTCCCTCTGCAGTGGCTCCCAGTCGTGGAGTACTGATACTGATATCGCTGCCAGCTGAACATCCTCATCTCTCCTGACAGAGCATCAGCAGCCTTATTCTCTAATCCTGGGTGGTACTCTATCTCGCCTTATTCTCTAATCCTGGGTGGTACTCTATCTCGAACATGTACCCCATCAGTTACTGTAGCCATTTCTGGTGCTCCTCTGCATGCGCTGCTCCAACAAGAATTTGAGGCTCCTCTGATCGGTGCGCACCAGAAAACTCCTCCCCAGCAAGTATGACGTCCACTTTGTTATGGACAGTACTATCGCCATCGGTTCTCGCTCATATAGTGACTTCAACCTAGTCCTCGTCGTCAACACCTGGCTGCAGTAAGCAATAAGGCTAGGGCGCTAATCCTGCATCAGTACCGCCCCTAGTCCATGTCCCGAGGCATCATCCTCCACCACAAACGGCCTCGAAAAGTCAGGTAGTGCCAACCCCGACACGGTCGTCATAGCCTTCTTCAAGGCCTCAAAAGCACACGTCGCCTCATCGCCCCCACACAAACTGATCCTTCGTTAACAACTCCGTGAGTGGCCATGCGATCGTCCTATACCCCTCTACAAACCTCCTGTAGTAACCTGTGAGGCCTAGGAAGCCTCTCAACCCCCCTGAGAGTGGAAGGGCGCGGCCAGTCAAGCATTGTCGCAATCTTCGCCCGATCTGCAGCCACCCCCTCTGAAGAAACCACGTGGCACAAGTACTCTACCTGTGGCTGCCCGAACAAACATTTCTTCTTATTCCCATATAGCCGGTGATATTGCAGCTCCTGGAACACCACCTACAAGTGATCCAAATGCTCCTCCATCATGCGGCTGTACACCAAAATATCGTCAAAGAACACAAGCACAAATCTCCTCAGTTAGAGGCAGAATACCTTATTCATTAATGCTTGGAATGTGGTTGTGGCGTTAGTCAAGCCGAAGAGCATGACTAAGAACTCATAGTGGCCTTCATGTGTCCTGAAGGCCGTCTTCGGCACATCCTCCCTCCTCATTCGAATCTGATAGTAACCTGATTTAACTATCTTCGAAAATATAGCTGACCCATGTAATTCATCGAAGAGCTCGTCGATCACCGGTATGGAAAACTTGTCTGGCACAGTTTCCTTGTTAAGTGCTCTGTAATCTCACAAAAGCGCCAGCTCCCATCCTTCTTTTTCACCAACAGTACCAAACTGGAGAAGGGGCTCATGCTAGGCTGGATAATGCCAGCCTAAACCATTTCGGCTACCATCCTTTCTATCTCATCCTTCTGTATCTAGGGGTAGCATTAGGGCCTGACACTGATAAGGGCCACGCCCTCTCGTAACACTATGGCGTGATCGTGGTCCCGAGGGGGAGGTAGTCCTCGTGGCTCCTGAAAAATATCTCCAAATTGCTCTAGCATCAACTGCACCTCTCGTGGGACCGGCTGCTCCTCTGCATCAGCACCCCTTCTCGTGCCATTTGATGTAGCTCTATCAAAAATCCATCCCCCTGCCTAGATGGTCCGTACTACGATTTTCTTGGAAATCAATACTCTGCACAAATTGGGGTCTCCCTGCAGCATCACTGCTCTTCCGTCCTCCTGAAACTCTATCCTGAGAAGTTTCCAGTTCACCTTCATCTCTCCCAGCATCTGCAGCCATTTCATGCCCAAAATGATATCCGTGCTGCCCAACTCCAATGGTAAGAAATCTGCCACTATCTATATCCCCTGCACCGCCAGCACCGTCCCCGACATAAGCCCATGCTGCTCTCCGTCTTCCCTGTGCCCATCATCACACTAAAGCTGCCACTGTCTACCAGTTGCAATCCCAGCTGCTCTATTATCCTCCTGGAGATGAAATTGTGGGTCGCCATACTGTCGATAAGAACTGTCACCACCTGAACACCAATCTGTCACCTCAACTTCATGGTATGGTTCGGAATGAACCCTACCACAGAGTTAAGGGAGACCTCTACCACCTCCAGCTGACTGTCCTCTGTGTCCTTCTTAATGGCCTCATCCTCAACCTCCACATCCTCATCCTCCAACAGCTAGGGGTGGCAAAATTTACCCGACCCGACCCGTACCTGGCCTCCTAATCCGGGTATGTGTACTACCCTAACCGGGTCGGATCAAAAACGGGTTGACCCGATCGACCCGAACAAAATCCGGGTCGTGTATGGGTTTGACTCGGCAACCCGATTTGACCCGGTTTAGCATATATAAAATATATGTCAAACATACCGATAGATGAAACTTGGAAGTTGGTTAGCCCATTTGGTGGGTTCCTTGCTTTCTACGAAGGTTTCAGTTTCGAATCCCATTGTCGTCGTTGTAAGTTTTCATTTTTTTAATGAGTTTCAGAGGTTGGAATATAAATAAATAAATAATTGATGTCCAACTCTCAAATGAGGTTGTTAGCTATGTTGGTTGCGTAGTGTGCTTGATTCCTTCGATCTGCGGTTCGAATCTTGCTCCCAGCTATTTATTTCAAACATTTCTATAAAGGGGATGGAATGCGGTTCGGGTTCAGGTGACCCGCCAACCCGCTGGGTCGAATACGGGTTTCAGATTTCTGATTCGGATTAAATCCGGGTCAGGTTCGAGTCTACTCCAAAATGGGTCGGACCCGAACCCGAACCCGAACCCGAACCGACCCGTTTGCCACCCCTACCAGCAACAGTACCTGTAACTTGCGCCCTGCGCATCGGTGGCTTGGAGTAAACCACTCGTCACACCTAAAGCACAGTCCCTTCTGACGCTTCTCTCTCATCTCCGTATCAGACATCATCCTGAACTGCCCTCCTGCTGGTGGTGCGATGCTCCTCTCTTCGACCTTCTCCTTGCCTGCCTGGTCTGTCCCAATGGTAACCTTCATCCCTCCTGACATAGCTGATGACCAATGCTACACCTGACCACCATACCCACTCCTAACTCTCCTCTCTTCAGCCTGAGCATCCTCAACCATTTGTGCCGTCTCCATAACCTCTGACAACCCCCTGGGCTTGTATGGCCGCACCCAGCACGAAGACTGTGCTTCAGCCCCTTCATGAATGTGCCTTCTAGTGACTCATCAGTGACTCTGTGCACTCGCCCCGACAAGGTCTCAAACTTCTCAATGTAATCCCTCCCGGCCCTTCCTGCTTGAGGGCGAATAACTGCTCGTGAAAGTTTCCCAGGTGGGATCCCGAAACTTCTCCAAAATAAGATCCTTCAGCTCCTCCCAACTGTGAAAATGATGCCTCCTCTCATTCCACTGATACCACCACAAAGCTCTCCCCTCCATACAAATGACCGCTGCCTCCAATTTCTGGGCCTCCGTCATGTGATAAACAGTTAAATACCTCTCAGCCCGAAACAGCCATGCATGCAGATCCTCTCCATCGAACACGGACATCTTTAGCTTCCTCACCCTGCCATCACCCCCCAAAACGTCTCTGGTCTGGTCTACCTTCTGTTCGCCTATGCTGGTGATAATGTTGCAACTCTCATTATGTGTCTCATATCCTCCCTGTGGCCCTCCGTCGCGGTCTCCAAAGTCCCCTCGCTGCCCTCCTGTATGTCCCTCGTAATCTTCCCACCCATCACCAGCACCAAAATCACATTCGTACGCTCCCCCGCCTTCATCATAATGATTTCTGCCCCTTCTTCGTCGCCGTAGTGGTAGACTCCTGCCTGCCCGTGTCCCAGAAACTCGGAGGACCCCGAAACTGATCCTCGTGCCCTTGGTGATGCGGCGGAGCCCCAAGAAATCCAGTTCTACGATTCGCGCGTAAGGCATGCTCGACAACCACCCCTGGCGGCTGCCAGGGGTTCACCCAGGTCCGCCCAGCCACCGGCAAACCCTGCTGGGGCTGCCGGTGGCCCTGGCAGGGTCCGGTCGACCTTGCCAGCCAGTCCCAGGGGCGGACGGTGACCCACGCCCTCATTAAAGGTTGGCCGCCCCTTAAGGGTTCATATGGGGTGGCGGCCGACTTCCTTCGTCGTTGTTTCACGCTCTCCTTGATCCTCCAGGGTTCCTCCTCCTCTACCTTGAAGTACTGGTCGGCATCCGAAAGCAACCCCTTCGTCAAAAGTTTCCATCTTTTCCTTCCCCTTCTCCAAAGGTGGGATCTTTTTTGAAGAACTAGGATTTGCGCCGTCGATCCCTAATTTTCCATTGAGAGCCGTAAGTTGGAAGACGATCTGAGTAAGGGCGTCCTCCGTCCTATCTTGTTTAGCGACGAGCTGATCCACCGCCGTCGTCAATTTAACGATGGACTCGCTATTCCCCGCCACGGTTTTCTTCACCTCCTCGATCTCCCCATAATTCTTCTCCTCCGCTTCGCTTCGATCCTTACTCCTTGTTGACGCTGCCATGGATCGTAGTCGCTCTGATACCAATTGATAGATTTGAAGGAAAAATCTGAACTTTATGGATAAAAAGCAAGAAAATTGATAAGTTGGCTACAATTGATAGGGGCAACCACCCTCCCAAGATGCCGTTAAGAGGACGTCCGCACTCATCTATTAGAAATCACATAAAATAATAATCCAAGCATGCCTACGACTGGCCGTCGCACCCCCTATTAATCCCCTTTTTTCCGAAATAACAAATTACAAGTTTGCCCCTTTTAATAATAAAAACAAAAGGTGAGAGCACGTCCCTGAGTCACTTGGTTGAGATGGATGTCCCCTTGGTGCGCCGCCTAAAGTATGTGATGAGCCCATCACATTGTTCCTAATTTTCTTCCAGATAGCATCAGATTCCCATTCTTCCTTCCCATCAGATTCCCATTCTTCCTCCCCATTCTTCCTGAACTATTTCTTCTGTTTCCGAAATTTTCTCATCAAAAGAAATAAGGATTTGTATAGCTTATAAGTTTGGATATTTTTTGGCCGACTTCTTCTAAATAATTCATTCTTTATTCATTAGCTCCATATACATAATTATCATCCTATCTCCTTTTCAATAAGCAGCATCCCTATTCAATTATTTGTTTCCCGATTTCAACCAACATTTTAGACTTTCCTCCACATCTCTTGTTAATTGGTTATTTACTGATTTCAAGCACCATTCTAGACATTCATTGATTAATAGTGTCCCCATTCTTGTTTGAATAATGTTAATTATGGTTGCACATCTGTTAAGTTGCCCAAGCGAGATTTTTTAGCCAAAAGTATATTTCATAATTCATTTGTTTTATAATTTATGGTGACGGCAGAATGCATTAACATTGTTGAATATAATTATGTTTAGGAAGAAATATTTCACAAGTGACCACTGCAAAAAGCATTTCGATGATAAGAGCTTTAAACAACAGCATGTTAAGCATTCAACAAATAAAGATTAAGAATTTGCAGAAGTACTTAAGAATTCACACATTGTTACATATTAGGGATGAAAATGGGCATGCCCAAAGCCCGATTGGGCTTCCAATTGGGCATGCCACATCTCTCTCTCTCTCTCATCCACGACTAAAGAGAAGGGTTGCATAATGGCGGCACCTAGCCATAATCGGTGCAAACCAGAGGCTGCTTTTTGAAACAGTGTAGGGCATCAAAATAGCCAAACGCTAACTGCATACAAACAAGCATCATTCCTAATGCAGAAACAAAATGACAAGAGGGTGAGATGCTCAAATATCAGTCAATGCTATTTGAAACATAAATCGACAGCAAAACCAGATGCTTTTGGGTACTATGATCTTATATTTAACTTGTAAAAGAGAACATCAATAGTAGTTAAGATGGGATCTAGAAAAACATGGGTTGTGATTGTGAAACCAAAGTACGACGGTTTAGAGCAAACTAAATAGCAGTTTGAGAAAGCAAGTGATGTGGTTTTGGTGTTGAAACCACAGATAACAATCATCAAATGCTTCCAACATCATTAGAGAACTTACGACCTGGTGTACAAGTCATCTATCATTTAACTAGATTAAAATAGAAATTTGAGTAAAATAAAAATATCAAATTTTTTACTCAGAAATAAATATTCCATTTCAATATGCTGCACATTAGTATACACACATGAGTTCTTAGCCATTGTCACTTCAGGTGTTAAGAATGGTATTGGTACTGGGAGAATCATTCAACGAACCAAATAATATTGAATGTCAACAATAAGTTTAAATGCAAAGTCTTCACAGTAAAAAAACTTTTTATGATGCAACTATTTAAATTTTTTTATAAACAATAATTATAATCAATCGCATCATACAAGCGGGATTTAACCTAAACAATAAACTTTGACATGGCTTTTGGAGCAAAATTTTCATAATGAAGCATTTGATTCATCCATGGTTCGATGCAAAACGACTTTTAATAGATTTAGATGTACATTATACAGGTAATAACTAAGAGACATCCATACAGAATGCCATCAAAGTTAATATACTTGCAACCGATATATATGGGTAACCCCAGGATGCCCCGACCTTTCTATGTATATGGCTACTCTAGAATTATATAATTGATCTCTCCAATAATTAATGTTAAATAACTTACCATTTAAGGTTTAGGGAGTAATTAGATTCAAGGTTTTGATAATATCATAAGGAGTCAATCTGACCTCACAACAAGCTACCAAAACAACATATGGATATGGGAAAACAATCACAGCATAGTTGGAGAAGAATTATACATTAAATTTGAAAAGATGATTAGTTGGTTGACAAAATCTACACATCCATGGAAACGGATCTTAAGAACCAATCAAAAAGGGTATACCCTTAGGGCCCATCTCAGCCTTTTATATTAAAGAGGGATAACCTCAAGAGACAATGTCCAACTGCTTACCATTCTCACACTATAGCAGTAGAAATATATTTAGTGCTTAGTTAAAACTAAAAGTACATATCAAATATATCTGTCCTATATTTTTCACTGATGATGTAAGCCATCAATATTTTATTAAAATAATCATACTTACATTAAGAAAGGAATTCTGGATGAGTTTCTTGATAAAGATTTAAAAAACTCTAGGAAAGAAACTAAAGAAAGAACTCTTTGAAAGATGAATGGGCTTGACCGTTGGTTTTTTAATGTTTTAATTATCATAATCACTATCACCATTTTTTTTCCTTCTTTCATGAGGGATGGGGTATATAGGCAGTTGAAAATTAGTATTTTATATATGGCATCGATATTTACCGAGATAAACCATTTAATCGACCTGTAAATACTGTTTTGCTAAGTAATATTTCATATAAAATAGACAATCAAGTGGGCCACAGTAAACATTGACATTAGCAAGTTAATAAAAGCAAACAAGTCATTAATACAGTAAAGCCTGCAATGAACTCATGAATCCATGATAATTTTTTGTGCTTTATCATATAAAAACTTCCCAAAGTAAAATCCGCTAAATTCCGACGAATGAGCATTTGCTTCTCAAGATCAATATTGTGACCTTAGTTTCCAAGAAATCAAAGCATGACTACCACAGGATACCCATGGAGTTAAATGGAAAGTTCTGTAAGGCATGTTGCGACCTTTGCTTCCAACAAATCAAAAGCATGAATACATGGGATATGGAGTTAAAAGAGTTAAAGGGAAAGATATATAAGACATCTAAATGATCAACTATGATACATGGGCAAAGTTTTAAATATCAGTAAGGGGTCTGTATGTGATTTATAGATATCCGACACCAGATATCAGGTTATAATACCAAAAGGTAAAATGAGTCAATATCAAGCATTCTATACATATTACAAAAATATAAAATAGCAGAGTTCCATTAAAGACTCATCACAAACCCAATTTGTATGAAATGCATTTCAATCCCTAGTTTTTGCTATTTAGATACTAACAAATGAATGCAACCACAATATGCAACATTCAAGAAACAATAATTACTATGCTCATTTTGTCCTTTTGTTTTAATTTACAACTCAAAAAATTTCTACTATTGTTTTGTTAAAAGGAACGACTTACCATGAGATTAGAAAGAATAGAGAGAGAGAGAGAGAGAGAGAGAGAGAGAGAGAATTAGATCACATGTTTATTAAAGACAGGGTTTTAAATTGTTTTTTTCGCTAGTCAACATCGTACCAATGGAATCGAGAGAGACGTTATCTTTCACAATCGATTATGGCATGGGGAAGAAGAAAAGTGAAGGCACTGAATATTTTGGATTTATGAAATTGGGTTTAGATTGTTGGGTTATCGGGTCAGGTTAGGAAGTAAAAAATCATTCTTAGCCAAATATTTACAAACATCTGATTATTATTGGTCAACCCAAGTGCAAGCCTACCCTTATCTAGTTTTTCTTGGGCTGGGTTTATATTGGGTGAGCTTAGCAAAGAATCTTGAAACAGTTCAACAAGTTACCTTCTGACAATAAAAAGTCGCCTTTTGACAATAAAAAGTAAAAACGACTGATTATGCTTTTGTTATACCAATCTTAATGGTCTATTAAATCAAGGTGCAACTGTGATTTTTACTAAACATAAAATTGGAATGAATGCAATCCACAAAGTGCAAAAGGCTAGTCATATTTAGAAAATCATAACCACTTGCTACTTGGTCGACGGTCAAGACCGAAAAGAAAGGAGGCAGCTGGAGCACATGCCATCCATTGACTGCATAAAATTTTGGTAATTATAGCAAAAAGTAGCATAAATAGAAAAATTTATCGTGTGTTCCGCCTAGCTTAGTGGTGCCAAACCTAGTCTTCCATTTAGTGTGGTTTTCATATATGGGGTTAAATTTGTTATATACACAAATTTTTGTATTATATACACAAAAATATAACTTTTAAAGCTGTGCAGAAGTGGATTTCAAAAACATAACTCTTATTGTACAATATTAATTTTTTTAGAGAAAAGGATTAAGTTATTCAAAACTACTTTTTAACTTTCAGTACTTCTGTCGAAACTATCGTTATTTTAAATTATTCAAAACAATCCTTCGCAACGAACGGAAAAAAAATTTGTGGAAAGGAAAAAATTTAGAGGCTCGTGCTGATAACGTGTTATGAATCAACTACTGAGGGGGAAACCCTCAGGTCTATATTTATAGCCAAAAGGGGAGAATACAAGTGGGCTTATACAGATATGGGCCCATACACTGAGTTGGCCCAATAACTCATCCAGCCCAGTAAATACCCATTCACAACAGTTATGTTGATGTGGCAGATTAGTTATGGTGAAGAGAGTGATTTAAGAGTAGTTCAGAAAATAAAATAAAAGCTAATTTACTGATGTGGCAACCGCTTTCTTTTCCAATAGTTGCAGCTTTTGTTATGGCCCATTTAGATGCAACATTTGTTACAATTTTTTCTTTCATTTTGTATTTCTATTTACCATGCTTCTAACCAAGCGTCAGAAATACAAATTTGCTTGCAACAAAAGTTGCTACAGCTCCTTTTCACTCCAACCAAGCAACCCCTTTATTTTAGTTCATTAGAAGATTTTGGTTTTCATTTGGTTAAAATCAGTGTAAAAAATATATGTAAGCGCATGTCAGGGGATGCCTGCACCAATCTTCTGTTGATTCTAATAGACCTAGGATTTTGAATGTTTCGGCTATGCTTCATTTTGGATGCTTCACTTTGGATGGCTAGAGACTCGGTGGTGGAGAAATTATAGGTCTTTTGTGCAGGACTTGCATCAATACTTAAATGCTGCCATATATGTTTGTTCCATATCCTACTTGGATTCCTTAAAGAGAGCTGATCCTGAGTTCCTGACATATATGTGTATAAAGTATTTAGTTGTTTTCATGTATTTCTTTTTTTTTTGATACATCGGAAAGAATTTCATGTATTTCTTCGACATACATGTATTTTCTTATTTGTATCATATGCTTCTATTGTACCATATCCACATATCTGTCGTAATGATTCCGTTGATTCGGACTGATCCATATTGTATATCCATCATCCATGAGGATGACAATACTAAGGATACATGCATACATATACAAGTAAACAACTTGAAAGGCTTGATGTGCCGAGGCCTTCCGTATGCCTTCTTGGTGGTTATGTGGACAACCTCTGGTGTATAATAATTACCAGTTGATCACCATAGCACCCAAGTGAAACTATCGCAATGGAGGTCTGCTGACTTTATTGTTACGTCTTAAACCACCTTCAGCAAATTTTCAAGGTGGGTGGAGTTTCTATTGTCAAAAGACTTAAAGCTTTCTTTCCTATGTATCAAAAAAGAAGAAGACTTAAAAACATACAAAGGTGATCATAAAAAGAAGTTTAGATCAGTCACTTGGATAAGGCTGTAATGCATATGCATATGCACTACTTTAGAATGATAATGGTCAATTCAACACTATGTTGGCCTTACTTGAAGTGAGTATTCCACTCATGAAATTAATTATTTCTTTGTTTTAATATCATTATTTATTTTTATGTTGTTACCGAGCTTGTGCTATGAACTTGCCTGATTTGTTCCAGTTATTTTTCACTGATATTTATGTTGCTAAATCTTTAGGTTTTGGAAGTAGATTTAGCCATTTTAGATGAAATTGATTCTGGATTAGATGTTGATGCTCTTCAAGATGTGGCAAAAGCAGTAAACATGCTGTTAACACCTCATAATTCCATACTGATGATCACTCATTACCAACGTCTTTTGGACTATATCAAGCCAAACTATGTACATATAATGGTAAGGGTCTCTGATGTAGAAAATGAAACTCTTACCCTTATTCTGATTTTGAGCTAGGTTATTTTATCGTGGAAGCTCATTATTTTTAGTGTCTTCGTTTATGCTCAATGTAAATCAGCCAAGGGTTGAACTTTCTCTCACTATGTAGTACAAATCCCTTTGTCTATGCTATTATTGTTTTTATATCTAAGCAGCACTTGGAACCCCATGCATTAGTCCTGCACTTCTACACTATACAATGTATATAGTATCTACTGAAAAGTACAATTATTTTTATAATACCGAGCTATCTAATGTGCTTGCGTGTTTGATGTGATCAGGAAAATGACAGTATCATAAAAACAGGTGATATTGCCCTAGCAAAACTACTTGAGAAGGAGGGCTACAAAGGCATATCTGAACAGTAAAAGCAACTCCGTAAGAAAAGCACATTATTCAAATTTGCATTTGATTTCTCATGACATGTTATTCTAAGTTGCATGCCGTTGCTTCAGAAATATATACATCAAGGGATCAATCAAATTCTAAGCGGAAAGCGTCAGCTCACCGACAGCAAGATCTGGGTATCGTACTGTTTATTGGCTGGTTGTTCCCCGGCATTCTATGGCACGACAAGCGGGGGCTTCGCAATGTGGTGAGGTTGCATATTCGACGGTCATGCCTGTGATTCTTGCTGCATTTTTGCTAAGCAAAGAGTTTTCACCTTCTTGTTTATTGACCGCTGAGATTCATCTCCTGTCAGCGGAAGCTACATGTAAACCTACAGGGCAAAGAGTTTACAACATTTCTCGGAATACGTCATGATATCTTAATATATTCTACTGGCATTAGCCAACAACAACTGGCATTATCAAGTTCCTCTTGTGGCAATCTTATGTGCTACTATTGGGGTAGAGAAAATGTATGATTCAAAACCATTTTCGTGTGGGGCAAACTCTATTTTTTATTTCCCCAACTTTCCTCGTTTGGACTTATCATTTGCCCCACACTGCAATTTGACCCTAACACTTCATCACTTGATGAGTTAAAAAAAGTAAAGCTAATCTCATATAAAGTGCCACTTAGAACCCCTACTTCATCCTCTTCACTCTAGTCCAAACTCCTCTACATTCTCTGAAACATCATGACTATCTAATGAACCAAACCTCCTATTAGCATATGGCCCATAAACCTACATGTCTACAAAAGCAATTCACTAAAAATCATTTTCATTTTGGTGGGTCATTTTCTTCCCTCAAAGGGAGAGATGATTAATAGCGGATTATCCTAAAGTCTATAAGCAAATGAGTAAATCTCATCACTATGGGAACCCCTGGTCATGATGCTTGCCAAGCTGCTACCAGAAACCACCGCCACGAAGATGGCCGGAACCCGATGATGCCGTTCGGCCCCGGTTACTGCTTTGAGCTGCAGGGTGGGGGTCGAGTCCAACAATGTCCGGCACTTCCTCACCGTTCCGACCCAATGCGTGGCCTACGTCCAGGACTACTAGCTCAGATGCCAAATGATTCCACCAAGATACACTCTTCGGTATTCTAATAAGTATGTCAACATATACGGATCTTAATCGTTTATCTACATTCTACGAATTAGTATAGCATGATGTTGGCTTCTTTTATGTCTACGTAGAGTAGATAAGAAAGCAAGATGTAAAACTATTTTCCCTCCAAAACATAACAAAATCTAGTAACACCGAGAAACTAAGTATCCTATAAACAGTAAAAGATAAAGTTATTGAGCAAAAGATAGGGTTATTGAGGTTAACATGCATATGCTGCTGTTAGCACAAGAAATTTCACGTGCTGGTTGTATAAATAACACATTTCGATCGAGACAACTCATTGTTGTGGCACATGCGTCTCGGGCATGTGGGCGAGAAAGCTTTGCAGGAGCTGATCGTCGTGACCGTCTAAAGTGTGCCATGACAGGGAAGATCGAGTTTTGCGAGCACTATGTGTTTGAGAAACAGATATGTGCTTCATTTGGGATGGCCATCCAAAGTACGAGGGAGCGCTTGACTATGTTCATATAGACGTATGTGGGCCGAGTATGTCGGCCTCATTGGGAGGGCAACACTACTTTGTGTCGTTCATCGACGACTCACTCATGGTGTTGGTGTTTCCTATGAAGTCAAAAGACCACATGCTTAGCACTTTCATCGAGTGGAAGAAGTTGGTTGATACTCAGACAGTTCGAAAAATCAGGCGTCTCCGAAGCGAGAACGGTGGAGAGTATAGGTTGGATCTCTTCAAAAAGTTCTGTAGATTGAAAGGGATTCAGAGACACTTCACCGTGAGTGGTACACCGCAGCAGAATGGCGTAGCTGAGAGGATGAATTGAACTTTGCTAGAGAAAGTCAGATGGATGTTGTCAACATCCGACCTATCAAAAGAGTTCTGGCCAGAGTCCCTGACGTATGCGACCTATTTGGTCAATCGGCTACCATCTGCTGCATTAGGAGGCCGACCTCCATTGGAGGTTTGGTCGGAAAAGCCATTTTTCGACTATGGATCACTATGAGTTTGGGACTATCCAAGCTACAATGCCGTGAAGGAAGACAAACTCGATGCTCGAGCCAAGAAAGCTATTTTCTTGGGCTTTAGCAATAGTGTCAAGAGATATCGACTGTGGTGTTCGACACAAAAGAAAGTGATCGTGAGCAGAGATGTAACGTTTGATGAGTCGGTGTTACTGAAAGAGCATGAACCAAAGGCGGAGACCGAACAGACATAGCTGAAGCATTATTACGACAACGTGTCTGAGGTTCCAGATCAGTCGATCATTGACTCAGATCGACCCACACTAGAGGCTATAGAAGATGTACTCCAGACAGATGCTGGTGAAGTTGGTGGTTCAATCTCAGATGGTGGAGTTAGCTCAGCTCCACAGATGACTCAGCCGAATGATTCCATAGCAGTTCGAGACCAAGGCCTGAGATACGATGACCTGCACGGTATACGGAGATGGTCTCGTTCACTTTTCCTGTTGTAAGTATAGACACTCTCACTTCTTTCGCAGATGTGGAGCAATCTGAAGACCCGGAGTGGTGGAAAAGCGCAATGGATGAGGAGATAGAATCGCTGAGGAAGAATGAGACGTGGGATCTCGTGGAGCTTCCGAAAGGCAAGAAGATAATTGGGTGTTGGTCTACACCAAGAAGGATGGATCCAAAACTTGAGATGTTCATTACAAAGCTCGCCTCATAGGAAAGGCTTCACACAGAGGGAAGTCATTGATTACAATGAGGTCTTCTCTCCGGTGGTGAATGACCCGTCTCGAAATATATGAGCGCTACTTCCAAGTGTAGGAGATCGAACAAGTAATAATGCTGGTGAGTCCAGGTATCATATCCACTGTACAACTGACCTGCAAAGCCATGAATTTAAGTTTATAAAGAGTATTAAACGATAAGAAATGACCACCTTTTGAAGGCGAACTAATGGTGTCGATGGTTTTAAATAATAAAAACGATCATACGATAACTACAGGGAAGTTGATACTATGGTATCAATATGGAGAGGATGTGTTGGTCGTGATTTCGTTAGGGTAATTACAATCAATAATTATTAATATCTTTTTTATAACTCAACGTTAGAACCTGCAAGGGTATGAGAACGTCGAAAAAATATAACGATAACAGTTCATCGAAAATTGCCTAAGTATAGAGTAAATTATTAGTTTCATGAGGAATTTGAGCTTATGTGCCCCCAAGGATCACGACAATGTCCGCAAGGATCACACCATGAATAAGTCAAGGACACCAACTACAATAATAATTGAATAATACGCGTAGAAACTAACAAAATATGCGATATAACGTACAGAATAGGGTGATAAGACATTAAAATCAAAGATTACAGAGCACTGACTACATCACAACCAACACATATGGATATTAGCCACGCAAGGAGAGAAAAGATCCAATATTGACAAATACATCATCAAATACTCAAAATACGTGTCAAATATGCCAAAGATAGGAAAAATATCACCAAATTCCTCCAATTGGACCCTAGATCTCCTTCAACAATAGCTCTCTGCCTCTATCTGCAAGGCATCCAAAGGTTACGGCCAAATACGTGAAGAAATCGTGAAAATACACCCTGAAGATCCCCAAAACCCTTGGCAAAATATGCTTATATATAAGCATTGCGGGTTTGAACGCTTAGCGGATCCGGATCCACTTAAAATATTCACTCTGCTGCCCGTTGCGTTCCTCACCGTTCAATCGGGCGGGATAAGTCATCCGCTCGGCACACCGCTTCCGCTGCGATCCGAATTCGATTCGGATGGATCATCCTCGTCCGTTGGATCGGGGGCACGACGACTCAGATGGAGCCACGTCACCCCCGATTGGATCGCTTCACTCGTTGCATCCAATTTCAATGTGGGTAAGATCATGGCCACTAGGTCGTGGGTGGGATTCGACCAGATGGTGCCACGTGGCCCGCCTCAGCCCGAATTCGATTCGTTTTCGTGGTTAAAGTCCCCACCGTTAGATTGTAAATCAACTGCCTAGATTAGGCCGCGTCACCCGCTGTCTGCACCCGTCGGATGAGGCGTGGATGACCGAGATTAGGCCACGTGGCCTGGCGGATGCGAGGCGTCGTATCTCAGCCGTAGTTGTGTCATATTTGGGTCGTATTTCTTCATTTAATTAGTATTCTGCATTCAAAAATTCATAGAAATTAGCACAGATCTTAGAAAAATATAAATAAATAGCCGTTGAAATCGTGAGACTGAGATCTACACATGAAAAATACTAAAAGTCAGAAATACTCAATGTAATAATGGTTTATGCATATATCAAGATATTCTTCTAATAATTATTAATAGTCTTAATACGCTTGTATTAGAAGCCAAATATGCATCATATATGCACAAAATGACACTAAATGAGGGGTTAAATATACAATATTTACCCTGAATTAGTGAAGCATTACACGATTCGTATTGTGTTGGCATAGTTGGCCTGGCGGATGCGAGGCGTCGTATCTCAGCCGTAGTTGTGTCATATTTGGGTCGTATTTCTTCATTTAATTAGTATTCTGCATTCAAAAATTCATAGAAATTAGCACAGATCTCAGAAAAATATAAATAAATAGCCGTTGAAATCGTGAGACTGAGATCTACACATGAAAAATACTAAAAGTCAGAAATACTCAATGTAATAATGGTTTATGCATATATCAAGATATTCTTCTAATAATTATTAATAGTCTTAATACGCTTGTATTAGAAGCCAAATACGCATCATATATACACAAAATGACACTAAATGAGGGGTTAAATATACAATATTTACCCTGAATTAGTGAAGCATTACACGATTCGTATTGTGTTGGCATTAGTTGCTCAGTTCGACCTTGAACTGGTGCAGGTAGATGCCAAGATGACATTCTTGTATGGAGAGTTTGAGGAGGAGATCTATATGGCTCAGCCCGATGGCTATGGGAGCGTTGACGATCTTGCATGTAGGCTGAAAAAGTCGCTCTACAGGCTGAAGCAGTTGCTGAGACAATGATATAAGCATTTCGAACGCTTTATGACAGATGATCAAGGGTATGTTCGCATCCCCTATAATCATTGCGTGTTCTTTCGGGAATTGGATGACGGGTCCTTCATCTATCTTCTGCTTTATGTCGATAATATGCTCATTGCTTCATCGAATAAAGAGGAGATTCGGAGATTGAAGTCTCAGCTCAATTGTGCATTTGAGATGAAGGATTTAGGCGAAGCACGGAAGATTCTTGGGATGGAGATCACAAGAGATTCAAGTGAAGGTACAGTTCATCTTTCACAGAGTCACTATTTGAAGTCTGTTATACAGAGATATGGCTGTGAGAAGATGAAGTCCGTAGCTACTCCGCTCGCACCTCACTTCAAGCTGTGCCGATGATTGCCCGAAGAACGAAGAAGAGAAGAAGCTCATGGAGAGCGTACCGTATGTCAATGCGGTAACAGCTTTGATGTACACTATGGTATGTACCCAATCTGACCTATCACATGTGGTCAACATTGTGAGTAGGTACATGTACAACCCAAAAAAGGAGCACTGGCAAGCATTGCAATGGATACTGAGGTACATCAATGGCACGATCGACGTCAGATTGACATATAACCGAAGTGTTCATGGTCCGAACACTGTTGGCTATGTCGATTCCGACTTTGCAGGCAACACGGATGGGAGGAGATCGATGACAAGCTACGTCTTCACCCTGTCAGGCGCTCCTATTTGTTGGCAGGGTATCATTCAGTCTACGGTGGCCATGTCTACTACGGAGGCAGAGTATATGGCATTGACTGAAGCGGTGAAAGAGGCGATATGGCTGATGGGCTTGATGGATGATCTGTGAGTCTACTAGAGGAAATATGACATCCATTGTGGTAGTCAGAGCGTCGTGCACTTGGCTAAAAATCAGGTATTCCATGCTCGCACCAAGCATTTCGATGTGAGATTCCACTTTGTCCGTGACTATGTGGGAGAAGAAGACGACGCCATCAACTTGCTGATGATCGAAACAGAGGACAACCCGACGGACATATTGACGAAGATTGTATAGGGAGTCAAGTTCAAGCACCGTTTGAACTTGCTCAATGTGTCTCCGTGATGAACTTAGTGTCAGCCCTAGGAGGGGCATTGGGATCGGTGGAGCCAGTTGTAGCCCTAAGGGTCATTGTGCTCTTCGGAGCAAAATGTCGGGAACACCAGATGTGGCTCGACCAAGGCGATGCGTGGACAGTCGTTCGTGTGACGGATGCCTACTTCTCACCAAGGTGGAGATTTGTGGAAGTTGGCTTGATTTTGGCACTGATAAGTCATTGGTTATTCGGTCGAGCTATCTTGTACCGAGATAGCTCGTCTACGCTCGGATCCGACTCATTTGACTCGGCACAATAAGATAGGTCGAATGCCGAGCTATGTGGCTTCTGTAGTGCATTGGACTTTCAGTCATGAGGGATGGCTGCTCAGATGGATTGGCAGCTCTACAGTCCCCCTCGAGTCCATATATAGAGATGCTCCCACGATCATCCCGTCTTTACGCCCCCTATTCCGCCCCCATGATCCGCCTCCTTCCGGACGCCTTTATGCGCCATGAAGGTGGGTTAATGGGGTCCCTTAATGGTCATTAAGGGGGTCCCTTAATGGTCATTAAGGGGGAGTGTTTTAGGGAGCGGTTAACTCCCGCAGTCGTGGGCTGACCGGACGCACGTCCGATCGTGGCTGATCCGATACCGGGCCCTCAAGAGGGTCTTCGACGATTGGCCCAAACTCCTTTTGTGAGCCTTCTTCCCGCGTAGGCGTGGGCCGCTCGCTTTTGGACCTCTCCAAAATGGTCGTATCAATTGCCCCCATCACTCGGGCAGTTCGGATTCTGCCGGTTCGGTTCGAGCGATGTGACTTGTGTGGATTTTGACAGGCGCGTCAGTCGAGACCGCGCCATTAAATGGAGGCCATCATGAAGCGGCCTGTTTGAACTTCTCCCTTCCCCGGGCTCGGGATTCGAGGCGCCATGCCCCTTGGGATGTCGACGCGTGTGCAAATGCGGTCGACTCACGACGCGGTGGAAAAGCCCAGGGAAGGGTGCGGCATAAAGGGAACCCGTCGCCCGTCAGATGAGGGTTTCGCTCTTTCGCTCTTTCCTTCCCTTTCCTAACTGCTGTCCTGGATCCTCCTCAGGCGCTCCACCATGTCGTCCTCCTCTTCAGCTGTTGGTTCTGGGCGCTCAGCGGCCGCCACCCATCCTGGCCAAGCCCGCGGACCCGTGACGACGGTTCGTCGCCACGGGGGCGAGCTCTCCGGGGTGCCCCCCGAAGTGATGGGGTGGCCGTCGTCCGTCTGCGCCACTTCGATTGGAGCGTTGCGCTCCAACTATCTCCTTCCTCCATTCTCCGCCAGGGCCCAGAGAAGGACGAGCGGATCTACTTTCCCGGCCCCCGCGAAGTCGGGGTGCACGAGTAGAGCTTTCGGTTCGGGCTTCGATTCCCCCTCCACCCCTTCATCATCGTGTTTCTACGGGCTTATGGGCTCGCCCTATGCCAATTCTGCCCTAACGCAGTCGGGTCCCATGGGGTTTGTCGTTCTTTGCGTGTTGAAGGGGATAGAGCTGTCCCTCCGACATTTTGCCCAATTCTTCCGCCTGAGTCATCATCAGTCGGAGGCCTGGCTTTATATCAGTGCTCGGCCAAAGAAGAGCTTGGTACTAGGGCTGCCGAGTTCCTTGAAGCACTGAAAAGGGGAGTACGTCTTTGTCGGCTTCCCATCAGAGGTGGATTTCCCGGTCCGCTGGGGGCAGCAAGCACGCTGGTTCTCGAGCTGGGGAGTCCGACCGACGCCGAGCTCAAGGCGGTTGACACCTTGTTGGTGGTTCCTACCGTGGACCGATGAATCGACATCCTTTTCTCTGACCTTAACCTGCGAAAGACCGTGTGGCCCGTTGGTAAGCTCTGCCGAAATCCGGAACCTAAGGGAGTTGGTGTTCGAGGCCCGTCTAGACGGTTCTGATCCCTTCTTCTGCCCTCTTGTGCAGGTGGGTTCGTTCAGGGTTCTTCTCAGCCCTCTCTTCCAGCCATTGTATCGGATCCCAACCCGTGGCGAAGGGATCATGGTGTTGAAAGTCCAGAAGAAACATCGGGTCGGGTTCTCTGGGGCCGGCTCTAAGAGAACGAGGGGGCAAGCCACATCCCCTCCGGGGGAGGACGCGTGGAAAAAGGCCCGCGTCCATGTAACGGTGGAGGGCGTCCCTCCCCCTGAGGGTCGTTCTCAGCCTTCCCCGACGGAGGACTCGTGGCCCTAGGCCGGGCCCTCGTCTCCCCCGTCGGGGCCGCTCCCTGAAGCTTACAAGGGGTCTTTGGGCGTGTTCCGTCCAGCCAAGGCTGATCTTACACGGTCATGCGAAGTTTTTCTCCGCCCCCGCTTCCCCGTGGGGTTGAAGGAGTCCGTCTTCTCCGATTGCGGAGTGGCGGCCCGGTTGGCTGAAAACTGCAGCCTTCATACGGACCAATCCGTACTAGACGGGGTAAAAGGTGATCGCATGGCCGCCTTCGTAGTACAGGCCGATCAACAGGTGAGGTCTTTCGCACACTCCGTCGCTTGTAATGGCTTTCAACTCATTCCCATCTCTTGACACGGTTATCCTTGGTCGGGCTTTGGATAAGACGCCAATTCGCGGTATTCTCGAGGGCCAAGGCTGACCAGGCACAAAAACCTGAGGCCGATGAGGGCGAAGGAGAGGCGACCCAATTGGCCGAGGCGCACGCTAGGTCCTTGGAAACTCAGGTGGCCGAGCTCTCCGCCGCCCTTGAGAAATCGGAGCTGGAGAAGGCCTTGGCCTTGGTCGAGAAGGCAAAGGCCGAGGATCGAAAAGCCGAGCTGACGAAGGCTGCCGAGGCGGGAGGGGACAGCGGTCCAGTTGTTGAAGCCGACGCCGTGGAGCTTGCAAGCCTCCTGGAGGCGGCAGAGGAGAGAAAGCGGGTTCTTCTGGCTAAGCTCAACGCGAGCTCCAGAGGGACCGAAAAGGAGCTGGCGGAGCACCATCGCCAGGTTGCCGTCCTCGAGGGTCAGATTCAAGAGCTGGGGCGGTGGATCCCAAGCGGATTGCCCGAGATGCCGTGGACGAGTATGCCTTCTCCTTTGTGGCCGGGGCGATGTTCGAGGCGTTCGAGAAGGGATTCGCCTGTTGCCGGTCTAAGATCCAGTGAAGATTCTCGCTTTCCGGGATCCGATTCGAGGAGCTCCGGCTGGACTCCGAAGGCGAGGAGGAGATGCGGGATGTATCCCCTGAACGGTCCGTCGGCGTTCCCGAAGGTGCTCTGGATGCTTGCGCGGGAGAGGAGGCTTAGCCCCTTAGCCTCACCGTTTTTTTGCAAATCCATGTTTAGCTTTTGTGTTATACGCCCTTTTTCATTTGCAATGAAGTTCCATTTTTGCTTGTGGTTGTTCATCCTCCTCCTTCAGCCCGGGACGGGGCGTCCCTGCGTGACAGGTTGGAGAAGTTTCATCGCTCCCCTCGGAGATCCAGTGGCCGAGTTGCTTCCCCAGGATTCGCAGTCGCTCGGGTGGCCGGGGCACCGCCCTCGGCCTTAGGGAGGGCCGATCGCTCTGCGGGAGGGCCTTGCCTCAGGTCCTACAGGCGATCGGACGGCCAGCCTGCTGGCGGAGCTACCTCCAGCCTTACGGTGGATTGGGTCGATCGGTCTGTTGGGGGGCTACCCCTCAGGCTCACGGTCGACCGATACACCGACAAGCTGTGGGAGTTGCCCTCAGCCTTACGGTCGGTTGGATCGGTCAGCCAGCTAGGGGTGCGACCCCTAGTCTTACAACTGATCGTTGGGCCACCCCGCTAAGGGAGTTGCCCCTAGCCTTACGGTTGGCCCAGTGATCGACCCGCTGGGGGAGTTGCCCCCAGCCTTACGGTCGGTCGGTTGGCCAACCCGCTGGGGGAGCTGCCCCAGCCTTATGATCGGTTTGAGTCGTTCAGCCAGCTGGGGGAGCTACCCCCAGTCTCACGAGTGGACGACGGACCGACCTGCTGGAGGAGTTGCCCCCAGCCTCACGATCGATCCCCTAACTGGTTGGCTGGGGGAGTTGCCCCCAACCTCCCAGTCGGTCACGTGGCCGGCCCGCTCGGGGGAATTGTCCTTCAGTCTTGCGATCGGCCATCGGGACGCTTATCTAATGGGGTTTCCCCCACCCTGGTTGGGTCTGCCAAGTGAATAGAGGTAGGAAGATTCGTTGACGCTTTCCTTTTTCAACACCTTCGTCAGATAAGGGGAAGGGAAAGATACATTTGTTGCTGACCTCACTGATAGTACTTGCGCAAGTGTTCGGCGTTCCAAGTGTGAGTCAGGACCTTTCCTTCCAGATTGGCAAGCCGGTAGGTTGCATGACCAAGGACTTTGGTGACCTTGTAGGGTCATTCCCACTTAGATGCTAGCCTCCCTTTGCGGGTAATCTCCGGGCTGAAGACCGCCTTTTTGAGGACCAGATCCCCTTGGTGGAAGCTCCTTCCCCTAACCCGGAAATTGTAATAACGACCCACCTTCTGTTTCTGCCGGACGATAGTGGCCAAGGCATGCTCCCGTCGCTCGCCCACGAGTTCCAGACAGAGTTCCAGGCCTTCTGAGTTTTTCTCTTCGTCGAAATGCTTTATGCGAAGAGATTCCTCCCCCACTTCGACAGGCACCACCGCTTCGGCGCCATATGCGAGCATGAAAGGGGTTTCGCCCGTGGCCTGCTTGTGAGTCGTCCGGTATACCAGAGTATCCCCGGTAGTTCATCCGGCCACCTCCCTTCAGCCTCTATTACTTTCTTGCAGAGGGGCTCGATGATGAATTTGTTGGTGGCCTCGGCCATCCCGTTGGTCTGAGGGTGTGCTATCAAAGCGAACAAGAGTTTGATCTTCCACTCCGCACAGAAATCCTTGAACCCCGCGGAATCGAACCGGTTCCCATTGTCCATGACGATGGATCGGGGAATTCCAAACCTAGAGATGATGAAGTTCCACACGAAGATCTTTGCCTTCTTCCAGGTGATGGAGGCTAGGGGTTCCGCCTCAATCCACTTGGTGAAGTAATCCACCGCAATAATCAGGTACTTTCTCTGCCCCCTCCCGGAAGTGAAGGGTCCGAGGATGTCGAGTCCCCACTTAGCGAAAGGCACGGGGCTGATTATCGGAACGAGTTCCGACGAGGGGGACGAGCCGAGCTTGGCGAATCTCTGGCATTCCTGACATCTTTGGATGTATTCAGTGGCATCGTTGACTAAGGTTGGCCAGTAATACCCTTGCCTCAGGATTTTCTGGGCGATCGTCTTGCCCTCGTGGTGATTCCCGCAGATCCCCTCGTGCACCTCCCGAAGGACATAGTCAGCCTCCCGTGGTCCGAGGCACTTGAGGTAGGGAAGGACGTCCGTCTTTGTCCAGCGTCTTTTGTACAGCGCCCACTCATAGATCACGTACCAGAGTGCCCTTCGCTCCAGCGATCGACGCTCGTCTAGATCCGACGGAACTTCTCCTCTCGAGAGATACCGAACGATCGGATTCATCCAAATAGGCTCCTCGTCGATGGCCATGACTTCCTTTTCCTCCGTGCTGGGGAACTGGAGGTTCTCCACGTAGATGGCTCGACCTAACTCCGCGGGAGAGGAGGCCAGTTTTGAGAGGGCGTCCGCGCGGGTGTTCTCCGACCGCGGGAGGTGGAAGGTCTCGGCTCGTTTGAATTTGGACAGCTCAGTTCTGGCTGAGGCTAGGTAGTGCTCACGAGCCTCGTAGTCTCCCTGCAGCTGGTGGATGACGAGCTTTGAATTGCTGAGGAGGCGTACGGATTCTGCTCCGAGCTCTCTGGCTAGCCTCAAACCGTTTATGGTGGCTTCGTATTTGGCTACGTTGTTGGTTGCCGGAAACCCAAACCGGAGCGCGTACTCGACGATATTTCCGTCAGGCGATCGGATGACGATGCCGGCCCCGTTCCCCGCCCGGGTGGCTGATCCGTCTACATGGACTACCCATGTATCCTTGTCCCCTGGATGATCGGTAAGAATGATGTCAGGCGAAAGGAAAGAAAAGGGTTGGGAAGTTACCACGGCCGGGGATGCCTCCTCAGAGGGACCTCCTCCCTCTATGGTGCATTCGGCAATGAAGTCCGCCAGGGCCTGCCCCTTGATGGCCGTCCGGGGCTAAACCGGAGGTCGAACTCGCTTAGCTCCACCCCCCAATTCAGCATCCTCCCCATCCGGTCGAACCTCTTGAGGTTCTGCTCGAGTTGGAAATCGGTTAGGACCAGTATCGTGTGAGCTTGGAAGTAGGGCCGGAGTCTCCAGGCCGAGAGCACGAGGGCGTAGGCGAGCTTCTCCATGGGAGTGTACCGTCCCTCCGCGTCCTTCAAAACTCGGCTGGTATAGTACACCGGCCTCTGCACTCCATCGCCTTCCCTGATCAACACTGAACTCACCGCCTCCCCAGTACAAGCTAGGTAGAGGCTCAATGGTTCCCCTTCTCTGGGTTTGGAAAGGAGCGGTGGACTGCAGAGGTACTCATTGAGTTCGGCGAATGCTCGGACACAGTCCCCGTCCCATCGCATAGTCTTCCTCTTATCAGCGGGCTCGGCGAGTGCTCTCCTCAGGGTCCTGAAGAAAGGAAGGGACATTTTGGCCGACTTGGATAAGAAACGCCCCAGGGCGGCGATGCGTCCATTTAGTCTCTGCAGCTCCTTGATCGTCGTCGGTTCCCGCATGTTAACCAAAGCCTCGATCTTGTCGGGGTTAGCTTCGATGCCACGATTAGTGATCATGAACCCCAGAAACTTGCCCGACATTACCCCGAATGTGCACTTCGTGGGATTGAGTCTGATGTTGTGTTTCCGCAGCCGCTCGAAAGTCTCCCGGATGTCCGCGATGTGGTCAGTTGGACCTTTTGACTTGACCAACATATCGTCAACGTAGACTTCCAAGTTCCTCCCTATCTGAGAATCGAACACCTTGTTGACCATCCTCTGGTAGGTCGCCCCACGCGTTCTTCAGGCCGAAGGGCATCTTGTAGCAGAAGGTCCCTCGGTCGGTGGTGAAGGACGTCTTCTCTTCGTCCCGAGGGTCCATCTGGACCTAGTTGTACCCAGAGTAGGCGTCCATAAAGCTGAGCATCTCGTAGCCAAAGGCGCTGTCCACGAGATGGTATTTGCGGGGTACTGGGTAGCTGTCCTTGGGGCAAGCTTTATTGAGGTCGCTGAAGTCCACGCACATTCGCCACTTGCCGCTGGACTTTTTCACCATTACGACGATGGACAGCCACTTTGGGTACCAGACTTCCCGGATGAAGCCGACGTCAAGCAGGTGTTCCACTTCCTCGGAGGCGGCCTTCCTCTTTTCACCACCCAGGTTCCTCTTCTTCTGCCTGACCGGTTTAAAATTGGGGTCGGCGTTCAGCTGGTGCATGATCATTCGGGGGTCCACTCCGGGCATGTCGTCAGGCAACCAGGCGAAGACTTCCAGATTGGCCTCCAAGCACTCAATCAATTCGCCTCTCAAGCACGGGCCCAGCCTAGACCCGATGGAGACAAATCTTCCGTCGACATCCGTGACATGGATTAGCTCCGGCTCTTCCCCGGGGGTGGGCCTCGAACCGTACCTCTGGTCGAGTAGGTCCATCGGATTATCATGCTCCTCGACGTGTCCCGCGTTGGCCAGCTGGTAGCAGATCTTCGGCTTCCCCGGATCGCCTTCAACCTGTCCGATCCCTCTCGGGGTCGGAAACCTGACCGTCCGATGGAGGGTCGAGACCACCGCTCCGGTAGCATTGAGGAGCGGGACGACCGATGATCCCATTATACGCTGATCCGATCCTCAGTGCCACGAACTCTATCGCCAAGGTAACCGAGTTGGGTGGCTTTCCGAGCGTGACGGGGAGGCGGATCGCCCCTACGATGGGTGTGGAGTGACACGTGAAACCTATCACGGGCCGGAGCACGGCTCCAGGTCTTCGTCCCGTAGCCACATCCTCTCAAGGGTTGACATGAAGAGGATGTTGCATGAACTGCCGGTATCAACGAGTAACCATCTGACGACGACAGTATCGATGACGGCGGAGACTACAAGTGCTTCATCGGGCCGCGGCTTCTCCCTCTCCACGTCCCCCCCTCGGCCGAAATGGAGGAGTGGGGGAGGGTTTCTGGATTCCCCGTCATTGCCCCCCTGCGGGTTTAGACCGGGGCTTGTCTGGCCCTCTGGCTCGGGAGGCGCGCCGAGCAGTCAAGGTTTTTCCCTGTCGATCGTGAAACGACCCTGTTACTGATATCGGGACCGCGACTCTCCTTCGTCAAGAGGGGCGAGGCCGCGTCATCGCTGGTGTGGTTGCTTTACGTGGGTGTTAGTCCGTTCCCACAGACGGCGCCAGATGTTTACAGGTGTTTTCTCACCACTGTATCGTTGACCGGGAATTGGACGGTCAACGTGGTCAAGGGATCGGGTGAAATCCTTTGGTCCTACCAAGCGTGCGTGTACTTGATGAAGGTTGCTTGGGTCCTCGCGCCAGCTCCAGAAACGGCTGGCTTGGTGGACTTAGGACGAGCGGGCTCTTAGTCTGGAGCGCTTGGCCTTGTTCAGCGTGGTGCGGAGGGGTAGCCGCGGCACCTAGAAGAGCGCTCGGCCTCGGTCAGTTAAGTGTGGATGGGTAGCCTCGACACATTGATGATTTCTTGGTCTCGGTTGACAGTGATGCTCGTCGGGGGCGAGTGGGCTCAATGCCGCGCGCGCCTCGCTTCAGTGGGTACTGCGCTGAGAGGTAGCATCGGCGCCTTGGGATCTGCTCGACCTGGACAGACGAAAGAGCTCGTCAGTGGGCCTGACCTTGGTTCCGACCAAGTCCCATCCGATGCCTAAGTCAGAACGGATCTGAAAGATACTCGACAGGATCGGTACGGCTCGCAGGGAGGCCGGTACACGTATCCTCGAACCAAGCTAGGGGAGGGAAGACAATGTGGAAAACAAGGTCTTTTAGTATAATACCTCCCTATGCTGGTATCTGGGATCAGGCCTTTTTCTTCGTCCCCCCTCGAGTCCCTATATAGGGATGCTCCCACGATTATCTCGTCTTTACGCCCCTTTATTCTGCCCCCATGATCCGCCTCCCTCCGGACGCCTTTATGCGCCATGAAGGTGGGTTAATGAGGTCCCTTAATGGTCATTAAGGTGGAGTGTTTTAGGGAGCGGTTAACTCCTGCAGTCGTGGGCTGACCGGACGCACGTCCGATCGTGGCTGATCCGATACCGGGCCCTCAAGATGGTCTTCGATGGTTGGCCCAAACTACTTTTGGGAGCCTTCTTCTTCCCGCATGGGCTTGAGCCGCTCGCTTTTGGGCCTCTCCAAAATGGTCGTATCAGTTTTCATCAGTCAATCATCTGCCATCAATTATATCAACATCATCGTCATTTTTCCACCTTTCCCTTCATACTGAGATCATAATCAGGTATCATAAGATTTCGTGTAGAAATAGCTAGGAATATCCTGATCCTACGTTAGAGATGCCTCCTTTTCCTAATCTGGCCTAACGTAATAGCATTTTGGGCTAGAAGGGAATCTTAAAACACTATAATCAGGTTTTATATTGTCTGACCTCTTTTCGACCTGAAGCTATGATGCTGATTTGAATATTTTTTTAGAAACAGGTTTTCGATAATTTCATGAATGTCATAAGATTTGTCTGGTTATCTCATCTTCATTCCATAAAACTAAAGAATTTTCGATAAAAATTTTCAAGTTTCAGAAAGTTAATATCAGTCTCTTTGTTATGGTTCCAACAAACATATGTCCAGTATCTTAAAGGAAGTCTCGTACCAGAAGAAATACTTACTGCAAAAAAGAATCAATTAAGAATAATATAAAAGCTGAAATTTACAAGAAGATAAATTTGATCAAAAAGCTAATGTAATATCAAATTTATGCAACCATATGAAGTCAGAGGCAGCGAAAAGAAAGGTAATAACATCATAACATAGCAACATGGCTCTTACTTTGAATGCAGGTCAATTAAGTTGCATGCAATAAGGTCAGCTAATATAATGGGATACAATTATGAGCCAAGCGGTGCTGGTGAGATAATCCTCTATGGACAACACCAGAGGCAACACACATCGCGAGCGACCCCCAGAGTCTGTGATGTCTAACAAATTGATCCAGAAGACTGAGAAGAGTGGGAGAGATGTCAGCATTAGTTATACTGGAAATTCCCCGTTGGACGCTTGGGCGGCTTCTCGTGCCCGCTCCCCAGTGGGGGACGCGGGTTCGAGCCCCCCCCCCCCCCCCAAGTCTCCCCCCTCCCCTTAGTGTAATTGGCTCCCCCGGGTTTCGAACCCGGGCTGCCAGCCTGGCCTCCGGGCCGGGTTTCCAGCTTTCCGTCGAACCGAAAAAAAAAAAAAAACGAAATTACAATCGTTGCATCATTAGTCGGTCCGGACTGAATGATCATCTTCATCTGTTAGTTTTTTTCCCAGTTCTTTGCAACTTACTCTAATCGTCAAATCTTTCCTCTTTTGCACAGAACAGTAATATCACTTTGTCGGTATTATCTCATGTGAAAATCCAAAAGATACTTCTATTATGTTCACCAACTGTGATGCATATTCCTAAAATAACGAGTTCATTAGCATTTCCCCCCCTTTCTCATCTTCCATGCTCACTCCTTCGGTACCTGAAAGTTTCATGGTTGAAGCCTTCTCCTAGCACATGTTAATACTCGGTGGGTATCATATAGAATCAAGCATTTGTCACTGAAGTTCTACACTATTTGACGAAATCTCAGACATCAGAATCTAGCCAGGATCAACTCCACTACAAAATACTGCAGTTAAGATTCTAGTTTATAAAATAAAATATGGAGCAAATTTTGATGAAGGCGACAGCCAATAATTTAGATAAGCTCCAGAAGATATGGCACCCCAATATTCACAATTTGAACTTAGATTTATAAGAAAATTGTCCAAAAATATCATAAGTGTTATGAATCAACGGCTGAGGGGAGAGCCCTCAGGTCTATATTTATAGCCAAAGGGGAGAATACAAGTGGGCTTATACAGATATGGGCCCAACCACTTGGGTTGGCCCAATAACTCATCAACCCAGTAAATACCCATTCACAACACTCCCCCTTATCCAGCCATGGTTGTGGACCCCGCTCATGAATACTTCAGGATTCTGAGCCTGTATGGGTCTCACATGGGATGGATACTTCAGGATCCTGAGTTGGTGAGATTTGCCTCGTTAAAACCTTTGGCTATGGAAAACCCAGTGGGAAAAACCATAGTTAAGGAAAAAGAGTACAAACTCTACCAAACTCCCCCTGATCTGTACAAGCTCTCAAGCTTTCAGATCTCTTAGGCGTCTCATTCCAATCCTATGTACAAGTTTTCTAAAGGTAGCAGTAGGAAGGGCTTTAGTGAACAAATCTGCCAAATTGTCACATGACTGCACTTGTCTGATGTCGATCTTGCCATCTCTCTGTAGCTCGTGCGTCCAGAAGAACTTTGGTGAAATGTGTTTCGTTCTGTCGCCTTTGATGAAGCCACCTCGTAGCTGAGCTATGCAAGCAGCATTGTCCTCGAACATGGTAGTGGGCTCGATGTCTCCAGTCTTCAGTCCGGTCGAAGACAAGATGTGGTGGATGACTGAGCGTAGACATACGCATTCTCTGCTTGCTTCATGGATGGCAATGATCTCCAAGTGATTGGATGAGGTCGCCGTCAAGGTTTGCTTGATGGATCTCCAGGAAATGGATGTCCCTCCGTAGGTAAACACGTACCCAGTCTGTGATTTTGCTTTATGGGGATCAGACAAGTACCCTGCATCAGCATAACCTGCAAGTGTAGAGGATGTTCCATTTTTGTAGAAGAGTCCCAAATCTGTAGACCCTTGGAGGTAGCGCAGAAGGTGCTTTACCCCGGTCCAGTGGCGCTGTGTAGGCGCTGCACTGTATCTGGCAAGCAAATTTACTGCGAACGCTATATCGGGACGCGTGTAGTTTGCCAGATATAGTAGTGCTCCGATGGCACTCAGATAAGGAACTTCCGGACCAAGTATATCCTCCCCCTCTTCCAGCGGCCGGAAGGGGTCTTTATGTGCATCCAGGGATCGTACCACCATAGGTGTACTCAATGGATGGCAATGGTCCATATGGAATCTTTGCAACATTTTCTTCGTATATGTGGTTTGGTGTAATAGGATTCCTTCTTTTTGATGTTCAATCTGTAAGCCAAGGCAGAATTTGGTTTTGCCTAGGTCTTTCATTTCGAATTCTTTTGTTAGGCTTACAGATATCTCAGTGATCTCTTCGGGAGATCCTATGAGATTCAGATCGTCTACGTAGACAGCTATTATCACGAATCCTTTTCCCTTTGTTCTTATGAAGATACAAGGACAGACTTCATTGTTCGTGAATCCTTGTTGAACAAGGAACTCACTGAGTCTGTTATACCACATTCTTCCTGATTGTTTGAGACCATACAATGATCTTTGTAGCTTAACAGAATAGACGTCCCGAGGTCTATCTTTCAGTTCAGCAGGCATTGAAAAGCCATCAGGAAGTTTCATGTAGATCTCCTTGTCGAGATTGCCGTATAGATACGCAGTCACAACATCCATTAGCTGCATATCTAGGCCTTCCTTTGCTGTTAAGCTTATCAGGAATCTGAACGTGATCGCATCCATGACCGGGGAGTATGTTTCGTCATAGTCTATACCCGGTCTTTGGGAAAATCCCTGTGCTACAAGTCTAGCTTTGTAGCGTGCGATCTCATTATTTTCGTTTCTTTTTCTGACGAATACCCATTTGTATCCCACAGGTTTGACACCGGTAGGTGTCTGGACTATTTGCCCAAAGACTTTTCGTTTCTGAAGCGAGTCCAGCTCGGCTTCTATTGCCTGATTCCACTTTGGCCAATCATCTCTACGTTTGCATTCAGCAACGGAGTGTGGTTCATAATCATCATCGCTTCCGGCGACGTGAATGGCAATGTGAAACGCGAAGTCATCGTCGACGACTGTACTCTTTCTGTCCAATACCTCCCCTGTACGTACATAATTTAGTGATATTTCTGTTTCTCCCGGCAGTTCCTCTGCAGTGGATTCCGGGAGGGGAGAGGGTATGGACACGACCTCGTTTCTCTGTGGGGGTATCGTCCCAAGGTCTCCGGATATTTTTCTTTTTCTTGGATTTTTATCCTTGGAGCCTGGTGGTCTGCCTCTTTTCTGTTGAGGTGCAGCCACTTCTGCTGCAGGTGGATTGCATCCATCATTCAGGATGTCAATCCTAGCTGGAGTATTCGCAGCAGGGATGTGTGATCTGACAATCTTCTGGTTGTCAGTGAACGAGTCCGGTAATCTATGGACTGTGTCCTGGATGTGTAAGATCTTCCGGATCTCATCATCACATTGTTTTGTTACCGGATCGTAGTGGGTCAAGCTTTTTGTATCCCACGTCAACATTTGCTTTGCACTAAGACTTTTCGATGTCTAGGCCCATTTTGGGGAAATACGTCTCATCAAAATTGCAGTCTTCAAGGCGTGCCTTGAAAGCGTCCCCCGTTTGGGGTTCTAGGTATCTTATAATGGAGGGTGAGTCAAACCCTACGTAGATACCTAGGCGACGTTGAGGGCCCATCTTAGTCCGCTGTGGTGGTGCAATGGGGATATAAACTGTGCAGCCGAAGATTCTCAAGTGAGAGATGTTCGGCGGCGTTCCATATGCGAGTTGCATTGGAGATAGACTCTGACCTCCTGAGGGTCTAATTTTTATTAGTGATGCAGCATGCAAAATTGCATGTCCCCATGCATCCACCGGCAACTGGGATTTCATCAGCAATGGTCGTGCGATCCATTGAAGTCTTTTAATTAGCGACTCAACTAACCCGTTCTGGGTGTGAACATGCGGCACCGGATGTTCAATTTCTATTCCCGTTGCCTGGCAATATTCTTGGAATGACTGAGAGGTAAATTCCCCCGCATTATCCAGACGTATTTTCTTTATTTGGTTGTCTGGGAAATGCGCCCGCAACTTTATTATTTGTGCCAAAAGCTTTGGAAAAGCTAAGTTGGTTGAGAGTAGACACACATACGAGTATTTCGAAGATGCATCAATCAGTACCATAAAGTACCGAAAAGGCCCGCTAGGGGGGTGGATAGGTCCACATATGTCTCCGTGTATTCTTTCAAGGAAGCTAGGAGACTCAATATCCACTTTAAGTGGTGATGGCCTTGTTATTAATTTACCCTTAAAGCAGGGTACACAAGGGAATTCTCCCTTCTGAAGAATCTTCTGGTTCTTCAGGTTATGCCCATGGGATTGTGCTAGGATGCGGTGCATCATCACAGATCCGGGGTGGCCAAGTCTATCGTGCCAAAGTAAGAATTTGGCCGATGTCGGGCACTTCAGGTGCTCCGTCAGGTTTGCTTCCTCTCTCCGAATTTTTGTATGGTAGAGGCCTGATGAGAGGCTCTCAAAACGTTCAAGAATGGTTTTAACTCCATTTTCTTGAGACGTTACATACAGTAATTCGTTTTCTTTCACATTTGCTGTTTCCAAGTGGAATCCGTTAAAACGGATATCTTTGAAACTTAGTAAGTTTCTCTTGGAATTCGGAGAGTAAAGTGCATCTTTTATTTTTATTTCTGTTCCATTGGGGAGCAACAAGGTTGCATTCCCAGAACCTTCAATTATGTCCGATGGCCCTGAAATTGTGTTTACAGGGCTCTTATACGGGATAATGCTATGAAAATAGCATTTGTGTTGAAGGATCGTATGTGTGTTGACGCGCTGTCTACTAAGCAGTCATGAGAGCATTCCATCTAAAAAAAGATGAGTAAACATTTGCATTCAGAAAGGCTAAATTTTATTCAACAGAATTGAAGATACATAAAAGCTCTCATGAAATAAAATGTTCATACAATAAAATGCTAAGATAAATGATAACGGGCTAATCAAGCAGATTATCTGACTCGAAGTCTTTTGCTGTAAATTTGACTACATTATTCGCAGCCACCAGGTTTGATTCAGCATTCTTTTTCTTGCTTTGTTTATAAAGCTCCTGGAGATGCACTGGGGTCCTGCACACTCTAGACCAGTGGCCTGTCATGCCACAGCTGTGGCACTGGTCTTCCCAGTCCCTCTTGGGTGGGGGTGCATTGTTTTTCTTGTTATCATTCCTGCGCCAGGTGAACTTGCGCTTCCCCTCATTCTTGCGCTGCTGTGGTGGGCGCTTGGCTCTTTTCTGTTGTCCCCCTTTCTGTGGTCTTTCTTTTCTTTTATTGTCCCTCTTCTTTTTGAAGGAAGAGGTATGGTGAGCTTCTGGTAGGGGGACAGTGCCGGGAGGGCGCATATTGTGAGTGGCGAGAAGAAGCTCTCTGTTTTGCTCGGCCATGAGAAGACATGACAGCAGCTCTGAATACTTGGTGAACTTACGTTCACGGTATTGCTGCATAAGTATCGCATCCTTTTCATGGAAAGACGTATACGTCTTTTCCAGCATGCGATCTTCTGAGACTTTTTCACCACACAACTTCAGGCGTGAGGTGATGCTAAAAAGTGCTGAGTTGTACTCAGCAATGGACTTAAAGTCCTGCAGTCTCAGGTTCTCCCACTCATATCTCGCCCTTGGGAGTATAACATCTCTCTGATGTTTATACATGTCCTCAAGGGCGGTCCATAGCTCAAGTGGATCTTCGACCGTAAGGTACTCAGCCTTTAAGGTCTTGTCCACATGGCGGCGAATATAGATGATGGCTTGCGCCTTCTCTATATCGCTAACATTTTCTTTTTCAGTCACAGCAGTGATGAGGGACTTGGCCCGCAGGTGAAACTTAACATCTAGCTGCCAGCTTAGATAATTTTTGCCTGATGCATCCAGCACTTCAAAGTCAACGCTTGCAATTTTAGCCATTTATCTAGCAGAGCACAAACATGCATGAATTAATAATCAATCAGAAAAACATTTTCATGCGGAAGCAATATTTAATGAAAAGCTAAATTTGTGGATCGGCCAGTCCCACAAGAAAGAGTCCAAGAGTCCACAGTCCAAATTATACAAATTTGCAGCTTGAATTTGTCACGCCCCGCTTCCCATTCTATCGGGAGCGAGGACGCGAGCTGATCCGCGATGTGCTTAAAACAAGGAGTACTTTTTTTTTCTTTTCTTTTGGAATCCTTTCCTTTTCTTCCTCCTTGGCTTAAGCACACTAAGCGTCTGTATAGAAATTGCAGATCTTTGCATGCAAATTTAAGAAGCAGCTCAAAAAACATTATTACATGTCCAGCGTACAATAATTAAGATACATCTTGGGCCTAGTATAGCAATACAAACAAGGTACACAAATTACATTATTTTAAATGTAAAGAAACAGTCGCGAAGGGGGATCGTCTAATCTTCTGTGGGAATGTACTCCACGTGCTCGTCAAGCACTGGCTCGACTCCTGCAGTAGTGTCTTCAAAGAACTCACTATCGATACCTGACGGACATTTCGTAAAACAACAAAGTGAAATGTCCGTCAGCGAGGTTTACTCGGCAAGATATTCTCAAAACCAAAACGTTAGACATTTTTAAAATTAAACAGAGCTGAACTTTAAAGACTAGCAATAAGCTTAAACTTTAAAAGGTTAAGAACAAGCAATAATTTTAACTTTAAAAGAATTTAAGACCAGTAATAAGTTGAATTTAAAAGAGGTAAAGCAGTTAAAGCAGTTAAATCAGTTAAACATTTGCAACCTGCATCAATTTAATCATTTAATAGCCATTTGCAATACCATTTGCAACCTGTAACAATTTCATTATTCAATAACCATTTGCAAAGTCATCTGTAACCTGTGACAATTTAGCATTTAATAATCACACTGTAGCAACCTGTAGAAAAAAAGGTTAGAACAATAATCAATAACCAGTCTATCCTAGTGATAAGTCCATGTCCAAGAAAACTAGAGATAACCAACATGCAGCCTGCGACGGGAGCAACTCCGAGGCTTACCCACCGTTCCGATATGGCAACGGTCAAGGTTCTAACCCCCGTAATGTGTTGGAGGTAATTTAGTATGGCGCATCCAGTCATTCTGTAACACTTGTGATCATAGACTACCCCAATCCCAGGTCAAGTCTAGTGGCGGTCAAAAGAATGTGTACTATCTGTCTATTATTGAAATTCCATCTTCCATTCTATATTATTAAAGTTCCATCTTCCATTCAATATTGTTGAAGTTCCATCTTCCATTCAGTCAATTCAATCTCGGTGTCTCAGTAGTCCGTACAACAGTTTCACCAAAGTTCACAACTTCACGACTTGATTCAGCAATTAAATGAAAACATAAAAATTCACTTAAATAGATGAAAGAACGGTTAAGATATGATTTTAACTAAGAAAATGAGTTTAAATTAGCTTAAAATATTTTCTAAGATTAGTAGTTATTTTTCAAGATTTTTAAACAATTTTTAAACAATTTTAAATAGCCAAAAAGCAATTTTAAATCAAGAAATGATTTTTAAAACATATGTTCAAGGAATTGTTTAGAACAAACCGTACATCAGGTACATAAGTGTACGTAAAAAATCACAGATTACGAATTTTAAAAGGATTTTTAAAACAAGAATTTATCATTACAACATATCTTCAAAGATTTATTCCGGGCAAACCGTACGTCGGAATTCTGTAAACAAGATGTCAAAACGATCGTATTTACAAGTATTTTAACATATATTTTTATCGTACAGCAGTGTGTATAAAAATTGTAAGCTACGAATTTTAAAAGAATTTTAACATATTTAAGTTTTGCCTTTAAAAATTCACTGTGAGAAATATACTTGCCTTATGACGATGAAACTAGCGCCAATGGATTCGTTTCGTCGTTTCTGATTTTCTGGGACTAGTCTCGCAATTTTCTGAGGCCTGTACGAATTATTATCAATTTAAATCCAATAATATCCTTTTATAAATATTCGAAAATACTTAAATACGTATTCAAATACGTATAAAATACGTATTCATGTATAAAACCCAACCTCCTCCGTTATTTCACACGAGAACAACGGCGACGTGGTTTGATCGGGGGTTCTACGCCGGAGATGAAGCAGGGCACACGTCGGAGGGAGTTGCGGACGGCGGCGGAACGGGCCCAGCGACGGCGACGGCGGCGTCAGGCGGCGTTGTGGGGAGCGGGTCGGGGTGAACTGTGGAGAACAGGGGAGAGGAGCGGCGGGGAGCGGGTCGGGGCTGCTGTTGGGGGTGGCGGGGCGCTGCGACGGTGCGGCGGAGCGGCGAAGCTCCGGTGATGGCGACGACGCTCCGGCGAGCGAACGACGGCAGCAACGCTCGGCGGTCGAGCGTGGAGAGGGAGCTCGGTGGTGGGTGCGTCGTGGGGTGCTGCAGCAAGGGGGACGACGGCGGAGGCTCGGGGGCTTCAACGGCGGAGATCCGCTCGTCGGAGGGCGTTGGTCGGGCAGCGACTGAGATCGGAGCTCTCGGGGGTTCGTCGTGAGGTCGGAGCGGCGCCGTGGGAGGTGTACGGAGGCGGAACTCCGGCGCTGTCGATGGCGCTGTCGGAGCGGCGCTCGGAGGGGCGAGAAGGCGGGTCGAGCGTGGGTCGGAGCCTAGGCGACGACGGTGTGGAGATGGGCCTGGTTTGAGTTTGAGTTGAGTGAGATTGAGAGGGGAGCTTGGGTTTCGGCCTTGGGGTGGGTTCTGTGAGAGTGAAGAGCATGGGTATAATTTTGCCTGGGGAATTAATGTTTGAGGAAGGGAATAATTAGAGGGAAGGGTCACGAGATTGAGTTGCCTGGGTATTTAATGAATAGGAGATTGGTTACGGGTTCAATCAGAGTAACTGGGTTTAAATAGGTTTAAGAATTAATTAATTAATAAGAGGGTATTAAATTTTTAGTCAAATGAATTGAATGCAAAGTTAGCTTTAGGACTAACGATAGGAAGCTAAGACCAAAACTCTAGATCAAAACGTGTGAGGTTGCCGACGGTTTAGAAATTAAACTAGGTAATTAAGCTAAGTTAAAAGTGATTAATGAAAAGTCGTAATTACAATGTTGCAACGAAATTACAATTTTGCCCCTGGGGTTAAACGACTCCGAAAAATTACGAAAATATAGCCATGGGTTCGTGTCGTCACGAGGATCGTGACTACGAGATCCGTTTCGTAGTTTGGACTACGGAAATACGAGTTTTGGGCTAAAACGTTTAGGAAGCGGGTTTGCGGGTTCTCTATTGATCCAACTTCAGAAAAATACGAAATTAATGTGGGAAGCACAAAATGATCTTAGAATGATACTATAGAAGTTTGAAAGCATTTTGAAAACGTTTACTTAGGAAAATAATTGTTACGGCTGTAACGTTAATACTTGAGTTTAAATAATTATAAAAATCGTTTAGGGACCTAGGATGGTGCTCGTATACCCTAATAGGCTATAACTATATTGGTTACACGAAACATTTTTTTATAAATGATTTAGAAACTATTTTGATATTCAACTCCTAACAAACCATTATAAAATATTATTAATTAAGAAAATACGTAGAAAATTTGTATTGCTGAATACGGGTCATCACAGAATTAAAATGAAAATACAACTTTGGAAACCCCGTGGGTCCCATTTAATATCTTCGTCTTCAAGCGTAGCTTCCGACTCCATGGAAGCAGTTCGTCTTTCTCCGACATTTACATAAATTCCTCACTACAATTTCTCTCAAAAATAAAAAGGTGCGGGAAATAAACTGTGGGACTAAACGGCCGATCCAAAAACCACATTTAGCAATTCATGCAAGAATATTGTGCTCATCAACATTTTCATCCACAGACATCACCGGCAGTCTATTCATATGAGGATAAAACGATATTTAATCACTTAATAATTATTGGACCACTGGGCAACGTCATACACCGTTAAGTTAGATAACTAACGGCAGAGCGGTCGCAGGATTTTCCTAATTATTAAGTTTTTAAATAAAATGTACAACCACGCAAATAATATCCACATAATTTTGACATAGATGTAAAGCGTGTAAAAGAAATTACGATGCATAGGTTGTAAAGTAAGTGGGTTTAATCAATTAAATTGATTAAGAGCCCAAAATTAACATTTTCTTTTGTATGAGGAAAAAGGTTCCCTCATCATCCCAAAAGCCCTCCCAAAAAATCCCCAAAATGCCCTTGTCTGCCCGATATTCCTCCCGTAATTTACCGTGATTTTTCACGAATATTTTGCCTTTGAATCCCCATTTTAAATTAATTTGTAGGCTAATAAGTTGCCTTTTGAGGCGAGTTTATAGCCATTTGCCTCCCCAAAAAAAAAATTTCTTTGAAAATCTGTGGGCCTGAAGCCCACAGATCTGCTGTGGGCTTCAAGCCCACAGATCTGATTTTTTTTTTTTGAAAATCTGTGGGCCTGAAGCCCACAGATTTGCTGTGGGCTTCAGGCCCACAGATCTGTTTTTTTTTTGTGAAATCTGTGGGCCTGAAGCCCACAGATCTGCTGTGGGCTTCAGGCCCACAGAGTTCTGTATTTTTTTAACGATATTTAATCACTTAATAATTATTGGACCACTGGGCAACGTCATACACCGTTAGGTTAGATAACTAACGGCAGAGCGGTCGCAGGATCTTCCTAATTATTAAGTTTTTAAATAAAATGTACAACCACGCAAATAATATCCACATAATTTTGCCATAGATGTAAAGCGTGTAAAAGAAATTACGATGCATAGGTTGTAAAGTAAGTGGGTTTAATCAATTAAATTGATTAAGAGCCCAAAATTAACATTTTCTTTTGTATGAGGAAAAAGGTTCCCTCATCATCCCAAAAGCCCTCCCAAAAAATCCCCAAAATGCCCTTGTCTGCCCGATATTCCTCCCGTAATTTACCGTGATTTTTCACGAATATTTTGCCTTTGAATCCTCATTTTAAATTAATTTGTAGGCTAATAAGTTGCCATTTGAGGCGAGTTTATAGCCATTTGCCTCCCCCAAAAAAAAATTTTTTTTCTTTGAAAATCTGTGGGCCTGAAGCCCACAGATCTGCTGTGGGCTTCAGGCCCACAGATCTGATTTTTTTTTTTGAAAATCTGTGGGCCTGAAGCCCACAGATCTGCTGTGGGCTTCAGGCCCACAGATCTGTTTTTTTTTTTTTGAAATCTGTGGGCCTGAAGCCCACAGATCTGCTGTGGGCTTCAGGCCCACAGAGTTCTGTATTTTTTTTGTTAGGGTTTACAGGGGGCGCCGCCGCCGCCCCCCGCTGCGGGGGGGAGCGACGGGGGCCACCGCCCCCCGCAGAGGGGGGCGTGGCCAGGGGGCCGCCGCCCCCCGCAGAGGGGGGCGTGGCCAGGGGGGGCCGTCGCCCCCCCCCCTCTGCGGGGGGGACGGCGGGCACGGGGGGGGGGGGGGGGGGCGCCGCCCCCCTCTGCGGGGGGGACGGCGGGGGCCGCCCCCCCTGCAGAGAGGGGGGGCGGCCACGGGGGCCGCCGCCCCCCCTGCAGGGGGGACGGCGGCGGCCACCCCCCCCTGCAGGGGAGGGCGGCGGCAGGGGCCGCCGTCGCCCCCCCTGCAGGGGGGGTGCGGCGGCTGCCGCCCCCCCATGGGGGGACGGCGTGGCCGGGGGCGGGGGGGGCCGGCGGCGAGGCCGCCGGCGGGGCTTGATTTAGGGTTTGGAAGAAAAATCCAAAAGCCCTAAAAAATTTGATTTTTGGGATGAATAATCCGTCGTTTTCAAGGCGACGATGAATCCCCATGACGATCTTGCGAGATCTAGGGGAGGGGTAATCATACGTATGATTAAAAACTTTGTTTTTAGAGTTTTTACATCTATATCCGTCCTCCGGATATAGCGACGTTTGCTCGAAGCCATACGCGGATGACGACGCTCGATTGAGGAAGCCTTGCACCGCGCTCGTGGATCTCCCGCCTTCGCCTTCGCAACGAACGGAAAAATTGTGTGGAAAAAAGAAAGTTTTTAGAGGCTCGTGCTGATAACGTGTTATGAATCAACTGCTGAGGGGAGAGCCCTCAGGTCTATATTTATAGCCAAAGGGGAGAATACAAGTGGGCTTATACAGATATGGGCCCAACCACTTGGGTTGGCCCAATAACTCATCAATCCAGTAAATACACATTCACAACAATAAGTACCTAATAAAGGGAATAATAACTGGAAACGACAATGGAGGAAAATGAACCAGAACAAAAGTACACGAATATTTTTCTTTCCTTTTTGAAATATAAACAAAATATATACAAGAGTGTGGGCTCAAATAGGAATATGGTTATTTCTATTCCATCCTGTAATCAAATCTGATATTTTGATGACTTGATTGACGTGAATCTATAAAATGAAGGTAATCAAAACAGATTAAAGAGTTCCATGTGTGACGAATTGACGAAAAAATGTATAGATATCCAAGTAACTTAGCTTAAACATGGAAAAGAAATGTTAACCACACGAAAACAGCAACAACATCAATTAAAATTAGCATTATTATACCTCTCAAATTAAATGTAAGTCCATCAAGATGTCTGATGTAACAAGATAATGTAATGTAATAAAGGCCCAAATGGTGATTGTGGGATACCCATCTAGGATCAATACAAGTGGCAACCAAAGGCGACAATGGTAGCCTTTTTGTTTCTTGACAAATGGTACCTTTTTTTGATTGCGTCTATGAGAGCAACAATTGCAGGTGCTGTGTTTAATAAAAATCAAGACTGAGAAGAGCATGAAAGATGACATACCATATTTTTTGTCGGAAGATTACAAATCGTTGCATCATTAGCCCATCATTAAAAAATAATCATCTTCATATACTCCCGTGGTGTTCATACTAGTCATTGGCACCAAATTTCATGGTCAAATTAAATGCAAGTCCATCAAGATGTCTGATGTAACAAGATAAAGTAATGTAATAAAGGCCCAAGTGGTGATTGTGTGATACCCATCTAGGATCGATACAAGTGGCAACCAAATGCGACAATGGTAGCCTTTTTGTTTCTTGACAAATGTTACCTTTTTTTGATTGTGTCTATGAGAGCAACAATTGCAGGTGCCGTGTTTAATAAAATCAAGACTGAGAAGAGCATGAAAGATGACATACCATTATTTTTTTGTCTGAAGATTACAAATCGTTGCATCATTAGCCCATCATTAAAAAATAATCCTCTTCATATACTCCCGTGGTGTTCATACTAGTCATTGGCACCAAATTTCATGGTCAAGTCTCTCCATTTTCTATACACAGATCAACATTACCTCTTTGTTGGTATTATATCATGTCATTATCTTTCATATAGTCTGTTCTCCTCACATCCTCTATCATGCTTATTTCTTTCACAGTGAGTTCATTTACAGTGTTGCCCGAAACCACTAAACACATCATGATCCGTGTTACAAATCACACGTTCCGAATTACGATACATTCGCAATTTAAAATGATAAAAATCAATGTTTTGTTGTGAGTTGAGGGAGGCCTTTGGCCTCCCTCCCCTCATCACTCTCCATTACTCCCCACTAAGTTAGTGGGGAGGCCCTTGGACTCCTAACTCATCCTAAGGTTTTTATAAATATAGTACCATGGCTATTGGACATGGTTAATCCTCTCCAATACTCTTCTAACACGTTATCAGCACGTTAGCTCTCGTTCTTGAGCTTCTCCTTTTATCCCGTCAAATCACCCTCACCGCGTTTTGGAATCTTGGTTGCGACTATTTCCACGGTTCATCGGGAGCGGTGATTCATTCTACGGATCTAATCTTTATCGACGATCGTCCCTAGATCTAACGGATCTAGAGGTAAACAAAAGAAACCCCTATATCAACATCTTTACATTGGCATGCTAATAAATCTGTGTTATAATTTTTTTTCAAAGTGATCTATAACAAATATCTTTAGAATATCACTTTCAAAATACACAGTTTTAAAAGATTTATTAAAAAAACCTCGTGGGCAGTCGTAGCCATGGCATAAGGGGCGTCATCCCTCGAAGGGGGGCTCCGGCGATGAGGTAATGGAGTTTGTGGGGTTTCATATCTGTGATATCCGGCGACGAGCGTTTTTGAATGGAACATATTCATTGCTGTGATATCTAAGTTCAAACATTTGGTTTCATATCTAGGACTTTTAGACCAAGTTTGGCAATGGAGTTTTTGAAACTGTGTTTTCCTTTAAGTTAAGATGAATCCTATGTTTGTGTGGATATAAACCGCAGGGTTTGAAAATGTGGTTTCAATTGAGTTGAGCTGGTGTTTTGTAAATAGAGTTCATTTTTCTATGACTCCCACATTTTGTGAAAATCTAATTTGACTTGATTTTGCCACACCTCAATTTGGTGGAGTTTGTGGGGTTTTTATATAAAAAAATCTATTTTAGCATCCAAATGAGTTCTGGGTTCAGACACAGATTTGAACTCCAAACTCCACCAACCCATAGTTAGAAAAACTAAATTGTGTTGCCAAACAAGGCCTTGTAGACTATAGTACATAATTCAGTTCTTGGACATGTTCAATATTTTTATTAAATTTTATAGCCTGTTTATTCGGGTCCGAAGCTTAGTAATTCTTATTGCAATCTTTAAAGTGTTAATTAATATTTTGACACTGGGCCTGCAGCCCAAATGTTAATTTGACTTATTAGGGCCAGAAGCCAAGTAAATCATATTGCAATAATTAATTTGTTTATTTTTGGCAAATGGGCCTGCAGCCCAAATATGAAAAAAAAATTACATATGATTAATTTTTATGGGCCTGCAGTCCCATTCAAATTATTAATTTATTTTTCCTTGTTATAGGCATGTCGCCCAGCCTTTCATATTGCTAAATTTATAACACTATTGCATTATTATTAAATTATGGAATATTAGGATTTTTCCAAAATATAATTATCTTAAGGATCCCGCGACCGCTCTGCCGTTAGTAAACTAACCTAACGGTGTATGACGTCTCCCCGTGGTCCGAGAGATTATTATATTTTCTAGCCTATTTTTTCCATTTAATATATGCATGTGTTATATACATGCGTGGTTGTTTATTTTGTGCCTGTAGCATTTATAAACTGCGTGGATGTTTATGTAAGCCAAAATGTGATTTTTGGGATCGGCCAATTTGATACCCTTTAAATTCCTTGCAATTTTATTTTCTTTTTGAGAGAATTTGTAAGTGAGGATTATATGTATTTTTGCCAAAGACCGGTGTACCTACAAATTGAAGACGGATGCGTAAAATTGGAAAAATAGGGACCCATTCTGGGTTTCCAAATTGTATTTTTTTCTTTATTGACTGTATATTCGGACTTTGGACTTTGTACATTTTTTGGGTATCTGGCCGATCCCCACATTTTTGCTTATTTTATTATTTATGCGTGAATTTCAATTAAAATTAATTCATGCTTATTTTAAATTGCATAGATAAATGACAAAATTGGCAAGCGTCGATTTCGAAGTACTTGACTCTGCAGGAAAAAATTACCTGAGTTGGCGAGTGGACCTGAAGTTCCACTTGCGTTCGATGGCCCTCCTTGGCTCCATTTCGACTCCTTCATCGGCCCCAGCAGCGGCTGATGCTTCTGCTACATCTAGCAGTAGCACTCCTACCACTGTCTCCGATGTGGATAAGGCGAAAGCCATAATCTACATAAGGAAACATATAGATCGGACCTTAAAGGCCGAATACCTAACGGTAGAGAACCCAATGGAGCTGTGGACAGCACTAGAAGCACTGTATAAACATCAAATTGAAATAACATTACCGCGTGCCAGTTATGAGTGGGAAAACCTCAGACTTCAGGACTATAAGTCCATCGCTGAGTATAATTCTACACTTCATAACATCACCTCACGCCTGAAGTTATGCGGTGAAGAAGTGACAGAACATCGCATGTTGGAAAAGACATTTACCCCGTTTCACGAGAAAGATGCAATCCTCATGCAGCAGTATCGTGAACGCAACTTCACGAAATTCTCTGATCTAATCTCATGCCTACTTAGGACAGAGCAGAATCGAGACTTACTGCTTGCCACTCACAATTTACGTCCATCCGGCACTGCCCCTATCCCTGAAGCCCACCACGTTTCTCCCCAGAAGTGGAAAAACAAAAGGAAGGCTAAAAACAACAAAGGGAAAGCTGTAATGAAGCAACCAAAAGGTGCAGCTCCACAGCCAAACAAAAACAATAAGGGAAAGCGAAACTTCATATGGAAGCGAAAGAACACCGAGCCAGTGTCACTTCCTAAGAAGAACTGGGAGGATATATGCCATAGATGCGGCATGACTGGCCATTGGTCCAAAAACTGCCGCACTCCTTGCCACCTCCAGGATCTATACCAGGCGAGCCAGAAGTCTCTGCCTGAAACAAACTTGGCGGCTGTTCAGCCGCCAACAATGTTTACTGCAAAAGACTTCGAAAACGACGACCTGCTCGATTGAGCATCATCCTTTATCTATGCATTTAGAATTCAATGTTGCTTCATCTTTAATTTGCTTTAGTACGAACTTTTATTTAGAATGTCTTTTTCATTGACTTAAATAAAATTTCGTTTTAATTATAGATGAAGTATGAAACATTGTGGACAGTGCCTCGTTGCACTAGTGTAGCATTGATATTGATCCCACATACAACGAGACTATAAGATGCAAATTCTGCTCATAAACATATAGGAAATCTCCAATTTTCAAGGATATTTCTTTTAAAGAAAATAACTTGAAAATTGTGGATAATATATATTGAATATCAATATGTAACTCGTCAAGAGAATGGCCAGAAGACCAACTACTTACGATTTCATTGGACCCCCATCGGGCCCCTATAATTACATATATTCATCCAATAAAAAGCCAACTCGACTGAGCACCAGAAGTGCCTTTCTTTGCCATAATTTTTAACTCTGGCCAACTGGACTTGGTCATCCTGGATCAGAGATGATGGACGCATCATCAAATGAATCCATTGGAGAACCTGAAGATTCTTCAAAAGGTTGAGTTTCCTTGTCCCCCTTTGTCATAAGAGAAAACTAATAGAGAGACCTTCACTCCTGAAAGTGGGTTTAGAGTCTCTTGGCTTTATTGAGAGAATACTTGGTGACCTTTTGCGGGCCTATTCACCCCGCAAATGGCCCATTTTCGGTACTTCATTACTGTACCGATATATGCATCTACTAGATGGTCTTATGTGTGCATTTATATATTCACTCACAACCTAGCTTTCTGAAAAGCTTATAATGTGGGTGAATTTACTACACATATCATTCAAGACTTCTGCCAAGTAACTGGCATTAAAATTGAACATCCTGCAGCATGTTCAAACTCATAACGGGTTAGCAGAGTCTCTGGTAAAGAGACTCCAATGGATTTCACTTCCATTGTAAAATCGCAGTTCCCTGTTGGTGTTTAGGGACCATCTCACTGCATTCAGCATTGCTTATCACGATACGGCCCGCTTGTTGCCATATCTTATTGCTAACACTGCTTGCTTATAGTTTACCACCAAGTCTTGATAAAATATGAATTTGATGAGCAAAATCTCATTGAAATAGGCACGCAGTCTAAAGAAGCATGAAGCTTCTGAGACCATATCATGGGACACATAAGTCCTCATCTCGTTATGATCCACATACTTTTTCTGTGTGACGTTGAGATCCAGAAGATCCTTCACATTCAGACTAAAGTACATCAATTGACAGATAAAATTGCGGACAACCAGAAGATTGTTCGTTCACACGTCCATGCTGCCAACACGCCAGCTAGGATTGACATTCCCAAAGATGGATGCAATCCACCGGCAGCAGAATTGGCTGTACCTCATTTGAAAAGAGGACACCGGCCAGGTTCAAAATAAAAATTTCCTCATAATAGGAAGATTCATGGATATATAAAAATGATACAACCACAGGATACTGAGCTCAGACCAGCAACCTCTCCCCTCCTAATTTCCCCTGCAGAGGAAACAACAGGAGAAACATCATTATATTACGTACGTACTGGAGAGGTACTGGACAGATATAGCACAGTCGTCGTCGACTGTTTTGCTTTCGCTATTGCCGTTCACGTCGCTGAATACGACGATGACGTCTACCCACTTTTCTATAGCGTAAACGCATAGAATGGCCAAAGTGGGACGAGGCAATAAGAGTATAGCTGGACTCACTCTTGAAAAGCAAAGTCTTTGGACATGTAGTCCATACACCTGAATGTGTAAAAACCTGTGGAATATAATTCGGATTTCATAAAGAAATTGAAATGAAGGAAATGTGATCATTTTCCTACTAAGCCTACACTTCTCTGCAAAAGCCAATACATGCAGCTCATGGACGTTGTGACTGCATATATATATACGGCAATATAGATATAGAGATCTATATAAAACTTCCAGAAGGGTATACTCTACCCCCAGAGATGAAAGAGAAACGTAGAAACGTCTTCTCCATAAAGGCTACAAAGATCATTAGTTGATCTTAAGCAATATTCTGCCCTTGTATCTTTTTCGAAAGATCGTTGACAGGATTTGTTATATTTACCTTACATATGGTCGACTTAAAGCTAATAGGATCTCCAGAAGAGACCATTGAGATTTCAGATAGCTTTAAAGCATACCTTGAAAATGAAAAACCTAGGTATAACGATCATCCTGACGATGATATTAATCATCCTGAAGATGAACTATCATCCTGAAGATGACATTAATCATCCTGAAGATGAACTATCATCCTGGAGATGAACCATCATCCTGAAGATGAACTATTATTAATCATGCCGAAGATGTCTCGGCTTACATATTAAACACCTTCGTGGTGGAACCCTTTCATATTCTTCATACACCTGGAGTTTATGAAGAATGATGTCCTTTTGCAACCTATTAAAATGGATGCTTATTTATGACACCTTCCAATAGCTGGAAGAGGGGGAGACATCCTAGGTCCTGAAGAGCCTAGCTCTAGTGTATTATTTGACCAACTGCACGTATCTTTGATAGAACGTCTCTAATAAAGTTGTTAACCAGATACAGTGTTGTCCGGGAGAGCAACACTAGACCAAGGATAAGCTGCTTCTGCGCAACTTCCAAGGGTCAAGGAATATATATTGCATATGCAGGTTTAAAGATCATCGCGATGACTGAAACACAATAGGCAGGCCACCTCCTAAATATATACATATCATCATCCAATGTCTACATCTTCTGAGAAGCTCATCATCCAAGAAACAAGTATTGAAAACGCTCAGCCAGGTCTAGCAGTACCTTGCAGACACACTGAAGACCGATTCAAAGAATACTTTAGTGGAGTCATCTACCAACTTCGAAGAGCATTACACTCCAGAGCGACTCTGCCTTCCAATAGCCGCTAGATGAGTAAAACTTGTATAGATGAGTGATAATTGTATTTTCTTTCAGAACATGATGGATGTATAGACGAATAGGAGATGATTGTATATATACATAGGAGATCTGCAAGCCTGAAGCTTGTACAGATCAGGGGGAGTCCCTCGATAGTTGTACTCTTTTCCCTTAAGCTGCTGGTTTTTCCCACTGGGTTTTCCACAGCTAAGGTTTTAACGAGGCAACCACAGTGGCTCTGGATCCAGAAGTATCCACCCCATTAACATACTGAATCCTGAAGTATTCATATGCTTAACCCAAGGTAATGAAGAGATGAGGGGGAGTGTTGTGAGTTGAGGGAGGCCTTTGGCCTCCCTCCCCTCATCACTCTCCATTACTCCCCACTAAGTTAGTGGGGAGGCCCTTGAACTCCTAACTCATCCTAAGGTTTTTATAAATATAGTACCATGGCTATTGGCCATGGTTAATCCTCTCCAATACTCTCCTAACATGTTTCAAATTCATAACTTTTTAGACTAAACAAAAGATCATTATTATCAAGATGAGACACATCTGCTGAATTTTATAATACAAACTATTATGCACAGATGCATACCAGTAAATATGTATAGAAATATAAAAATTCTTTTAACAATCTCATACAAATTTATTTCTTATTCATAATAAATGTATTTCATTCGTACTAAGCATCCAACCAAACCTACCCAAACTTACCATGTTTGAACCACTAGCGTTTTACAAACCTGTTTTCGTTCCACGTACAAAAGCAATCTGCATTCTTGGAATCATTGGTTCATTACATTTCTACCTTTTCCTTTTTCCTTATTTACTCCTTCATATCCTTATTTCCATTTAAAACCTTGTCCTAGCACATACTCATACGAAGAGTGTAACTACAAGTCTACGACATTGAGTGTGTTTCAGGTTCTTTGCTTTAGATTTGACTAAATCCAAGACACCAGATGCTGATCTCGACCCAGTTCTTCTTCACCAAATGTAATTCCCAAATTCCAGCTTATATGAGGGGGGAAAAGTACTTACTGATGCGGCAAATAGGAAGGAATCGGGATAAAAGTACAATCCATATACTCCATATGGCTCCAAAATGTTTGTCCTATCATATCTGAACAGGTAATAGAAGCATATATTGTCACCCGAGAGTACAAGCTTGGAGAAAACCCAGCATGTCTGACTGGTGAATTGTAAGAAATCATCAGCATTTTCATAACATTATCTAATCATAGAGAATTAATAACCTATAACAGGGTCAGCAAAGGATAACAGTTGCATGTTACATGTCAGAAAAGGGAGCAGTGACAAAATATCATGGGTTTCTGCTTTTCCATTTCGAAATACCAATATAAATAACATGAGCTATGAAGTTTTACTTAACACAATGAAAAAGGGAGGATTGACAAAGCAGCAAGACTGGTGTCTGAATCCCTGGATGAGGCATAAAACTAAACCAATTGTATTAAAATCCAAAATTAACGAATGATTTATCAACACTGATGAATCTTTCCTTAATAATTCTTTGAATTTCACAAGCAAGCACCAAAGTTCATGAAATAAAATGTGGATGTGTGATGCATGAATTTTTATTTATGACGCAGTAAGATGCAAGCTCTATTAACACACAAGACCAATTGGAGACATTGGCCAGAAAGGACATGATGCCAAGATTAATGCATGATGCTGAGAGATCGATCACAGAAACCGAGGCATACAATCAATTGTTTCATCCAATGAAGTTCTCATGGAGGTTGTAAGCTTGTCTCAAACTAGAATAATTATACATGACAAAGCTGTAGAATCAATGTCTAGCCACCCTTCATAGAAAAGAAGGTACAGTGCTACGATGAGTTACAAAAGATTTTGATGGATCTTACAAGCATAGATGCTGAAGTAAATGATGAAAATTGTGTCCTAATTTTGTTATGCTGTTGACTTTATATTTTGAAATTTTTGTCATTTCCATAATTTATGGCCAAAACATTATATTTCTGGAATGCATAAAATTATCTATTCATCGTTACAAGTTGTGACACAAGGTTTTTAGTATTGTCAAAGAGGCCCAAGCTTAAAAATTGGTTCTAAAGAGCTCATATACAAGAAATTGTCGTGGAAGAAGGGTCCAGAGGCTTCCACATTTCGATAAGGTCAAGATTAAAATTCTGGTTGAATAATTTCAAGTGACACAATTGCAAGAAAACATGAAGATTATCCAACGAAAAAGTAAAGGATGTGAACAAAACACAAAATGACTGCTCGATTACTTGCATTGTGGAAGAATATTCTAAGGATGATTCTGATAGGAACTCGAAGGAAATCTGAAATTTATTTGTAATAAACTGAAAATAAAAGAGATAGATGATTACAATTGTAGAGGTAATCACCCTCCCAAAACACCGATTGATAGGGGACATCCGTACCCTCCCGTAGAACGAGGAATTCTTCCTTGAAAATAACTCAATAATAAAAACCAAGCATGCCTAGGGCCGGCCGGCCTCCATCACTTTTTATAACAATCCAACTAATTGTCTAATTACCCAAATGCCCCTACACTAATCAAATAACACAAAACACCCAACATAAGCCCTTACTGGGCCGGATCTATCATTACTCCGCCCCAAAAACCACCTTGTCTTCAAGGTAGTGCATGAATTCTATGGCGGTCCTACTCCAAGTAGTGGTCATCATCCACTATGGGCTCTTCATCCTCCACGTCATCCTCCTCGTCATCCACTAGCAGTAGCTGGAGCTTACGTACTCTGCAATGGTGCCCCGAGGTGAACCTCTCGTCGCATCTGAAGCACAACCCTTCTACCTTCTCTCACGCATCTCTGCCTCAGTTATCTTCCGAATATGTGCTCCTTGCAGTGACCCCCCACTCTTCTCCTATCTTCTGCTATTCCCTAAGCATGGGATGGCTGTGGGAAGAGGAGCCGCATACAGTCCCTCCAGATCTTTTTGTCACCACCACCAGGCGATCCTCCACCATCTGAACATACTCCATGGCATCCATCAAGTCCTGCGGCTTCTGTATGCGCACCTCAGTGAGAATGGTGGCCTTCAACCCCTTCATGAAGATTCCTCATCATCTCATCGGAAACTTCACGCACTCGTCCTGACAGTACCTCAAACTTCTCCATGTAGTCCCTCACCAAGCCATCCTACCTTAGGAAAATTAGCTAATCCCGTCAGTTCCCCATATGAGTGTCGTGGAATCTCTCCACCAATCCCTCCTCGATCTCCTCCCACGAGTGACATGGCCGCCTCTCATCCCTCCACTGGTACCAAGCGAGGGCCTTCCCATCTAAGCATACTGCCGCCTCTAGCTTCTGATCCTCAGTCATGCAGGAGACCCTAAAAGCCTCTCCGCCCTTTAAATCCATGTCACTGGATCATTCCCTCGAATACATGCATCTTCAGCTTCCTCAAACTGTCAGCCGCGAAGGTCCCCTCGCCCTCCTACGTATCTAGGCTGATGATAATACTGCCACCTCTCCTGATGCCGCTCATATCCCCTCTGTGGGCCCCCATCACGATCTTCATAGCCTCCCCGATCTTCATCGCCTGCGTAGAAGCCCCGATCTCCTCTCTCCCAATCTCCTTCGTCGTCATCTCCTGCATAATCCACATAAGTAGGGGGTGGGCGTGGATGCCTCTGCGCGCCATAATGGGGGGTCGTGGGTCTCTCGAAACTCGTCATCCTCATCGTCGAGCTCCCATAAGTAATCTGGAGGATTGTTGTCGTCGTAGTGCGTCGCTGGTTGGCCTTGGGGCCCTCGTCGCCCTCCCGTATGCTGAAATCTGCGCTGGTTTGGGTCCAAACGTCGCTGAAAACGGACCTTCCGGGAGCTGCCAAGTGCCCGTAAGAGGCTATCGCCACTTGCCGACGCCGTGGGGGCTCCACCAGGGGTGGTAGCCCTGCTGGGGCCTCTGCAGGGGAAGGCACCCCCTGCTGTGGCCTCTGCAGGGGCCAGCACCCCTGTCAAGCCCCTGAGGGCTCTGCAGGGGCCGACAGCAGGGGCTGCCACCCCTTGCAGACCCCCAATGGGGTTCTGCAAGGGCCTTTAGCCCCTATGGTGACTTCTGCAGGGGCTAACGCCCCTTGCTGACCCTTGGGGGGTGTCTGCAAGGGGCAACAGCCCCTGGGTTGCCACCGAACCCCCTTTTGGGCCATGTTTTGGTCTTCTAGGGTTTCCCGAGCCATTGCCGTCCATTGGGGTCTCCTCGTCATCATCCTCGAAGCAGTAGTCGGTGTCGGAAAGAAGACCCTCCTCGAAATCCTCCATCTTTTCCTTGCCCTTGTCCAAAGGTGGTGTCTTTTTTGCTTGATTAGGGTTTTCACCGCTATTGGATTGACTATCCACCAAAAATTGTTGCAATGGGCGCTCTAGGGCTCCTTGTTTTCCTTGATCTTCCACCAACTTCGCTAGAGCTTCGCCTTGCTTCACGAGGGCATCAAGGGTTTCTCCTTACTTCGCTAGGGTTTGCTTCACGTCCTCAAGTTTGCCGTTGAATTTCTCATCCTCCGCGTCGATCCGATCAGTGGATCTCGTTGCTGTCGCCGTGAATCGACGTGCTCTGCTATCAATTTGATATGAACTCGAATGAAATCTAAAATTTATTTGTAATAAACTGAAAATAAAAGAGATAGATGATTACAATTGTAAGGGTAATCGTCCTTCCAATACGCCGATTGATAGGTTGACATCCACACCCTCCCGTAGAACGAGGAATTCTTCCTAAAAATAACTCAATAATTAAAACCAATCATGCCTAGGGCCGGCCGGCCTACATCCCCTTTTATAATAATCCAACTAATTGTCTAATTAACCAAATGCCCCTACATTAATAAAATAACACAAAACACCCTAAATAAGCCCTTACTGGGCCGGATCTACCAGATTCCGATACAATTCTTGTATCCATATATTATGCTTGTTTAGTTAAAGATTGGATTCTAGATTCTTGGTGGTTCCTTCCATGTGTCCTCGTCGTTATGATTCAACAAATGAGAAGATCGGTAGTGGAGTTGTCTTGACAGTACATAACACACCCCATGATATAGTTGCTATTAGGATTCGGATGCATGCCATTGTTGTGAGGAAAGCTAGTGAAATTTGGCACGTGCCAGACTCGTATAATAGACAATAACCATATTCCACTAATATGTGACCCCCATCTCTCCCTCTCAGCACACATGATCCGGCTGTTAACCAAGAATTCAATCAACCTATTATCATCAAAGATTACAACCATCTGCAAACATAATATCAAGTCTTTAAGCTGCTGTGAAGTTCCTATCTAAAGAGTTATGGTTATGAAATAGACACTGTACGCTATTTAGAGACTAGGAAAACCTACCTAATTGGTAAAATATAATTTAAGCTATGAGCCCTAAAGAAATTGCAAAAATGCTCATACACTAATAAGTCATCTGAAAATTAAAAGGCATGCAATGATTAAACAATTTAAACTTTTGATATTAATTCCATTCATCTCCAAGGCATAATGTGAATGAAAAAGCTGATTACCACAACCCGATGATTACAAATATTTTATTACCTATGAGATCCCCCCCACCCCAAACAAAAAAAAACACATAAACGCAAAAGAAAAAAACTACAAAATAGCACAAATCACACCACCACTTTCTTACGAACATAAAAATCTACAGTCCATACAAAATAGTAGCACAAGTGAATATCCTAAAATCATAGCAGCACACCAAACATCATCCATAGACTCCCATAATCTCATTATTAGACATAGTACGTGAGTCATCGGCATACACTGACCATACAAGAACAGCCGTAACCACCTCCCACTAAAATCAAAGGGACCGGTTGCTTTTATGTATTGTCAAAATCCTGTTTTTAAAAGACAAGATGAGAGTGAACAACATTTTCTGGTTATTTGTATTTGTGGGTTGCAAATTGCATTTAGAATTTTGCAACCAAATAACTACTACAGAAAGAAATTCGCACCAAAGAAGTACATTAGTAGGCACTTCCAATGTTATTCAAATAGCATAAGTTTGAAAATCCAAATATCTATTAAACAATTAAGGGGTGTTTTTAAATGGGTTGGCTAACTAGGACAAAAGGATGGGTAGAAGGACGGCTTAGATTGAATCTTGAGAAATCAATGGGTATTATGTGAGCTTATGAAAATTATAGGAAGAAACCCCTAAATTTTTGTGGAGAATTTTTTTGAAAGAAACTAAATTTGGAGGAAACTAAATTTTGGAGAAAGTAAAATTTTAAATTTTGCAGGAAATAAATTTTAATTTAAAATTTTGAGAAACTAAATCTGTGGAAACTAAATGTTGGATGTGAACTAAATTCTTGGAAGGAACTAAATTTTAGTTTAAATATGTTTAAAAAAATTTGTTGGTGTGGAATATTTTGAAGGTAGCTTCAAATTTTTCCAATTTTTTATTGAGAAGAGATTTTAAATGGGTTGAAATTTTTTAGAAATATTTTAAATGCCATGTGACATATGGTCACGGGTTATGACTAGTATTTAACCAAATAATTAAAATTAGAAATCAAATGGAATCAGTATCAATACCTACGAAGTACATTAGCAGACTATGAAGCTTAAATAAGTTAAAGAGTAACAACTAAAGATTTTGTCTAAAATCAAGAGCTTGTATTATTTTTTACATGATCGCTGTTATTACATTTAAAGAGGCAAATAGGCAATTCAAAGAACATATGTACAAAACAAATTTGTGACACATCACTTTGCTAAATGCAAGTTTATCAATAGAATTTCTCGTATTTGTTATACTTCATCAAAATGAAGCATGTGAGATATTTTTACTGATATTGAAAGTTGAGTTAGAACAAAACCCCACTCCACATTCAACTAGACTCGGACCAATTTTATTGGTTACAATAAATGTAGATATATTAATCAGTCTCTAAATTCACAAATGCTCAAACTAACTAGTAAGTAGTAACTATAGGACAAGGAAGATGGAAACGTGAGGACCTAAGCACTCTACATTCAGATATGTTGCTGTTAAAAAATGTGTTGTGACCTACAAATAAATTCCATATAATATAATCAACAAGCTTCACATTCGACATTGCATCAGTAAACAATGAAACATCAATATACCAAATCCCAAATGGCACATCACAAATCATCCCAAACAATCCGATCCAAGATTCAAAAACAATAACCTACACATATATATCCTATGTTAAAAACAACCAGATCAATTATTCAACAACAACATTAACATTATCATCATCATCATCAAGAAGAAAGCGATTCAAAACGGTACCATCAAGAAGGAGCCGGCGCCTCGGTCTCCGCGCTCTCTCCAACGTGAGACTCTGCATCGTCAATTGACAGCGACGCCACCGATGGCGGGCTGATGGCCTCGTTCCCGGCCGGATTCCTCGCCTTCACCATCTCCAGCATCCTCCGGCAGATCGTCTTCGAGTAGATCTCCAGCAGCTCGAGCCCGCTATCGACGGACTCCACCTTGGCCTCGTCGCTGGCGGACTGGTTGGCGGTGGCGAACGCCTCCTTCTCGATCTCCACTGCAGCGGGTGTGGCCTTGTCGACGGGGAAGACGCCATAACGCTTGGCGATGACAGAGGTGGGGGAAGTGAGCGTGTCGACGAGTCGGCCGGTGACCGCCTCACGGGTTCGCTGCGACGGCGGCCAGATGTTGAGGGATGGGAAGGCCAGAGATGGGGACGTATGGTTATGTCTATGGCTAGAGTTTTCGACCTCTGATTCTTGGGGCTTGGAGTCATCGGATTCGTCCGCCATTTTCTTTATTTTTTAAATAAGTTTGTTGGGGTTCTTGTGGTGGACGAACACGGATCGCCGGTGGCGACAACGGCAGCGGGTTAGGGCTTGTTCTTTTGAGTGGAAGCAGGGGAGGGAAAGTTGGGAGGAAAAGGAACAGAGAAGAGAGAGAAATGGGTTGTTGTGTTCTTATGGGGGGAAAATAGAGGGGAATTGTTAGATGAAAAGTTACGTGGGTCCCATTAAACGTTTTTGTGTTCTTTTGAGATTGAGAAAGTTGGGAGAATGTGGTAGGGAGAGGTGAGAATAGGTTGATTTCACCCCCCATGGAGAGCAATTGAAACATGCACATATCATCATGCACAAAACAGGGAGCATATAGAGTCTGGCAGGCAGAACCAAGGGGAGAAAAAATGTAAGAATCATATGGAAACCAATTGAAACAAGAACATATCACCATACACAAGACAGTGAGCATATAGAGTCTGAAAGACAGACCCAAGTGCAGGAAAAATTTCAAATTCATATGGATATCAATCCAAACAAGCACGTATCACATTCATACAAAAAATAACAGTTTCATATTGGTATCATTACAAGTTATCCGACAACCCATTCATACATTCTTCGTGTACACAACCAACAACATTAAAATGATTAGGCCTAATATAGAAAACAACAAACACTTAATTGTGTCAATATCTACGATAATCCTATTCATTTTCTCTGTGTTTCTCTCAAGTTGTCCAACTACCGTACCCACCTGCCCCTCTAGATCGTAAACCCTACAATCCGACAGTGTGCATGAAGAGCTATCCAAAATCTGCCCCCCTTTCATTCGCATCCTTCAAACGAAGTATAACGTTGCGCGACCAAGCATTGTGAGCGAGGTCCTTCCATTCGTAGAATCCGCAGTGTTCGACGCGAGACGAACAAGTCCAATATCTCCTCCCAGGGTCACGCCGGGACCAAGAAGTCTGCCTTGGGCACCTCATGCCACAGTGGCAAAGCCGGTAGTCTGCTAGATCACATTCCAACTCATCCCGCGGGTGTGATCGTTCTGACGGGTTAGAGCTTGCACTCATTTAACCCTGCACAAATACAGATTAGTAATGGAAATATAAAAGATACAAGGAAATGATGTGATAATTGACAGTGAAAGGTGTACCTATGATGGTATAAGAAGGATGACAATGGAGACGACGTCTTGAAGGAAAAAGAACGAGAAAAAATTCATTGCATACACAAAATACAACAAAACAACATAAATTCAAAAACCTTAAAAGAGTATATACAATTAGTCGCCCTCGGAATTGTAGTTAATCATTTCCCAATTATGGTTGCTGGCGGTGGCTTAATTTTTATATACCGTCTACATGCATGACCTTCACAAGCGACAAATCTTACCTCAGAAACATTGTGCATATAGGGTCAGGCAGCAAGGACCAAGGGGAGAAAAAAATTCAGATTCATATGGAACTCATTTAAATACATGTATGATACAAATAATAAAAATGAACCAACCAGCCAACCTTCCAAGAAATTGGGAGTAGAATGACAAACGGTCATATGTGAACACCCTTCATCATTGGGCATGAAGTAAACATATCAGATTCATATGGAAATCCATTGTCACATGCCCATATCAAACTGAACACAACACAATGAGCATATCGGGTCTGTCAGCCAGGACAAAGGGGTGAAAAAAAATTCAGATTCATATGGAAATCCATTGTCGCATGCCCATATTAAACTGCACACAACACAATAAGCATATAGGGTCTGTCAGCCAGGACCCAAGGGGAGAAAACAATTCAGATTCATATGGAAATCCTATGAAACATGCACATATAAAACTGAACACAACACAATGAGCATATAGGGTCTGTCAGCCAAGACCCAAGGGGAGAAAAAAATTCAGATTCATGTGGAACTCCAATGAAACAAGCACACAGGTAATATTGAACACAACACAATGAGCATATAGGATCTGTCAGCCAGGACAAAGGGGTGAAAAAAATTCAGATTCATATGGAAATTCATTGTCACATGCCCATATCAAATTGCACCCAACACAATGCGCATATAGGGTCTGTCAGCTAGGACCAAGGGGAGAAAAAATTTCAGATTCATATGGAAATCCATTGTAACATTCCCATATCCCCCTTCATACAACAATGAGCATATAGGGGCTGTCAGCCAGGACAAAGGGGTGAAAAAAATTCAGATTCATATGGAAATCCATTGTCACATGCCCATATCAAACTGCACCCAACACAATGAGCATATAGGGTCTGTCAGGCAGGACCCAAGGGGAGAAAAAAATTCAGATTCATATGGAAATCCTATGAAACATGCACATATAAAACTAAACACAACACAATGAGCATATAGGGTCTGTCAGCCAGGACCCAAGGGGAGAAAAAAAAGTAAGATTCATATGGAACTCCAATGAAACAAGCACACAGGTAATTTTGAACACAACACAATGAGCATATAGGGGCTGTCAGCCAGGACAAAGGGGTGAAAAAAATTCAGATTCATATGGAAATCCATTGTCACATGCCCATATCAAACTGCACCCAACACAATGAGCATATAGGGTCTGTCAGGCAGGACCCAAGGGGAGAAAAAAATTCAGATTCATATGGAAATCCTATGAAACATGCACATATAAAACTGAACACAACACAATGAGCATATATGGTCTGTCAGCCAGGACCCATGGGGAGAAAAAAATTCAGATTCATATGGAACTCCAATGAAACAAGCACACAGGTAATTTTGAACACAACACAATGAGCATATAGGGGCTGTCAGCCAGGACAAAGGGGTGAAAAAAATTCAGATTCATATGGAAATCCATTGTCACATGCCCATATCAAACTGCACACAACACAATGAGCATATAGGGTCTGTCAGGCAGGACCCAAGGGGAGAAAAAAATTCAGATTCATATGGAAATCCTATGAAACATGCACATATAAAACTGAACACAACACAATGGGCATATAGGGTCTGTCAGCCAGGACCCAAGGGGAGAAAAAAATTAAGATTCATATGGAACTCCAATGAAACAAGCACACAGGTAATTTTGAACACAACACAATGAGCATATAGGGGCTGTCAGCCAGGACAAAGGGGTGAAAAAAAATTCAGATTCATATGGAAATCCATTGTCACATGCCCATATCAAACGGCACCCAACACAATGAGCATATAGGGTCTGTCAGGCAGGACCCAAGGGGAGAAAAAAATTCAGATTCATATGGAAATCCTATGAAACATGCACATATAAAACTGAACACAACACAATGAGCATATAGGGTCTGTCAGCATAATGGAAAGATTTGATGGGCATCCAATTCTTACATGGCTAATACATGGCTTTGATGGGCATCCAAGATGAGACACCGTCAGGTAGCAAAGCTGAACTTCTTAAAATTTGTGAAGAAATGCAAAATCAAATAGTAGATCATGAGTTCACTATTGAATGTCTCCAAAATCAGAACTATGACATGCAAGTTAGAGATGATAAGGTGTTTAAAGAGAATGAAAAACTTAAAATCGAACTTAATGCATGTAAGTCTACTATTGAAATCATGAAGAAGGAAAAAGAAAGCTTTGACGAAAATGCTCCTTGTATTTCTTGTTCCTCATTACTGAACCAAAATAGCATGCTTAAACTTGAATTGATTAAGCTCGAAACTGAAAAAGACTATGAGATTAGAGAGCTTAATGATAAATTCTGCATGTTGGATAATGACTTTAAAAGAAAAATGATTGAATTTGAAAAGAAGGAAGAGGAAAACAAGAGAGCTTTTATTAGTAAATGCACGATGCTTGTGGAAGAAAACAAACAATTAAAAACCAAAGTCTCTCATCTTTAAGTGGCCATTAAGAAATTCTCTATGGGAAAACAATCGTTGGACACTATTTTAGAGAATCAATTATATGGCAATAATAGAAGAGGACGTGGTTTTGGTCTGAAAAATGTTGAAAAGTCAAAATTCAAGAAATTCCACAATGCACCCTCTATTGCAAAGCACAAATATGCAAAGTGCTTTACTTGTGATAGTGTAGGCCACACTTCATACTATTGTAAATTTAGGAACACTAATATCAAGTTTAAACAAGTGTGGGTTCCTAAAACAATATTGGCTAACACTAGTGGACCTTGTTGGATTCCAAGGTCACACTTAACACCTTTCATGTAGGTGTGATGGAGTTTTGGCAAGGAGCGATAAATTCAATGTCTCATTCTTCTAGCTCCTTCGTCAAAAAGCGACGAGAAGGTATAATTTTCTATCCCTCTTTGCATCTCATTGCATACTTTCATAGATTTTTTGTGTGCTTGATTAATTTTTGTTTTGTGTGCTTGCATGGATGATTTTTAATGTTTTTATTTCTGAAAAAAAATTTTGAAAAATCAAAAAAAAAAAAATTGTGCTTATTGAATCTCCGCTTATGAATCTCTTAAGTGGTATTGTATGAATGATCAATCTATCCCTTGTAGAAGTCAATTCATTATTGTTGTAGCTACATGAACATGATGTTATTCTTTTTAGTAGCCATGACATGTCTCATAAGTTTTAAACTTGACTTCTACACCTACATTTGCACTTTCACGATATTTGACTTTTTCTTGCTTTTGGAGATTCTTTTGAAGAATAATGGAAAGTGAATGTAGGAATGATTAATTTCTGATTTTTTCTAAGGGATATGATGTGTTTAGCCATGAATTAAAAGTGAGCACAAAAGAATTGAAAAAAAGAGAAAAACAAAATTTGCTCCGTATGAAAAATGGACACTTCATGGCTAATACACAACCCACGAGTATCCAACTTGTGCTACATGGGTAATCATTAGCGTTGGTGTATATAACTCGTCAAGCAATGCCATCCCACATTTAAAAGTCCTTTTAGGCCATGTTTTGGGATTCGGTAACTTGAACTCATCTTTGATGAGGTGGGAAAAATCAATCCTAGTGATATTCATGAAAAGTGGAAAATGTGGATTGATTTGGTTGAATATTTGAAATTGAATCTCCTCTTGAACTTTATTTTCTATATCACTACACTTACACAAAGGTGGAGAAGTCCTGTTATGAAATTCTATGAACTTGAACTGTCTATTATTTGGATTACTCATGCAAATTGCACACTACATCTAATAACGATTTATTTTTGCATGGGATATTTCTGTGACTTCATTAATCCACTTTTGGTGATTACAAAGGGGGAGAAAGAAAAGATTTTGACAGCTTTGAGCTTTGATGTTGATATTATTTGTTGAAGGGGGAGCCTGCATTATTCTTGAATACTTGTTGAAGGGGGAGCTTGAGAGAAGGGGGAGCATGCTATTGGGCATGCTATTGTATTTGCTATTAGTTTGTGCATGCCATGTTGTAGTGCTTGAATATTCATCTCATGATTCATATTGCATTACACCCTTCAACACACTTCACACACTCTTTTCTATTGATCAAATCTTTTGTGGGTTTGTCATCACCAAAAAGGGGGAGATTGTTGGGAGCAATGATCTAGGATCTTAGTTTGATGATGACAAACGTGTCGGTATATCTAATGTGTGTGCTCAGTGTGTTTCAGGCTTGGGAAAACAATGTATTCCCAGTATTTGGCGAAATTGCTATTCGTATAGCATCTGAGGAGAAGAAGGAAGTGAGTGTGCAAAGGAGTTAGACTTGGTCAAGATGAAGTGATAAGGTGTGACCAATTCAAATCAAAGTTGGACTTGGTCCAATGAGGAATGAGATGGAGCCATTTCAAATTTCGTGGGGATTTAGTCAAATCAATTAGAAGATTTCCTAACCCTACTCTAATTCAAAATCCCAATCAAAATACAAAATCCCTATCTCTTAGGGACTCTCCCCAAAACCCTAGCCCTAGCCTATAAAAACACAATTGAGCGGCTACATTATTTTGTGCGGCAATCAAATAATTTTATTGGGGGCTACAACATTTCGCGGCATACATCAATAGCGGCAGCTAACAAAAATTGACCTGGCCTCTTCACCTATTTGAAATAAAGTGTGCGGCAATATAACAAAGAGGGCATTGCGGCAATCCATTGAAAGGAGAGACCAAAAATCCTGAGAGGGCGACAAAAATTTGCGACGGCCACATATTGAAGAACCCTCAAGGCCTAGTTCTCAAGACCCCTAGCAGCAAGCAAGCAATCTCCATTATTAAAGCCGCAAACACAAAGTTACATGCCTCAAAGATCTCTAAATCTCAAGTTTCATTGTGCATCATCAAAGATCAACGCTGACAAGCCTGTCCCCTGCTACCGAGAGCATCAACTCACGCCGCAATCATCTCCATAGGTCAATCATCAAAACTTCAAGCCATCATCATCGGAGAAGAGAAGCAAACGAAAGCTACGCCATCGGACACGTTCACCGTAGAGGAAAATCGCCATCACCCCCGCCGCTGATCTCCGACAACCTCACCTGAAGAAACAGAGGACCCTCGGTCAAGCCTTCGAACGAACACCTTCGGTGCGTGAATAAAACATCGATTCGCCATTGCCCGACGCTCCCAACTCCGCTGAGAAGACGAGGCGTCTGCTGTCGCCGTTGCACTGATCATCTTCACCACACAACCTCGCTGTGAAAGGAACAACCGTTCGTCGGAGAAGAAGACCGATCGAAGGACCACCTCTGCTGTTGAAGCCCTCGACATCACGCAGCTCGGACATCGCTCGTCGGAGCAACCCATGCCATCAGCAGCCCATGTAATCGGAGAAGCGATCATCACCGTCGCTTGGAGATCACCCTCGAGTTCACACCGCCGTCGTGAATTGATCGCCGTCATCACCAGCGGAAGAAATCTTTACCGCCTGAGTGCACGCTGCAACTTATATCACCGTCGTTGAACAGCACTTGCCGCGGAGTCGCCATAGTCGAAGCTACCTTCGCCGTGACGAAGGAGACGCCGCAGCCCGCGCTAACGAAGGACGTCGCGTGCAAACACGAAGGAGCATGCTGAGCTTGATGCGTATCAAATCAAATACATATTCCTCTTGCTGACGTGGGCTTGGGCTATTATTTGAAGTTTCTTTGGGCACAGCCCACTAAATAAAAAGAATTGAACTCAGTTGCTTTGCGCACCGACTGCTAATTCTGAAGGGGTTTGCTGAGCACACAGACTGCTGGAAAGCAGGATTTGAACTGAACTTCTTTATACACAGACCAGTGTGTATTTTGCAATCCAGGAGTCGGATTGAGACACCGTTTGCGTCAGATTGGAGCTGACGATGTGCTGATTGACAGAGACGCCTACACAGACACAAACTGAGCATTTCTAAACTCTAAACTCCTTTATTTGTGTCTTAGTGTAACGATCTCTGTAGGGGAAACTTTTACCTATTTTTGTGGACTATTTGGGACTTGTCTAGTTGGGACTAGACAAGTGGGACCCAGCTAGTTTGGGACTAGCTGGTAGAAAGCGTTACTAGGATTGATAGTGAGAGAAAACACTGTGTGTGGGGTACTGAGAGCCTGGCGAGTGTAGAGACGTAGAGGGTGCTCTGAGCGTGCTCTAACTTGTGGTTTTGTACCTATTGCGCTATTCAATTCTAGTTCTGCTTTGGGGGCTGGAGTAGGTCGTTGGGACGACCGAACCAGGGTAAATCTGCTTTGTACTCTGTGTCTGCATTTTTAATTACTCTGGTTGTGCTTTTAACTGCGTGTGATTTCTTATGAGTTGCACGAGAATTTTTTATTAGCCTATTCACCCCCCCTATGCTAGGATCCAGATCCAACAAGTGGTATCAGAGCAGGTTTTAGGATCTAGCCTAGGATTGACCATGAATAACCATATGGATAGTGCTTTTGCTGAGGGTCAGTCTGTTTCCCGTCCCCCTAGGTTTAATGGAGGTGATTATGCTTATTGGAAAAATCGTATGAAAATCTACCTTATTTCTGTTGATTACAAGGCTTGACAAATAATTGAAAATGGATATAAACTGCCTGTAATTAAAGTAGAAAATGCTGAGATTGAAAAACCAAATGACAAATGGGATGATAATGATTGGAAATCTTATTCCTTAAATGCTAAAGCTATGAATGCTCTCATTTGTGCACTTGATAAATCTGAATATAATATCTCACATTGTCCAACGGCGCAGGAGATATGGCATACTTTGGAGGTGACGCACGAGGGAACGTCACAGGTGAAGGAGTCTAGACTTGCACTTCCGAGCACAGAGTACGAGGGATTTCGCATGCTACCATCAGAGACCATATCAGAAATGTTTGCGAGATTCACCAACATCGTCTACAAGTCTAGCTCGCTCGGTAAGCCATATTCTAGCCTTGAACAGGTGAGAAAGATATTAAGAGCACTGCCAAGCTCTTTTAGACCAAAGGTCACCGCCATCCAGGAAGCAAAGGTATTGTCTCAATTGAAGATGGAGGAACTTATTGGTAATTTGATGTCCCATGAGTTGGAACTACAAAATGTTGAAGCAAGAGAGAAACCTGAGGAGAAAGAGAAAGCCATAAAGCCACTTGCTTTGCAAGCTAGCGAAGAAGAGGATGACGACGACGACATAGCACTAATGGTGAGAAACTTCAGAAAATTCATCAAGACCAAGCATGGGAGAAACGAAATGGCACCCAGGTTTAATCGTTCTAACTTTAATAATTCTTCCAAGCAATTTAATGATCAGAAAACTACTGATAGAATGCAATGTTTTAAATGCAAGGGAAGAGGACATCTGATGAAGGATTGCCCAAATGAAAGTGCTCAGCTCGCTAAAGGAAAAGGAAAAGCGAAGGTATTAACATGGGATATGGATAGCGAAGCTGAAAGCGAGGAGGAACATGAAGCCCATTCTTGCATGGCTTTGATGGGCATCCAAGATGAGACACCGTCAGGTAGCAAAGCTGAACTTCTTAAAATTTGTGAAGAAATGCAAAATCAAATAGTAGATCATGAGTTCACTATTGAATGTCTCCAAAATCAGAACTATGACATGCAAGTTAGAGATGATAAGGTGTTTAAAGAGAATGAAAAACTTAAAATCGAACTTAATGCATGTAAGTCTACTATTGAAATCATGAAGAAGGAAAAAGAAAGCTTTGACGAAAATGCTCCTTGTATTTCTTGTTCCTCATTACTGAACCAAAATAGCATGCTTAAACTTGAATTGATTAAGCTCGAAACTGAAAAAGACTATGAGATTAGAGAGCTTAATGATAAATTCTGCATGTTGGATAATGACTTTAAAAGAAAAATGATTGAATTTGAAAAGAAGGAAGAGGAAAACAAGAGAGCTTTTATTAGTAAATGCACGATGCTTGTGGAAGAAAACAAACAATTAAAAACCAAAGTCTCTCATCTCTAAGTGGCCATTAAGAAATTCTCTATGGGAAAACAATCGTTGGACACTATTTTAGAGAATCAATTATATGGCAATAATAGAAGAGGACGTGGTTTTGGTCTGAAAAATGTTGAAAAGTCAAAATTCAAGAAATTCCACAATGCACCCTCTATTGCAAAGCACAAATATGCAAAGTGCTTTACTTGTGATAGTGTAGGCCACACTTCATACTATTGTAAATTTAGGAACACTAATATCAAGTTTAAACAAGTGTGGGTTCCTAAAACAATATTGGCTAACACTAGTGGACCTTGTTGGATTCCATGGTCACACTTAACACCTTTCATGTAGGTGTGATGGAGTTTTGGCAAGGAGCGATAAATTCAATGTCTCATTCTTCTAGCTCCTTCGTCAAAAAGCGACGAGAAGGTATAATTTTCTATCCCTCTTTGCATCTCATTGCATACTTTCATAGATTTTTTTGTGTGCTTGATTTATTTTTGTTTTGTGTGCTTGCATGGATGATTTTTAATGTTTTTATTTCTGGAAAAAAAATTTGAAAAATCCAAAATCAAAAAAAAATTGTGCTTATTGAATCTCCGCTTATGAATCTCTTAAGTGGTATTGTATGAATGATCAATCTATCCCTTGTAGAAGTCAATTCATTATTGTTGTAGCTACATGAACATGATGTTATTCTTTTTAGTAGCCATGACATGTCTCATAAGTTTTAAACTTGACTTCTACACCTACATTTGCACTTTCACGATATTTGACTTTTTCTTGCTTTTGGAGATTCTTTTGAAGAATAATGGAAAGTGAATGTAGGAATGATTAATTTCTGATTTTTTCTAAGGGATATGATGTGTTTAGCCATGAATTAAAAGTGAGCACAAAAGAATTGAAAAAAAAGCGAAAAACAAAATTTGCTCCGTATGAAAAATGGACACTTCATGGCTAATACACAACCCACGAGTATCCAACTTGTGCTACATGGGTAATCATTAGCGTTGGTGTATATAACTCGTCAAGCAATGCCATCCCACATTTAAAAGTCCTTTTAGGCCATGTTTTGGGATTCGGTAACTTGAACTCATCTTTGATGAGGTGGGAAAAATCAATCCTAGTGATATTCATGAAAAGTGGAAAATGTGGATTGATTTGGTTGAATATTTGAAATTGAATCTCCTCTTGAACTTTATTTTCTATATCACTACACTTACACAAAGGTGGAGAAGTCCTGTTATGAAATTCTATGAACTTGAACTGTCTATTATTTGGATTACTCATGCAAATTGCACACTACATCTAATAACGATTTATTTTTGCATGGGATATTTCTGTGACTTCATTAATCCACTTTTGGTGATTACAAAGGGGGAGAAAGAAAAGATTTTGACAGCTTTGAGCTTTGATGTTGATATTATTTGTTGAAGGGGGAGCCTGCATTATTCTTGAATACTTGTTGAAGGGGGAGCTTGAGAGAAGGGGGAGCATGCTATTGGGCATGCTATTGTATTTGCTATTAGTTTGTGCATGCCATGTTGTAGTGCTTGAATATTCATCTCATGATTCATATTGCATTACACCCTTCAACACACTTCACACACTCTTTTCTATTGATCAAATCTTTTGTGGGTTTGTCATCACCAAAAAGGGGGAGATTGTTGGGAGCAATGATCTAGGATCTTAGTTTGATGATGACAAACGTGTCGGTATATCTAATGTGTGTGCTCAGTGTGTTTCAGGCTTGGGAAAACAATGTATTCCCAGTATTTGGCGAAATTGCTATTCGTATAGCATCTGAGGAGAAGAAGGAAGTGAGTGTGCAAAGGAGTTAGACTTGGTCAAGATGAAGTGATAAGGTGTGACCAATTCAAATCAAAGTTGGACTTGGTCCAATGAGGAATGAGATGGAGCCATTTCAAATTTCGTGGGGATTTAGTCAAATCAATTAGAAGATTTCCTAACCCTACTCTAATTCAAAATCCCAATCAAAATACAAAATCCCTATCTCTTAGGGACTCTCCCCAAAACCCTAGCCCTAGCCTATAAAAACACAATTGAGCGGCTACATTATTTTGTGCGGCAATCAAATAATTTTATTGGGGGCTACAACATTTCGCGGCATACATCAATAGCGGCAGCTAACAAAAATTGACCTGGCCTCTTCACCTATTTGAAATAAAGTGTGCGGCAATATAACAAAGAGGGCATTGCGGCAATCCATTGAAAGGAGAGACCAAAAATCCTGAGAGGGCGACAAAAATTTGCGACGGCCACATATTGAAGAACCCTCAAGGCCTAGTTCTCAAGACCCCTAGCAGCAAGCAAGCAATCTCCATTATTAAAGCCGCAAACACAAAGTTACATGCCTCAAAGATCTCTAAATCTCAAGTTTCATTGTGCATCATCAAAGATCAACGCTGACAAGCCTGTCCCCTGCTACCGAGAGCATCAACTCACGCCGCAATCATCTCCATAGGTCAATCATCAAAACTTCAAGCCATCATCATCGGAGAAGAGAAGCAAACGAAAGCTACGCCATCGGACACGTTCACCGTAGAGGAAAATCGCCATCACCCCCGCCGCTGATCTCCGACAACCTCACCTGAAGAAACAGAGGACCCTCGGTCAAGCCTTCGAACGAACACCTTCGGTGCGTGAATAAAACATCGATTCGCCATTGCCCGACGCTCCCAACTCCGCTGAGAAGACGAGGCGTCTGCTGTCGCCGTTGCACTGATCATCTTCACCACACAACCTCGCTGTGAAAGGAACAACCGTTCGTCGGAGAAGAAGACCGATCGAAGGACCACCTCTGCTGTTGAAGCCCTCGACATCACGCAGCTCGGACATCGCTCGTCGGAGCAACCCATGCCATCAGCAGCCCATGTAATCGGAGAAGCGATCATCACCGTCGCTTGGAGATCACCCTCGAGTTCACACCGCCGTCGTGAATTGATCGCCGTCATCACCAGCGGAAGAAATCTTTACCGCCTGAGTGCACGCTGCAACTTATATCACCGTCGTTGAACAGCACTTGCCGCGGAGTCGCCATAGTCGAAGCTACCTTCGCCGTGACGAAGGAGACGCCGCAGCCCGCGCTAACGAAGGACGTCGCGTGCAAACACGAAGGAGCATGCTGAGCTTGATGCGTATCAAATCAAATACATATTCCTCTTGCTGACGTGGGCTTGGGCTATTATTTGAAGTTTCTTTGGGCACAGCCCACTAAATAAAAAGAATTGAACTCAGTTGCTTTGCGCACCGACTGCTAATTCTGAAGGGGTTTGCTGAGCACACAGACTGCTGGAAAGCAGGATTTGAACTGAACTTCTTTATACACAGACCAGTGTGTATTTTGCAATCCAGGAGTCGGATTGAGACACCGTTTGCGTCAGATTGGAGCTGACGATGTGCTGATTGACAGAGACGCCTACACAGACACAAACTGAGCATTTCTAAACTCTAAACTCCTTTATTTGTGTCTTAGTGTAACGATCTCTGTAGGGGAAACTTTTACCTATTTTTGTGGACTATTTGGGACTTGTCTAGTTGGGACTAGACAAGTGGGACCCAGCTAGTTTGGGACTAGCTGGTAGAAAGCGTTACTAGGATTGATAGTGAGAGAAAACACTGTGTGTGGGGTACTGAGAGCCTGGCGAGTGTAGAGACGTAGAGGGTGCTCTGAGCGTGCTCTAACTTGTGGTTTTGTACCTATTGCGCTATTCAATTCTAGTTCTGCTTTGGGGGCTGGAGTAGGTCGTTGGGACGACCGAACCAGGGTAAATCTGCTTTGTACTCTGTGTCTGCATTTTTAATTACTCTGGTTGTGCTTTTAACTGCGTGTGATTTCTTATGAGTTGCACGAGAATTTTTTATTAGCCTATTCACCCCCCCTATGCTAGGATCCAGATCCAACAAGTGGTATCAGAGCAGGTTTTAGGATCTAGCCTAGGATTGACCATGAATAACCATATGGATAGTGCTTTTGCTGAGGGTCAGTCTGTTTCCCGTCCCCCTAGGTTTAATGGAGGTGATTATGCTTATTGGAAAAATCGTATGAAAATCTACCTTATTTCTGTTGATTACAAGGCTTGACAAATAATTGAAAATGGATATAAACTGCCTGTAATTAAAGTAGAAAATGCTGAGATTGAAAAACCAAATGACAAATGGGATGATAATGATTGGAAATCTTATTCCTTAAATGCTAAAGCTATGAATGCTCTCATTTGTGCACTTGATAAATCTGAATATAATATCTCACATTGTCCAACGGCGCAGGAGATATGGCATACTTTGGAGGTGACGCACGAGGGAACGTCACAGGTGAAGGAGTCTAGACTTGCACTTCCGAGCACAGAGTACGAGGGATTTCGCATGCTACCATCAGAGACCATATCAGAAATGTTTGCGAGATTCACCAACATCGTCTACAAGTCTAGCTCGCTCGGTAAGCCATATTCTAGCCTTGAACAGGTGAGAAAGATATTAAGAGCACTGCCAAGCTCTTTTAGACCAAAGGTCACCGCCATCCAGGAAGCAAAGGTATTGTCTCAATTGAAGATGGAGGAACTTATTGGTAATTTGATGTCCCATGAGTTGGAACTACAAAATGTTGAAGCAAGAGAGAAACCTGAGGAGAAAGAGAAAGCCATAAAGCCACTTGCTTTGCAAGCTAGCGAAGAAGAGGATGACGACGACGACATAGCACTAATGGTGAGAAACTTCAGAAAATTCATCAAGACCAAGCATGGGAGAAACGAAATGGCACCCAGGTTTAATCGTTCTAACTTTAATAATTCTTCCAAGCAATTTAATGATCAGAAAACTACTGATAGAATGCAATGTTTTAAATGCAAGGGAAGAGGACATCTGATGAAGGATTGCCCAAATGAAAGTGCTCAGCTCGCTAAAGGAAAAGGAAAAGCGAAGGTATTAACATGGGATATGGATAGCGAAGCTGAAAGCGAGGAGGAACATGAAGCCCATTCTTGCATGGCTTTGATGGGCATCCAAGATGAGACACCGTCAGGTAGCAAAGCTGAACTTCTTAAAATTTGTGAAGAAATGCAAAATCAAATAGTAGATCATGAGTTCACTATTGAATGTCTCCAAAATCAGAACTATGACATGCAAGTTAGAGATGATAAGGTGTTTAAAGAGAATGAAAAACTTAAAATCGAACTTAATGCATGTAAGTCTACTATTGAAATCATGAAGAAGGAAAAAGAAAGCTTTGACGAAAATGCTCCTTGTATTTCTTGTTCCTCATTACTGAACCAAAATAGCATGCTTAAACTTGATTTGATTAAGCTCGAAACTGAAAAAGACTATGAGATTAGAGAGCTTAATGATAAATTCTGCATGTTGGATAATGACTTTAAAAGAAAAATGATTGAATTTGAAAAGAAGGAAGAGGAAAACAAGAGAGCTTTTATTAGTAAATGCACGATGCTTGTGGAAGAAAACAAACAATTAAAAACCAAAGTCTCTCATCTCTAAGTGGCCATTAAGAAATTCTCTATGGGAAAACAATCGTTGGACACTATTTTAGAGAATCAATTATATGGCAATAATAGAAGAGGACGTGGTTTTGGTCTGAAAAATGTTGAAAAGTCAAAATTCAAGAAATTCCACAATGCACCCTCTATTGCAAAGCACAAATATGCAAAGTGCTTTACTTGTGATAGTGTAGGCCACACTTCATACTATTGTAAATTTAGGAACACTAATATCAAGTTTAAACAAGTGTGGGTTCCTAAAACAATATTGGCTAACACTAGTGGACCTTGTTGGATTCCATGGTCACACTTAACACCTTTCATGTAGGTGTGATGGAGTTTTGGCAAGGAGCGATAAATTCAATGTCTCATTCTTCTAGCTCCTTCGTCAAAAAGCGACGAGAAGGTATAATTTTCTATCCCTCTTTGCATCTCATTGCATACTTTCATAGATTTTTTTGTGTGCTTGATTTATTTTTGTTTTGTGTGCTTGCATGGATGATTTTTAATGTTTTTATTTCTGGAAAAAAAATTTGAAAAATCCAAAATCAAAAAAAAATTGTGCTTATTGAATCTCCGCTTATGAATCTCTTAAGTGGTATTGTATGAATGATCAATCTATCCCTTGTAGAAGTCAATTCATTATTGTTGTAGCTACATGAACATGATGTTATTCTTTTTAGTAGCCATGACATGTCTCATAAGTTTTAAACTTGACTTCTACACCTACATTTGCACTTTCACGATATTTGACTTTTTCTTGCTTTTGGAGATTCTTTTGAAGAATAATGGAAAGTGAATGTAGGAATGATTAATTTCTGATTTTTTCTAAGGGATATGATGTGTTTAGCCATGAATTAAAAGTGAGCACAAAAGAATTGAAAAAAAAGCGAAAAACAAAATTTGCTCCGTATGAAAAATGGACACTTCATGGCTAATACACAACCCACGAGTATCCAACTTGTGCTACATGGGTAATCATTAGCGTTGGTGTATATAACTCGTCAAGCAATGCCATCCCACATTTAAAAGTCCTTTTAGGCCATGTTTTGGGATTCGGTAACTTGAACTCATCTTTGATGAGGTGGGAAAAATCAATCCTAGTGATATTCATGAAAAGTGGAAAATGTGGATTGATTTGGTTGAATATTTGAAATTGAATCTCCTCTTGAACTTTATTTTCTATATCACTACACTTACACAAAGGTGGAGAAGTCCTGTTATGAAATTCTATGAACTTGAACTGTCTATTATTTGGATTACTCATGCAAATTGCACACTACATCTAATAACGATTTATTTTTGCATGGGATATTTCTGTGACTTCATTAATCCACTTTTGGTGATTACAAAGGGGGAGAAAGAAAAGATTTTGACAGCTTTGAGCTTTGATGTTGATATTATTTGTTGAAGGGGGAGCCTGCATTATTCTTGAATACTTGTTGAAGGGGGAGCTTGAGAGAAGGGGGAGCATGCTATTGGGCATGCTATTGTATTTGCTATTAGTTTGTGCATGCCATGTTGTAGTGCTTGAATATTCATCTCATGATTCATATTGCATTACACCCTTCAACACACTTCACACACTCTTTTCTATTGATCAAATCTTTTGTGGGTTTGTCATCACCAAAAGGGGGAGATTGTTGGGAGCAATGATCTAGGATCTTAGTTTGATGATGACAAACGTGTCGGTATATCTAATGTGTGTGCTCAGTGTGTTTCAGGCTTGGGAAAACAATGTATTCCCAGTATTTGGCGAAATTGCTATTCGTATAGCATCTGAGGAGAAGAAGGAAGTGAGTGTGCAAAGGAGTTAGACTTGGTCAAGATGAAGTGATAAGGTGTGACCAATTCAAATCAAAGTTGGACTTGGTCCAATGAGGAATGAGATGGAGCCATTTCAAATTTCGTGGGGATTTAGTCAAATCAATTAGAAGATTTCCTAACCCTACTCTAATTCAAAATCCCAATCAAAATACAAAATCCCTATCTCTTAGGGACTCTCCCCAAAACCCTAGCCCTAGCCTATAAAAACACAATTGAGGGGCTACATTATTTTACGCGGCAATCAAATAATTTTATTGGGGGCTACCACATTTCGTGGCATACATCAATAGCGGCAGCTAACAAAAATTGACCTAGCCTCTTCACCTATTTGAAATAAAGTGTGCGACAATATAACAAAGAGGGCATTGCGGCAATCCATTGAAAGGAGAGACCAAAAATCCTGAGAGGGCGACAAAAATTTGCGACGGCCACATATTGAAGAACCCTCAAGGCCTAGTTCTCAAGACCCCTAGCAGCAAGCAAGCAATCTCCATTATTCAAGCTGCAAACACAAAGTTACATGCCTCAAAGATCTCTAAATCTCAAGTTTCATTGTGCATCATCAAAGATCAACGCTGACAAGCCTATCCCCTGCTACCGAGAGCATCAACTCACGCCGCAATCATCTACATAGGCCAATCATCAAAACTTCAAGCCATCATCATCGGAGAAGAGAAGCAAACAAAAGCTACGCCATCGGACACGTTCACCGTAGAGGAAAATCGCCATCACCCCCGCCGCTGATCTCCGACAACCTCACCTGAAGAAACAGAGGACCCTCGGTCAAGCCTTCGAACGAACACCTTCGGTGCGTGAATAAAACATCGATTCGCCATTGCCCGACGCTCCCAACTCCGCTGAGAAGACGAGGCGTCTGCTGTCGCCGTTGCACTGATCATCTTCACCACATGACCTCGCTGTGAAAGGAACAACCGTTCGTCAGAGAAGAAGACCGATCGAAGGACCACCTCTGCTGTTGAAGCCCTCGACATCACGTAGCTCGGACATCGCTCGTCGGAGCAACCCATGCCATCAGCAGCCCACGTAATCGGAGAAGCGATCATCACCGTCGCTTAGAGATCGCCCTCGAGTTCACACCGCCGTCGTGAATTGATCGCCGTCATCGCCAGCGGAAGAAATCTCCGCCGCCTGAGTGCACGCTGCAACTTATATCGCCGTCCTTGAACAGCACTTGCCGCGGAGTCGCCATAGTCGAAGCTACCTTCGCCGTGAGGAAGGAGACGCCGCAGCCCGCGCTAACGAAGGACGTCGCGTGCAAACACGAAGGAGCATGCTGAGCTTGATGCGTAGCAAATCAAATACATATTCCTCTTGCTGACGTGGACTTGGGCTATTATTTGAAGTTTCTTTGGGCACATCCCACTAAATAAAAAGAATTGAACTCAGTTGCTTTGCGCACCGACTGCTAATTCTGAAGGGGTTTGCTGAGCACACAGACTGCTGTAAAACAGGATTTGAACTGAACTTCTTTATACACAGACCAGTGTGTATTTTGCAATCCAGGAGTCGGATTGAGACACCGTTTGCGTCAGATTGGAGCTGACGATGTGCTGATTGACAGAGACGCCTACACAGACACAAACTGAGCATTTCTAAACTCTAAACTCATTTATTTGTGTCTTAGTGTAACGATCTCTGTAGGGGAAACTTTTACCTATTTTTGTGGACTATTTGGGACTTGTCTAGTTGGGACTAGACAAGTGGGACCCAGCTAGTTTGGGACTTGCTGGTAGAAAGCGTTACTTGGATTGATAGTGAGAGAAAACAATGTGTGTAGGGTACTGAGAGCCTGGCGAGTGTAGAGACGTAGAGGGTGCTCTGAGCGTGCTCTAACTTGTGGTTTTGTACCTATTGCGCTATTCAATTCTAGTTCTGCTTTGGGGGCTGGAGTAGGTCGTTGGGACGACCGAACCAGGGTAAATCTGCTTTGTACTCTGTGTCTGCATTTTTAATTACTCTGGTTGTGCTTTTAACTGCGTGTGATTTCTCGTGAGTGGCACGAGAATTTTTTATTAGCCTATTCACCCCCCCTCTAGGCTAGGATCCAGATCCAACAAAGCACACGGGTAATATTGAACACAACACAATGAGCATATAGGGTCTGTCAGCCAGGACAAAGGGGTGAAAAAAATTCAGATTCATATGGAAATCCATTGTCACATGCCCATATCAAACTGCACCCAACACAATGAGCATATAGGGTTTGTCAGCCAGGACTAAGGGGAGAAAAAATTTCAGATTCATTTGGTCCTGTACCTAATGTATTGCAAACAAGCTCATATCTCCATGTACAAAACAGTGAGCATGTAGGGTATTGCAAACATCCAGTAGGGCACAAAACAACATGGCATCATATAGTATATGTCAAACAGGCCCAAGCACAAAAAGCCTTGTACCTAGTCATACTACAGTAGCTACATAATACAAAAAGCACCATCGTCTTCAGCACACACAAGGTATCCATTAGTTAATACTCCCATTATCCCACCCTTCATCTTCGTAGCCGTCATCACGCTTCTTCTCAAGCTCCGCGATGATGAGCTTTATCTTCATATCCATTGCCGCTGGAGGCATCCCAAGAAACTTCCGACCCCTTGGCTCTTCATCGGCGAGATGGTCGTACACCTTAGCCAACATCTCCAACGGATACTCGGTGTGGGAAAAAATACACGAACCCAAATCCTTTTGCCATGAGTTCTTTAAAGCTTCAGCGACATGGTCAACGGCCATACCTACTTTGTCCACTGATTTAACCATTTTCTCCATAATGTCATGAACCTCAGGTAGGCGTTGGCGACGGGTTGTCTTCTTCCCCACAGATTGAGGTGTACGAGTGGAAGGCCCCGGTGGAGTAGATACCCCCGATGAACCTGGGGGGATGTACGGGGGACCCTCAGCGGCCGTCGAATCATGCTCTTGCTGATAATTCGCTTCATGTCCCCTTCACCATCCAGGTATGGACCTCCAAAGCTTTGGAAAACATCCTTCCTATGTTCCCCCATTGCCGCATCGTCTGCTACGATTTTCCTAAGGTTCTCACGCCACGGAATGGGGTGATTCACATATTGAATCTTTTTAGGATTGGCCTGCACACACACATTGGAGCATTTTATTGTATTGTATGTAAAATACATATGAAGACGATGTCGACTTATGTATAAAATTGGAGTTCATACCGCTGCCTACGGGCCATAAGATTCCGGCGCCATTGTAATCGTCTTGGTATCATCACACCATCCCGCGCCACTAATGGCCAAGCATTCATTCACTTCGGCGAGACGAGTACGGAGGGTTTTATAGTGGTTCTTGACATTTAGCCCGGTATATGTTGTTTGAAATAATGCATTGATGTGGGCTGCTGCGGATGTAACAGTCGGTATTTTTTAGACGTATTTTTAGATTGTGCGTACTGGTATTTTTTTCAGTCGTTTGGATAATCTATTCGTCCGTACTTTTGTTACGCGTCGACGCGTACACATATCTGAATTCGTTTATACCGTATCGTAATTCATTAACTACTTAGTTTAACAAATCCATTTAACTTAATTATCTCGCTAATCACAACTTCCTAATCACTATCATTATTTACTAATTTATTTTTAATTAAGTTACTAATTACCTTATTTTAATAATTACTTTAATTCAACTATTTTACCATTCACATTAATTTTACTAATCGCGTTGATCCTTTAAACTCATATCCTGAACTCATCATTCACGTTTTTCTTTTAAAGGGTTAGAGGAAGAAAGACGTTTCGTAACCTGATTCTTTCCCCATTATTTAGTCAACAAAACATATCAAATTCCGTTTAAGACAACAAACACGTTTTGTTTATTAGGTCATTTCCCTAAAACAATTAGTCAAGATAACATTCATTTTCACACGTCTCTACAAACACAAATTAGTCAAACGTTGCATTAAAATCCATCCTAATCAACAACCTAATCTTTTGACTAATCTCCTTCATGTCCCCTGCTAACCTCCTTAAGAACAGCAATGTCTTCCTCCCCTGCTCATCTTCATAACCCACCATCGTCTTCTCCCCTGCCAAATTAACCTGCAAACAATCTGTTCATCTCTCAAACAAATCAGTTCCCAAGCAGAATTCCACCAAATTGAACCAGCAACCCAATTTCTTAAATCAGCTTCTCAATGCAAATCTCCCATCAAATTTAGCCCTCAAACAAAACAAACCCAAATTATTCAGATCTAAGTTTTAAAATCAAAACAAACAAAATCCAAAACTCAGATCTAGGAATCAAAAACAAAATTGCAGATCCTTCCCTCCTCTTCCCAAGTTCCCCTCGAACTAGGCATCATCGCGCGCCTCCACCTGCAACCACCACGCGTCGCCCTTTCCGCCGGCAGCCGACTGCTGCCGCCGGTTGCTGCTGCTGCGCCGCTGATCGGAGAAGCCCCGCACGCCGGAGAGCTGCCCCGAGGAGCCACGCCTGGCCAGAGATCCGCCGTGCATCGCCGGCGCCTCGCCCCATGCGCCGCCGCCCGTTCCTCTTCCCCGCGCATGAACAAGCCCTTCCCCTTGACTGCGTAAGTGTACTCCTCTGCTTGCAAGTTTTGGTTGTAAAACAAAAAAAAGAAGAAAGAACAAGATGACAGGAAGAGAGAGAGAGAGAGAGAGAGAGAGAGAGAGAGAGAGAGAGCCTGAGAAATGTTTAAAAGAATAAAGAAGAAGTAAGAGAGGGTGACAGCTATAGTTAATATTAGAATAAAGATAAGAATAGAGTAGACAGAGAGAGAATTAAAGAGGACAGCCTATAGCAAGAGATGACAGGTTTTTGTTATACTATTAATTAATTTGAAGAAGGTGTCAGCCTTATAAGTGAAGAGTAGGTTTAGATAATATTTGATAAGTATTATAATAGGGATTGTAGTAGGTGGATGTAGGAGAAGATTTAATGTAAACTTAACCTCATGTTAACTATATAATTAGCTTAAAGTAAATTAGAATTAATAGGGTGTTAGTATTAATTTGAATATTGACCTATTAGTGTTAATTACTTCATGTTAGTAGTAGTCAACAATGTTAGAATAATAATATCAGAATAAAATAAGGCAAATCATGTTAGAATAACACATTATAAACATCGTCCTAACCAGAGGACCCAGTAAAATTAGACGAACCCACTTTAAAGGATTAACACGGTATTTTGATTATCTCGCAATAAATCTAATTCATTGATTTGCTTAACCAAAACAGAGAACCAGAAGTACCAACACGTAGTACCCGTCAAGACGAACCCACCGGCACCAAAATCACTGGAATCAGGCAAGTATATGATTTATAATGAATTTTCGAAGTTGGATGTTAAATTAGTCTTTTGTATGTAAAGTTGCATAAGTTAGAATCTACACGTGAAATGACGTGTAATAGTACTACCATGAGATCCGTGATTAAAAATGTAATCTAACGGCATATGATTTGCTATACTTTAATTTAGAACAATAACAAGAAAAATCAACTTTTTGTTTGTTTTTGTTAGAATCGCATGTTCACAATTTTTGCTAATTATTGTGAATACTCTTGTAACGTGGAAATTGCTACATGTAAATAAATGATCATGTTATTTAATTGTTGCATGCTTTAAAATAATTAACTAGCGTGTGTCATCGTGAGATCGTGCGCCTCGAAGGCGAAATCGTGACTTTCGTGATGTCATTGAATTGACAAATTCGTGCTTGTAATTCGTGAATTAGGCTGGCTCGTGTTCCGGCACAAATCTTGGGTGGGGTAAGGGTTGAGCGGCTGCTAGGCGTATGAACGAGTACTCTCTTCAAGGGCACCACCCGTAGGCGGTGGGTTAGCGCCAATCATGGTAAGCCCCCGTGAGACGGACGACTCACTCATCACGACCTAAAGGCGAGAACCCTTTTATAGACATGAATGCTAACAATCGTGAATGCTAACAAATCGTGAATGCTAACAATCGTGAAATGCTAACATGAAACTTGCAACTTGGATTTGTTATCTCAGCTATATGGATATGCTAATGAACCAACGAGAAGATTTATTTTACTTATTAAACTGCTTAGAACTGCATGCTAGGAGTCAAAGGTGGCCAAATGGCCCGAAAGCCCGCGGCTCGGCCCGCCCGGCCTGGTCAACGGGCCGGCCCAGCCCGGGCCCGGTAGGGTTGACCGGGCCGCGGGCTCGGCCCGGCCCGAAGGCCGGGCCGGGCTTCCGGGAGGAGGGGCGGCCCGTCGGGCCGGGCCGGCCCGGCCCGTTGTCGGGCCAGGCCTCTTTCTTGTTTTTCCCCTACTAATATGTTTATTATTTAAATTTTTCCACAAATGGGTTCCTTAATTTGCTCCCTACTTAATTTTGTTTCACAAATGGGCTCCTTAATTTGTTCCATCTTAAATTTTTCTCATATATAATAGTTCTTTCTTAATTTACTCCTTAATTTGTTCCTCATTAATTATTTTACTCATTAATTTTCTTCTTATTTTGTTCATCCTTTATAAAATAGTATGTTTTTAAAAACTTACTATCTTTAAAAAAAATTATACTAGGTATAGATATTATTTTTCATTTTATTAAGATTTTCTAATGAATTTTTAATAATTTTTTTAAAAATTATATATTTAATTAATATACTAGGCCCGGCCCGGCCCGGACAAGCCCGGGCCACGGGCCACGGGCCGGGCTTCTGGCCCCCGGATAGCTTCCGGGCCGGGCCGGGCCGGCCCGTGGCCCGGTCAAGGCCCGGCCGGGCCCGGGCTGGGCCGGCCCGATGGACACCTTGAGCTAGGAGTACTTTACTCTATTTTCATTTTAAATCAGCATGTTGTCATTAACGCCTCTTAAATCCAGTATAAATTTGTATATACTTTGCCTTGGGTTCTAACATCTACTTGCAGACCCTTGCTGACATACATTCATGTTTTTGGATGTATGTCAGATCCCGAGCTTTAGCATCAGGAGGACTAGTTGAGATAGCTGAATCAGTGGACCAAGACTTGTTGAACTAGCGCACTTTCATTGCACTTCTTTTCAATTGTTGTGCGGTCATAAGACCCACTCTTCTTTCTCCATTTGTTGTAATTCCGTTGAGACGGTTGAGATTGTAATATTGTTTTACTTAACTGTGTTGTTTTGAGTAATGCAAGCAAGAACCTGCAGTTTTTACACAGACGCTTATTGTGTTAAGTCAAGGAGGAAAGAAAAGCAAAAGTACCTCCTCCTGACTTGCACAAGCAGGCCCGTTCGCGTCCTCGCTCTCAAGCTTAATGGGAAGCGGGGCGTGACAGCGGAGTTGAAGGCATTAAGTTTGAACGACTTATCGCCTTTATTTCCTTCATCTACTTGCTCCGCAAGGTAAGGGATAAGTTCCAAATCGTGCTCCCACGGCCACACTTTGTTCACATGGGACTTAGTCTTTTTTCTTGGGCTTTCCACCGAAGGCTCCTCCGAATCATCGCGGCGACTCGACTTCCACAATGAGTCACTTCCCCTCCTCATCGAGTCATTCCCGCTGGGCGATGAAGTCATGTGGATACCCATAGGGGGAGACGGTGTAAAATAATGTGTGTTTCCCATTCCTTCCCACATCTCCCCCCTTGTAGCATATGCATGTATCCAGGGGGAGAAGGAATTTGCATTGGCATGCTATATTGCGGGTAGTTTTGATAGGGCATACTTGTCCCTCCACATTGCAAGCCTTGCGTTGGGTAGTGGAAGTCACCCACACTACGCGCCATCGGTCGCAACAGCGTATTCTCACTCCAACTTTGGTTCGGACTTGTCCGGTCATTCATACGCCATTGGTTCGGATTCCCAGACATGACTGCAATAATAGAACAAATGCAAATATCAAAGGCGAAATGAAAATTTAATAAAGCATATTTAAACTTCAATGGTGACATTATAGGAAAATGTCGTTGCATGCCATACCCATAAATAACACATAATTAATGTATTGAGGCCACATACATACACGTCAAATGCATAAATAAAACATAAAGTGTTAATGAGTCCACATCCTTGCATGACATACCCGTAAATAAAACATAACAAACACCTCACATGACATGTTCACTTGTGTTCCCATTATTATGAATTTTACAATAGTCAACCCACATATCCCATGCAATTATATCCCTCCGCATTTTCCACTGGTCCCTTTGTTGGGTTTGTTCACGTAATGGCAACTGTTGTGACATATCCATAATCGAAGCATCTTGCTCATTTATAACATCACCGTCTTCCTCGATCCCAACACCATCATCTAGGAGATGCAGGTCATGCGGATCTTGTATCTGGATATAATTATGCAAAACCGTGCAAGCAAGGACTGTGTCAACCTGGCTTGGGAAGGGATAGTTGGGCTTGGATGTCAAGATCTTGAACTTGTTCTTCAGGATACCAAAGGTAGACTCGATCTTCGTCCTTAAGGAAGAATGGCACAGGTTGAACAGTTCTTTGCGATTTCGCGGAACTCGATCGGTATGGTCCTTCAAATGGTATCTAACGCCCCTGAACAGAGATATGAAACCCGACATGGTAGTATAACCCGCATCACACAGGTAATATTTTCCTACACACATAAACGTACACCAACTATACCATCAAACGACCACTTTAATATTCGAATATATCAAGTAGATTTATGTATTCCTATTACCTTCATAAACTCGTAACCAGTGGGGGGTGGTAATGACAAGGCATCTTTAAGGACAGTAAAATCATTTGCGGATCCTTCCCACCAAGCCATGACGTATGTGAATCTTTTGTTTGGTGTTACAGCCACAAGGACATTTTGTGTCACCCCCTTACGACCTCTAAAACAGGGTGCGAGATGTGCTGAGAGCATGGCATCGATGTGTGTCCCATCGATGAGCCCTATGCAATCCTACATCGTATTTAAGCAGGCAAATGTTACATTTACATTCACAAAATAAAGTCTTAAGGGCCATAAACACGAATACACACCTACCTTGAAATAAGGAAACCACTTTGGATTATTGGCAACCTCGGGAGGAGTCTCATTTGGCGCTTGCCTCATGAACATGTCCCTCAAGACACACATTTCTTGCATTACTTGGTTGAAGTAACGACTGACTGTAGACCCGGATCGGATGAAATCAATTTGCATGACTTTATTCTTTGACTTGTGACCTACGATATGAAGGAACATTGCCAACTGCTCCTCTATGGACACATGAACAGTGTCTTTGAGAATATTCCTATCCCTGATTAATGCTGCCAGGTTAATGAATGCAGCTGTCCTCATTCGTAAGTAGTGCAAACAACTACTCTCACTCCCTAGAAGGATTCTACGCATATGCGATTTCCTATGCAGATCACGCATAACCGAAGGCTCCCTAGGGACTCGCGTACCCATAGCATCATCGTAGTATAGGAGAAATTGTATGACAGAAAAAACGACCGTCGCCACGGCCGCGCACCATGTTTCAACAGCCACTATTTCATCATTGTGATCCATCTAAACAAATGTAGATTCATAAGGATATCATCTTATACACACGAATATCAACACAGCAGAACACAGTGTGCAAACAAATTAGGAAAAATTTCAGATTCATATGGATTTCAATTGAAATAAACACATATAACCAAAGCAAAAACAGTGAGCAATTAGGGTATGACAAACAAGCCCAAGGCCACAACAAAATATCAGATTCATATGGAAACAAATTTGAGTTATGGTCCTATCAACAAGCAAAAAACATTGAGCATATAGGGTATGTCGTGTTCTTTTGCGTTATTTTGAGAGGGATTCCCGCAATTTTCACTGTTGGGCGCACTGTAGCGTGAGAAAACCGACTCCAAAAATCGTGGGCCGTTCGATTGGGGTTTCGGTCGAAAGGGATTCCCAAGCCCCGCTGGCACACTTTTTCACCATATGGATATCAAGGGGTGTTCTTTTGGGTTATCATATTCATATGGAAATCAAATGAAACATGAACATATCACCATGCACAGAAGACAGTGAGCATACAGGGAAAGTCAGACAGATCCAAGGGGGGAGAAAATATCAGATTCATAAGGAAATCAATTGAAACATGCACACATCACCCTGCACACAAGACAGGGAGCATGTAGAGTCTGTCAGACAGACCCAATGGGCTCAAAAAAATCAGAATCATATGGAAATCATTTGAAACATTGACATATCACCATGCACAAGACAGTGAGCATCTAGAGATTGTCAGGCAGACCCAAGGCCATTTTATCCTCTTTTGAAATCCCCAGAAAATGAGGCTATGTCAAAATACCATTTTAACACTTTGAAACAATATATTTACGCGCCCTCAGACAGTTGATGTATTTCATTTTTTCGAAATCTTGTCGGCTTGGCGGTTGCTCCTTCAATCTATGAACCAAACCGCATAAAAATTTGATTTTTTATACCTTGAAAATAACCATATCACCAAAACCAAGACAGGTAGCATGTAGTTGATAATAACACACTCCAAATCCATTTTAGGTCCAACAAAATACTAACACCCATTTTTATATTGAAGGAACCCTCACACCAACCGTTTTTTATCATCATAGGGCTCGACGCACACAAAACATATCCATCACATTTCGTACACCATGTATCAACATCCAACAATGTCGTTCCTAGCCATGATTGACTACATTGAATACCAACAATCCATACTGCCCTCAGAATAACCCACCAATATACTGTGATTTGATGATTTCTTGTTATTTATCAAGCGTACCATATCAAGAACACACCTTATCAACCACATTACGCATGTGTCAATTTAATTTCTTGGCTTTCATCATAGGGCAAATTCTTACATGGGTCACCATCATAAAATTGGGTCAACTTGCTAGGATTGCATAGGGTTGATGAAACATGAATGCACAAAATCAACGGATTACATTTTGCATCTACTGTGAAACTGAAATTATTGGAGCCAGCATTGCTGTTGACAGACCCTATATGCTCAATGTTTTGTGCTTGGTGATATGGGCATGTTTCAATGGATAGCCATATGAATCTGAAATTTTTTCTACCCTTGGGCCTGGCTGACAGACCCTATCTGCTCATGCTGCTGGCAAATTTTTTGGCTTGCATCATAGAAATTAATCTCAGCAAATGGCAACCTAGTTCATCACAGAAATTAGCCGAAAAATCATAGAATTGCTTGTAGGTATACCTCAGCAAGGATCAATCAAAGCCGAGCAGACAAAACCCCCAAACCCTGGCAGATCCCAATGGCAAGGGCACTCCCGTAAGATCAGAAGCGCTGATAGGCGGCAGCCCTAGATTCCACGGGAAGAAGAAACCAAGCTCAGCAACAGCAGATCCATGGCGGCCAGGTCACCTCAGCGTAGATCATGCCCTAGATGAACCGCTTGCAACCCAAACAATCACCATGGAGCTTGCCGAACCGGTAGCTAGGGTTTGAGCACGGAGCAAGCGAGGCGAAACAGGAACGGAGCAAGCGAGGCGACGCTTGATCCAGTCGGTAGGGTTTGAGCCCGGAGCAACCGAGGCGAAAATGGAACGATGGGAGGTGAGCGTAGGGCGTCGGGACCCACGAGAGGACGAGAAAGCAGCGAAATCCCTTCATTTCGAGGGGAATCGAGAATCGCCTTCAAGCGCTGCCAGCGGGGCTTGGGAATACCTTTCTCCTGAAACCCCAATCGAACGCCCATTAAGATATCGGATCGGTTTTCCCGCGCTACAGTGCGCCCAACAGTGTAATATGCGGGATTCCCTCTCAAAACATCGCAAAAGAACAAGCCCTTAGGTGAAGGCTTATGATGAGAGGGATTAAATGTGTTTTAACTGGTAATAAATTTTCCACGTGTAATCTTTGTTTAACAAAAAGTTATAAAATTTAAAATAACAGTAAATTACGCAAAAATATTTGACGGCGTGGATACTTTCGGCGGAAACAACAAATACGACGCGGACGCCTTCGACGGAAAATAATAAATTCGGCGCGGGCGCCTTCGGCACGCAACAACAAATTCGGCACTGGTGCCTTTGGCGCGAAATAACATGTCAGCGCTTTCGACGTGGAACAACAAATTCAGCGCTGGCGCCTTTGGCGCGGAACAACAAATTAGGGTAAAAAAATTGTGCGGGCACCATTTGTTGGCGCGGAACAATGCTTCGGCGCGAAACAACAAATTTTGTGTGGGCGCCTTTGATGAGGAACAACAAATTAGTGTACAAACATTTAGCGGGCGCCTTCGGCGCAGAACAACATACCGCAGGATATTTTTCGTTGACGGTATTAACTTAAATTTTTTTACGCTCATTTGTTATTCCGCTGAATTTTTTGACGTTAATTTTTTTACTTTATTTAATTTAATGATCATGTTTTTCCACAATCTTTCCCATAACATTTTTAATTTCAAAGGTTTTGTTCCCAAGACACTTTTCCCCCAAAATTTAATCTTCACCATCTTTCCCAATACACTTTTAAGTTTTCCCACTAAAATTTTCACAAAATCCAATCTCAACTATTGATTTACCAAGATCAAATCTCAGCCACTTTTTATCTTGTCCTAGGATGCCCTAGAATTCAAAAAAGTTGTTAAATGTATAATAGACTAGTCATAACCCGTGCCCGCGGGCACGGTTCATTTAAGATTTTCCTCTGTGAAATCTTTATTCTCCTAAAAATTATTAAAATTTAAAAGAACAACAAATTAGCGTTGTTGCGTGTCAGATCTGCCAACAATGAGATTTATTTGTTACTGGGAATCACGGGTACAATGCTTACAGGTTTTTGGCTAGCGGAGAGGTTTGCACGGCTCAGAACTCGCTTCGAAGGTGAGGGTTCAAGGTCGCCCGAAGGTTGCCGAAGGTGGCCGTCTCCCGGTAGCTGAGGCGAGCTTCAAGCGAGAATAGCAACGCGTCAGAAAGGTAGGGCTGGCTGTCAGCGCGTAGCCTCTTCGAAGTTTAAGTCAGCAAGTGACGTGAAATGTATGCGTCAGGCACGCTTGGCGATATTAAGAGAGATTGGCGAAGCGTGGCGAGCTTATGAGTGTAGGAGAATGATGCCCTCAAGGCTATTTATCTCTGTGTGAATAGCACAAACATCTTGTTCGAAATAACAGTAAGCTGTTTGGTAATAATTTATCTAAGTTATTTTATAATGTAGTTAACATTAGATATCAACTTAGGTAAAGTCATGAGACTTTATGCAAGGTCAAACAGGTATCGAGATGAGTATCTCGATCATGGAGAAATGTTTGACCGTCTGTAGCATAAGTCTAAAAGGGTTCGTGGTCATAGATGTTTCGAGACAAGGATATCGAAACATCGGATAGACCATTGTGTCTTAGTCTTCACCGTTTAGCGGTAGCGATGATCTCATGATCGTTTTGACTTGGCGAAGTCGAAGATGAGACACAGGTGCCCATTAGAGAATGAGTTCACTGAACGATCCACAAGAGTTATCATATGGTTATATTGACCAATCTGTCAATGATGACTCTGAGTGATGATAGGCTTGTTGGTCTTTTGACTTGAGGTCATTTTGACGAACCTATGCGTGAACAGTGCCACTTAGATCAACTGACCTAACTTCGAGGCAAGCCCAGTCGAAAGGTCTTTTGATTGGGTGACACTTGAAGCGTATGAGGAGAGTAATGACCAAGAGAGAATTCGTCTCTCCCAGTCAATGGGAGTTAGTGTCGTAGGGTTAGTTCGGTCTTTAGTAAAATCTCTGGCCAGAGATTGTTGGAAGAAGTCCAACATTATTTGACTAAAGATCGATAGAAACTAACCGGAGTCAAGTTATTGGGGTTGACAGTTTGACCGTACCCTAAACTTGATCTACACGACATAGTTAAGACGAAGAGACTATAATTGTGGAATTCATCACGGAAACAGCCAGGGTGGTCCCGACAATACTTATGTCAATGAGTCAACCACATAATGATGATTCCTGAAGCAGGGACGGCAACCACTGCTCGTGGTCACTGCCGTATATGGCTTCGAGCCTAACCTGTTGTAAGGGTCAAGCTGTAGGATCTCACACAGAGTGCGACCTTCGTCTAGTAATATGTAGAAATTAGTTAGGGAGAATAATTTGCATTTGATGTAAAGGAAGATGCGGAGCGGTTCGGGGTTGGCTCGGTGACACGGGATTGATCACCTCGGGATGCGGAGCGGTTCGGGGAGCGGTTCGAGGAGCGGCTCGGCGTGGGACGGGAGCGGCTCGGAAGACGGTGCGGAACATCTCGCCTGCTCCAGGGTTGAGATTTCGGGTATGTGTTTATTAGCATTAGTTTAATTTAATCGCAGTAGGTTAGATCCTTCTTGGGATGGTCAGATCCATCCAAGTCGGCATAGATTTTGGATAAGGGTTTTATACCTAAGGGCTAAGTTAAAACGTTTAACTGCTTGTTAACTAGAATAACATAGATTTTTTTCCGCTGCAAATTCTTTTTATGTCTATGTTCCGTCCGACTTAGGATGGGAATAGAGTTTTTGTGCCCTAAGGGTCCCAGAAAACCCTTCAATGAGGATGTCGTAGACATATGGAAGATATCTGACCGTTAATATGGGAATGAGTTAGATGTTTTGACTGACCAGCCCCCTCTATGGAGGCAAGAGGGTGGTATTTATAGGGCTGAGAGGTGATTACTCGTCATCCTGTCAGCTGTCGAATCAACACAGCTGGCACTCGAGTGGTAAAGCGATATGTTGGCGAGCTGTGTTAGAGATATTTTCTGCATTAATGGTGTCAGATGGTGTCAGGTGCATTAATGAGACGTGAGGGGCGACCAGCAGTTCTCGCCCTTAACCTCTGGCATTAACGGAGGGGATGTGAGCCTACATCACCCTGTCAGAGATATTTATGCATGGCCACCCTCGGGGGGTGAGCCAAGCTCGGCGACCAAGCTCGACTCCCCCAGACGGTGCTTCTTGTTGGAGGGTATGTGAGCCTATCCTCGGCACGGCGAGCTTGACGATTGGATGGGCGAGCTAGTGGCGGGGAGAGGTGAGCTTCCCTGGATTGAGGCGATCTTCCGCTCGGGCTAGTGCCCCTTCCGGGGTCAGTGAGGTGTTTGCCTCGACCCCTAGTGCATACGGGCCTCAATTTCATAGGCCGACCTTAAGGTCGTAACAATTGTCCCCGTCATTCAAGCTCGACACGGCAAGCCCAGCTTCAGCTTGTATTACAAATCGTACTCCCACTGAATGAAGGCTGGTCAGCAGCATTCAACGAGACCTGACTGCCGCATCCCAAAAGTCATGATGGCGATCCGGCGACGGTGGGAGTTCGATGCATCCATCCGCAGAAAAGATGACGTGTGGCTGAGGTGATTGGGGGAGAATTCGAGGCTCTGGATCAAATCCGCTCGAATCTCGCCACGTAGCCCACGTCAAATGATTGTGATCACCCGCCTCCTCCTATATGTAGAGACGGAGAGGGAGTGGGAGAGGGTTTTACCTGAATTTTTCGAAACTTCAGCTTTCCCACCTTTCATCGTCGAGAGCATCTGCATCGACCGCCATCGTCCGTTCGTTCGCCGGAGCTCCGTTCGTTTTTTCTGCTTCAGGTACACTCTTGATCCGATCGATGCATTCGTCTGCTTCTTCTGTTGCTTCTTCCTCTTTAAATGTCCACGTCGAACAGCACCTTGGGCAGGTTGGCAGGGGTGGCGCCACCGAGTCCGAACCGGTGGCGTCAGAGAGCCGTCGATGCCATGGCCGGAACCGCAGGAGGAAGACACGGTAGTTGAACAGGCTGTCGCTTCATCGTCAGTGATCAGTAGGGACCCTAAGAAAGGGAAGGCGCCCAAGTCGACCGCCAAGGCTGCCACGGTCGCAGGTGACAGAGAAGCCGCGGTCCCTGCAGGAATCCTGACCCAAATGTCTCAGTTGCTACCCTCCGCGATCCCTAAGATCTGTGCCAAGTATATCCGGCCCCCCTACACAGTCCGCCTCCCCGATCTCAGTGAGCAGGTTTGCTTCCCAAGAGACTACGAGGTCGGCGTGTACTACCCAACCTTCGCCTTGGGGCTCCGATTCCCGCTCCATCCCTTCCTTCTTCTCGTCCTCCATTTCCTCGAACTCCCTCTTTTTTAGTTGATGCCGAACTCCATCAGAGTGATGGTCGGCTTTCTCGTACTCTGCTCCGCCCACGGGATAAGTCCGACGCTGCCGCTCTTCCAGTACTTCTTCGAGGCGAAAAGGAAGAAGGAATACTAATATGTCTGTGCGACGAGGGGCCGACTTCTCGACCTCGAGTTGTCGGGGCAAAGTGAGGGACTTGAAGGAAAGATTTGCCTTTGTCTCGACGCCGGTGAACTTGGCTCTGAGGTCAAATTGGGGGACTCTGAATCCCTCGGTGAATGTCGAAGTGGTCCTAGAGGGGAGCGACCTGGAGAACGCCAAAATTCTAGAGGAGATCCCAAGGGAGAGCAGTGTTTTCAAAGACCTTGTCGTGGACGAGATGATCGCCCAATACTTCTAGTTTGAAGGTACTCCGAGTTCCGTAAACAACTTCTGAAATGCTCACCCTGATTTGTTTTCTTTTTGCAGGCGCGACCATGAGCATGTCCATGGAGGAGGTGATAAAGATGGAGAGGGAGGCATCGTCGAAGCAGCCACCGAGCAAGGGCAAGGGTTAGCAACCCGCCTCAAGGAGCTCGACACAGGCCGGGCAGAAGCAAAGTCTGGAGGTGGTCGCCACTGCTCGGGCTGAGAAAGGGGAGCGGATCAAGAAATCGAGGAAGGAGCCTGTGGTCAGAGCTCCTACTTCCTGCGCGAGCGAGGCGACAGCAGGCGGACTGGTCCACCTCGACCCAGAGGAGCCTGCGGTCAGCCATGTGGTCGTTGAGTACCAAGGCCCGCCAATCGGGGCCACTGCCACCGTCCCCATTAGTTCAGCCGCCCCACTGAGACCCCCGATGGTGCCGACCACTACAAGCCGTCATGTAGTCGCGACCTGGCCCTATGGGATGCCCGTCGTTCAGGATATGGAAGCGGGGCCATCTGAGCTGTGAGGCCGCACTTCCACTTTCAAGTCGACGAAGGAGGCGGTTCTCGCCATTCCGCCAGAGACATCGTCGTGTCGCGTTACCCGCTGAGGGTTCGTGAGTCCGTCTTCGAAGAGGCCGGTGTGGCGGCCTGCCTGGCAGAGAATAGCGTGCTATCGAGGGACCGAGAGTCCCTGTTGAATGTTGGTGCTGAATGCCTATACGACACGACCATCTAGCACAGCTTGCAGGTTCATCGTCCTTTGTCTAAGATATTGGACTTCTTCTTTTTCTGATACGCTTATGATTTTTGATCCTCTTTGTAGGCAGTCGCTGCTCTGGTGTCTCTCCAACGACACACGTCAAAGGTAAATCGGCTCGAGGCGGCGCTTGGGAGGAAGGAGGCGGCCCTCAAGGACACCGAGGCAAAGCTGAAGGACGCCACCGAGAGGCTGGCAAAGGTCCGGGTGGATTATAAGACCCAGAAGGACGAGACCACCATGCTGGACAAGGCCATCGGGGAGCTGCAGGAGAGCATCCGTGAAGAAGAGGCCTGGAGGGTCGTCACCGAGAAGGTCCTCGCCTCGGAGAAAGAGGCGATCGCGGTGAAGATCGCTGAGCTGGAACAGCGGAATGCTGAGCTGGCGAAGGTTGACCTAGACAAGATCAGGGTCCAGGATGTTCTCCAGTACCAGACCAGCGAACTCGTCCCCGCCCTAACGGCCATGAGGGCGGAGGGCTTCAATGACGGTCTGGAGGTCGGCTTCGAGAGGACCAAGGCGAGGTTGTGGAAGCTCTACCTCAATATGGAGATCGACTTCGCCCGGCTGTCAGGGGCGTCCGATGACGAAGCGGAGGATTCTACTGCCTTTGAGGCCGAGGTGGCAGAGATTCCGGCCGGCGGCAACCATGGAGGCTGTAGATAGATGATACCCTCGAGGCTATTTATCTCTGTATGCATAGCACAAACGTCTTATTCGAAATAACATGATTTATCTAAGTTATAATGTAGTAAACATTAGGTATTAACTTAGGTAAAGTCCTGAGACTTTATGCAAGGTCAAACAGGTATCAAGATGAGTATCTCAATCATGGAGAAATATTTGACCGTCTGTAGCATAAGTCTAAAAGGGTTCGTAGTTGTAGATGTTTCGAGACAAGGATATCGAAACATCAGATAGACCATTATGTCTTAGTCTTCACTGTTTAGCGGTGGCGATGATCTCATGATCGTTTGACTTGGCGAAGTCGGAGACGAGACACAGGTGCTCATTAGAGAATGAGTTCACTGAACGATCCACAAGAGTTATCATATGGTTATATTGACCAATCTGTCAATGATAACTCTTAGTGATGACAGGCAAGTTGGTCTTTTGACTTGAGATCATTTTACGAACCTGTGCGTGAACGGTGTCACTTAGATCACTAACCTAGCTTCGAGGCTAGGCCTATCTTTGATTGGGTGTCACTTGAAGCGTACGAGGAGAGTAATGACCAAGAGAGGATTCGTCTCTCCCGATCAATGGGAGTTAGTGTCGTAGAGTTAGTTCGGTCTTTGGTAAAATCTCTGCGCAGAGTATGTTGGAAGAAGTCCAACATTAGTTGACTAAAGATCGATAGAAACTAACCAGAGTCAAGTTATTGGGGTTGACAGTTTGACCGTACCATAGACTTGATCTACACAACATAGTTTAGACGGAGAGACTAAAACTACATAATTCATCACGGACACAGTCAGGGTGGTCCCGACAATACTCATGTCGATGAGTCAACCACATAATTATGATCCTGAAGCAGGGACGGCAACCACTGCTCATGGTCACTGTCGTATAGGGCTTCGAGCCCAACTTGTTGTAAGGGTCAGGCTGTGAGGTCTTACACAGAGTGCGACCTTCGTCTAGTAAAAGGTAGAAATTAGTTAGGGAGAATAATTTGCATTTGATGCAAAGGAAGAGAAAATTGCATTTTGATGCAAGTGACAATTTAAGCTAAGATAGGGACTAATTTGCATATGATGCAAAATGAGATTAAATGTGTCTTAAATTGTTTAAGACAATATTTAATGGAATAAACGCAAGGAAAAGTTCAAGGGTAAGATGGGAATGTTCCGGTCTAAACCCAGGTTCGAACGACGTCCAAATCGGACACCAAATGCTCAAGTTAGAGCCAAAACAGCCAAAAGAAGCCCAAATGGGTCAGCCCAACCTGTTGAGCTGAACCCTGCCTGGAAACGGGCACGGGCGCCCGCTAGGAGCGGGTGCAGGCCCGTGCCCGCTTCAGCAGAAGCGGGCGCCCGCTGGAGAACGGGGGCAGGCCCGCGCCCGCTCCAGTGGGCGCAGGCGCCCGCCAGAAACGGGCGACGATCCGTGCCCGCTTTCCAGCGGGCGCGGGCACCCGTGCGCCCACTGGGCATGTGCGCCGCATGCGCCCAGGCAGGCGCATGCAGCACGCGTCTGGCTCATTGGAGCCCGCACGCAGCCCTAGGGCTGCGTGCTTTTTGTGGCGGCTGGGTTGTGCATTTTGGTGGGGTTTTGGCTGAACTTAGGGCGATCAATTGAAGGGTTAAACGGACTCCGATTAACTCGCCGTTTTTTCCTATGCGTTCACCGTTGAACACCCTTCGAATTGATAGGTTGTATCAATCATGAAGGTCAATGGTGAGGGAGTTAAAATCCACGAAAGTTTGCACTTTGTGAAAGGCAAACTAACTTGATTTAATTAACTCTAATTTAATAGTCCCACATCAGTTGTGCAGAAAAGGGGAGAGTCCGCCGCTATATAAATAGGGGCCTCCCCCTTCCTCCAAACTCGTCCCAAGCTCTAGATCTGAGCGGGCTCTCGTAAATGTTGGAGCACGCTCGGATCTAGGCTTAAATTAATATTCTTTATCGCCCTATATTTCTACCTTACTCTTGAGGGCTCTGGCAAAGCTACGAAGAAGTTCGGATTCGGATCCGAAATCTTGGCGAAGGCTTTCACTCGCGTGAAACTTTCTTCGACGCGTGGTTGGCTCGACGACACGAGGATTGCTCGCCTCGGGATGCAGAGCGGTTCGGGGAGCGATTCGAGGAGCGGCTCGGCGTGGGATGTGGAGCGGCTCGGAAGACGGTGCGGAACATCTCGCCTGCCCTAGGGTTGAGATTCTGGGTATGTGTTTAAGCTTTCGTTTTAATTATTCACAGTACTTAGATCCCTCTTGGGGTGGTCAGATCCACCCCGAGTTGGCAGAGATCCTGGCTAAGAGGGTCTAGTTCCTTAGGGTTGCATGTTAATTAGATTAATATTATTTTTCGGCTGCAATTTTTATGTCTATGTTCCGTCCGACTTAGGACGGGAATAGAGTTTTTGTGCCCTAAGGGTACTAGAAAACCCTTCGGTGGTATCGGAGCCTTGTCTGTATGCTGATCTAGGACTGCGATTAATTAATTGATTGCTTCTTTAAATTTATGCGATAAGTTTAAAATGTTTTTAGATGTTTAAAAATTCTTTATGATAAATTTTGAACATGGAAATTTTTTAATGACATTTTAAAATTTATGTTAAAATTTTAAAACTGATTTTAAAGCTTTAAAAATTTATGCGATAAGTTTAAAATTATTTTAGATGCCTTAAAATTTTATATGATAAATTTTTAAGCATATTTTTTAAATGATGTTTTAAATTTATGTGATATTTTTAAAACTGATTTTAAGAGTTTAAAATTTTTATGCGATAAATATTTTAAGTAGAGTGCAATTTTTGTGGTCTTTTAAAACAAGTTCTTTTTATTTTTATGAGATAAAATAAAATATTTTAAAAATCATATTTTTAAATTTAAATGTTAAATTTAAGAATGCATGCTAAAATTGTTTATTTGATAAACGTTATTCTATTTAATTGTTGAATAGGTGTGCACTCTTTTATGCGATAAAATTAGTGTAACTTTATTTTAATGGCTATGTCATCTTGTCCCTTATTTGATAACACAAGACAACCTCTTAGGTTAGCCATTAAAGAACTCGCTAAAATTTATGAGATAAATTTTAATGACATGCTATGTTTTAAAAAACATTAACAACACTTTAAGACCTAATTCCTGATTAGGGTAGTCCCGTTAATGAAAATTTTAATTTTAATTGATATAATCAATTCTCATTAAAGGACTTCGCTTTTAACGTTGTTAATAAATTTATTAAAATCCTAATAATGATTAGGATAGCACGTGAACCTTATAGTTGATACGGATTTAATAAAAGTTATTAAACAAATCCTAAAATTTGGAATTTAAGGATGCAACTAGTTGATAGGATTAATTAGTTGTTAATAAAAGGTTTTTAGTCTATGGCACGCATATAAAAATGACAAGCTTCATTCAATAGACCATGATCCAGTCAATGTGCTTGTCTACGTTTGTTGGATCACCCTTTAAGGGATAGTGATCCTGGCTTAGTCAATTCCCTGGCTGTGTTTTGCTGGACTGCAATGACGCGAATCATGATTGTATGACACCCTGGACTATATCAAGTCAAATACGTTAATGATCTTTTTCAAGATTAGCCATAGCCCTCCTTGTTTTAGGGGTTGGCAAATATAGGACCCGTGTTACAGTTGTTGAGCTACACTCAAGCTGTTGTAAGGACCCTGTCTATGGGGAAAACACTAGAAGGGGGTAGAATAGAGTTTATGCAAATTTAAAAGGAATTTACGCCAAATAAAATGTAATCCAACAAAAAGTGCGGAATAGAAAAACAACCCAATAAGAAACACACGCAAACACAGAGATGTTTCAAGGGTTCGGATTACCCAAGTCAACTCCCGACTTGTTCCCGGTAATCCTACGTCCCTTCCACCTGGATACCATCGGATACTCAAGTTAGAACCCTAACTTGAGGTTTCCTTAAAACCCACTTGTAGCAACCCTACAAGTGCAATCGAATACAATCGATGTCCTTGACTCCCACAACTTGGGAGCAAGCAAAACCCCTCTCACAACCAAGAGCAAATCTCAAATAACGAAAGTTATGAAATAATGAAAACAACGCTTACAAGCACCTATGCCTTGAAGTAGAACTTGAAGGAGGAGTGTGATGTGTGTTGAAGAACTCTCTTGGAAGAGAGGAGAAGCCCTTTCTCTTGACTGCACCAATTGCCTAGATGATAACTCTTTGGTTCTAGGTTGGAGAGCAAGAGATCAAAGATTAGAATTTCTTAGGGCTTTGGATTTGAAAGCTTTGATCTTTGGAAATGAAAGCTTGAGAGATTTTTACAATATCTTAGGTTGAATGAGTAACCTTTCAATAGAACAGTAGAAGTCCCATTGATAGGTTTCTCAAATTAACAAAACAGTTTAGGCAAAAACCCAATTGGAACCCGTGAGAAAAATCTCAACGGATAGAATCTGAACTTGCGACAGTCGACTGTTGAACAATCCACAATCGACTGTTGCACAGTCAGCAAGGGTAGGTGAGAATTCATAACGGTAACTTACCATGTGGACAGTCGACTGATGAAGTAAGGTCGACTGTTAAGCCAACAGGCGACTGTAATTCTTATACAGGCGACTGACCGAGAGATGGTAAGTTGAATGAAATCTGGAAATCCTGTAAGATAACAGGACAGACGACTGATACAGATAATATAGTCGATTGTTAATCAGAGCAGGCGACTGTAAATCCTTATACAGACGACTGTCAAATACTCTGAGAATTTCCAGAGAGCTGACTCAATAAATTAGCTCACAAACAGATGACTGTTGAAGCACACACAGTCGACTGATCCAAGGGACAGTCGACTGTATATACAGCATTAGTCGACTGGCCGTAAAAGTCAGATCAAACAAAGTTTGGGTAAAGGATAGACATGCGACTTATTTACAAAACACAATCGACTGTCACTTGGACAGGCGCATGTGAATCGTTCATTAGTAACCTGTGCGAAATAATCAGAGAAGGCCCAAAACTATATTGTAAAGGTTTGTGCATAACAGGCGACTGTAGAACAAAAGACAGTCGACTGTTTTTTAGACAGGCGACTGTAAACTATTAAGCAGTCGACTGTTATAAACAATCCTTGCACAATCAACAAACAAATGAATTGGGGTCAAAGGACAATTGAACAAATGATGTCCTACGACCGAATGTAGATGTGTGTGAGTGCTCCATCAATGTTCTACTTCTAAGCTACATACTAGACGAGATAAAAGAAAATTATATTTGACGAATAATCTCTTCTTTCCATCGTATGAGCTTGAAGTCTTCACGGAGCTTCAATCATCATCCACGATCATCCAATCCATGTAATTTGCCTTCAATGAACTTTGTGAGTCATCCATTGCTAGTAGATCTTCATAATAGTTTTAGGCAATGGATTAACTGCAAAATAGGGGATTAGTCATAAGTATTTATGTTTGCTCATCATTAACACCAAGTATGGAGAAGTCCAATACTCAACATTCTCCCCCTTTTTTGATGATGACAAACAAACATAAACAAAAAGATAAATAATTGTGCGTAATGAAAACTTACTCCCCTTAGATAGATACCAATTAAGTTAGTCAACAAATATTAGGGTATCTACATATCAATTGAAGCAAATGAGTAAGTTACGCATGAATTTAATTCAAAAAATCTAGGAATTAAAATCCATATTCATTGTAATCTTACTCCCCCTGAATCTAAGGCAACTTCAATCTTAGATTCAAAGTGTTAGAACATACTTAGCACATTCATATGAATCTTGTATGTTTATTTCTCTTCCCTTATAGCATTATCCAAAAAGGTGGGAGCAAATAACAACAACAATAATAGTGCTAAATATGAACTAACAACAATCAATGAGTATAAAGATATATCGAATCAAAACTCATAAAATCACATCATATACACATGTGAGTAATGGAATTGAAGTCCAATATCAACATTTTAGATATACACAACAAAATAGTTTTAAAAATGGTTTCACAAATGCATCAAATCAGAGATAGCATGAAAAATCGAATATCAAATTCATATATTGTCTCAAAAGCACATCAAAGAGAGTATATCATACTTGGAGACAACATAACATACATCACACAGATAAGATAAACATAATAGCATAGTGTGACACATGATAAATCAGCAACATCATATATAGATATATATAAAAGATGAGTACATCAACGGATGGACATCTACATGTCCATCACAAAATACATCATGATCCAAGACAAAAAATAAATACATCGTCATGACAACATCGAAGTACATCACTATAGAGATATAAAGTCAACATCAACATCATCCAGACTCAATCACAAGAGACCACTCAAATACTAAACCAAAAAAAATCTAGGACAGAGTGTCGTCAGGTGCTGCAGAGGAAGAAGAAGCCGAAGGAGAATATCCCAGCGAAGAAGAATGCACGTGATACTCGGCTTGTTTTTGTTCGGGCTTTGTAGGGCTTTGTGGTCTTGGTGATAAGTTTCCTAGGTGCCATAGGTCATTTAGGAGCAGCAATCTTAGCCTTACCCTTACCCTTGGGTGCCATGGAGTCAAGCAATCGAAGTAGGAAAGAATCGACAGGAGATGAACTCGAAATTCAAGAAATTCGCACGAGATAAGATGAACAAACCTAGGTGAAAGATGCAAGAAATCAACGACGACGAAAAATCGACTCATGAAGGAGGAGATCGACGGCGTATGTTGACGAAACGAGCGGGAAGATGACGCGATTCAATCGAAGGAGAGAGAAGATCGTGGCTGAAATGAAACGTCTCGCTCTATATAAAAGTTGGGGAATTAATATGGGCCGTTGGATCAATGAATCGATGGCTCAGATCAAAGCACTTAAACCGTCTCAACAGCAGACAATCGACTGATGAACAGAAGTCAGTCGACTGGATGGAGTGATAAAAAATAAAGCACAGAAAGAGGGGCAGTCGACTGGCAAGTAACATGCAGTCGCCTGTCCGTTGGACAGTCGACTGTAAGGTACGCAGCAGTCGACTGGTCGAGAATCAATACAGTTCATCAAAAAGACAGAGAGCACTGTAAAAATTTCGACAGATAGTACAGTCGTCTAATGACCAAAATGCAGTTGCCTGTTGAACCAACAGTCGACTGTAAAATAGTCATCAGTTGTCTGTGCAAAAGAAATAAGATTCTGACTGAGAATATAGAGTAGGGCAGTCGACCGTCAAAGGAAAGACAGTCGTCTGTCCTGGTCCAAAAATGCACAGTGAGATATAAATCCAAAGGATACGAACACTCACCCTAGGACCTACACTCTAATCACAAATACATCGTAAAAACAATGTAAAAAACAATAAATCCATTGAAACACAAATCACTACAATCAATCTCAAACACTCATGAAATCAAATAACTCTCAATTGCCTTTCTTAAACACATATATATAATAAAGCACATGAAGATAGGCAACAAAATGATATGAGCTCAAAAAGTGTTATAACATGAATGTTGAGCTTCTAGATTTCAGATTCACCCATAATTCCTAATTCTCTACGCAACCTCACAAATGAATCTTCTTTAACAGGTTTAGTGAAGATATCAGCAATTTGTTTTTGGGTTTTAATGTACTCTAAGATGATGTCCTTCTTAGCTACATGATCATTTATGAAATGGTGTCTCACGTCTATGTGTTTGGTACAGGAGTGATGTACCGGGTTCTTGGAAAGACAAATAGCACTTTGATTATCAACCATGATAGGGAAAGTATCACAATTGACACCATAGTCACTAAGTGTGTGTCTCATCCAAAGAACTTGTGCACATGCAAGACCCGCAGCAATATATTCCGCTTCAGTCGTGGACAATGACACCGAATTCTGTTTCTTAGAAAACCAAGAAACTAAGGAATTTCCTAAGAAATGGCAAGTGCCACTAGTATTTTTCCTGTCGGACTTGCATCCGGTAAAGTCGGCATCACTCTATAAGATTAACTCATATGTGCTAGACTTAGTGTAAAGTAACCCATAATCTAGACACTGATTGAGATAACGAAATATTCGTTTAACCGCAATCAAGTGTGGCTCCTTAGGTCTAGCTTGATATCTAGCACAAAAGCATACAGAAAACATGATATCGGGCCTACTAGCCGTTAAGTAATGTAAGCTACTGATCATACCTCGATATAGACGAACGTCTACATCTTTCCGCTTTCATCCTTGTGTAGATGAGTAGTAGTACTCATGGGAGTCCTTTTGCTCGAAGACGATTCCATCCCGAATCGCTTAATAAGCTCCCCTGTGTACTTTGTCTGATGTATGAATGTGCCATTCTCCATTTGTCAAATTTGTAATTCAAGGAAGTAGGTGAGCTCTCTCATGTGGCTCATCTCAAATTCTTCCTTCATAGACTTGGAAAATTCTTGTCAAAGATTAAAGTTAGTAGAACCGAAAATAATATCTTCTACATAAACTTGAATCAAAAGAATGTCATTTTCATAATCTTTAATGAAGAGTGTAGAATCAACTTCTCCCATTTTAAAACCCAAATTCAAAAGAAATGTCTTAAGTCGATCATACCAAGCTCTAGGAGCTTGTCTCAACTCATACAACGATTTCTTAAGTTTGAAAACATGGTTTGGAAATTTTTCAGGAATAAAACCGGGACGTTGAGAAACATAAACTTATTCATTGACAAACCCATTTAAAAATGCACTTTTATCATCCATTTGAAATAGTTTAAAATTCTTATGGGAGGCAAAAGATAAAAGCAATCTAATAGCTCTAATCTAGCTACGGGGGCAAAAGATTCTTCGAAATCAATACCTTCCTTTTGCCGGTAGCCTTGAGCTACTAACCTTGCTTTGTTCCTTGTGATTACCTCGTTTTCATCCGTCTTGTTCTTGAAGATCCATTTAGTCCCAATGACTTGGTGACCACTTGGAAGAGGCACGAGTTCCCAAACTTCGTTTCTCTCGAATTGCATTAGTTCTGCTTCTATTGCCACTATCCACGAGCTATCCTCACAAGCTTCTTGGATGTTCTTTGGCTCAATGATAGAGACAAATGCGCAATGAGAGAATTCTTCAATTCTCGACCTCGTTCGAACACCCACACCAATATCTCCAATTATTTGGTTATGGGGATGAGTGCGAACGGTGGGTAAGCTTTGGGTATACTTGTATCACTAGGAACAACTTCAACAATTTCGTTAGAAGTGTTAGTCTCAACAATAGAATAATTAATCTTAACATTATTAAGAGAATCACAAAGAGTATCTATACTATCATCATCAACATGAGGAAAATCAAAATCTTCATAAAAAGATACGTGAAGTGATTCCTCAATCGATGAAGAAGTTTTGTTGTATATCCGGTAGGCTTTGCTACGTGTGGAATATCCAACAAAAATTCCTTCATCGGATCTTGGATCAAATTTGTCTAAATTACCAAATGTGTTCTTTATAAAACATTTTGAACCAAAAACACGAAAATACTTTACTTGAGGCTTTTTGTTATAAAACAACTCAAAACAAGTTTTCTCGTACGGGGTCTCACTAGGATCCTTTTGAGCACATAACATGCCGTGTGCATCACTTCTGTCCAAAATTGTAGTCCTAAATGACTATCATGGAGCATAGTGCGAGAACACTCAATAAGAGTACTATTCTTTCTCTCTACAACACCATTTTGTGGTGGTGCGCGAGGAACGGAAAAATTATGAGTTATCCCGGTGTCATCACAAAACTTAGCAAAAGACTCATTCTCAAATTCTACTCCATGATCGCTACGAATAGTGATAATGGTAGATCCTAAAAGATTCTGAATCTTCTTTGTAAATTTGGTAAACTCTTCATAAGCTTCATTCTTATTAGTTAAGAATGAAACCTAAGTAAATCTAGAAAAATCGTCGACGACAACTAATCCATAATGAGCATTCCCTAAAGAAGCGGTTCTAGTTGGCCCAAATAAATCTTGATGAAGAAGTTCTAGGGGCCTCTTAGAAGTAATCCCTTCTTTAAGCTTAAATGAAGATTTACGTAGTTTACCTCTTTGACATGAATCACAAAAGTTTTTCTCATTAAAAGGAATCTTAGGAAAACCTTTGACTAGATCATGCTTAGCTAACTTATATAAGTGCTTGAAGTGAACATGACCAAAACGGCGATGCCATAATAGTTGTTCACTTGTGTTAGCAACTAAGCAATGTTCTACGGTTTTAGGCAAGCTCAAATAATAAATATTTTTACGCCTAATACCGGAAAATAAAACATTTGAATCACAATTAACAATTGTACACAATCCTTCTCCAAAGTTAACCTTGTAACCTTTGTCACAAAGTTGACTAATGGAAATGAGATTGTGACATAAACCATTAACTAGAAATACATTAGTAATCAAGGGTTTTGAAGGATTATCTACAATACCTACTCCAATGATGGTTCCCTTTTGATTACCTCCAAAAGTGACTGTTGCACCATCCATGATGCTAATCACTTCGGAGAGCAATGCGGGATATCCCGTCATATGTTTGGAGCAACCACTATCAAGAATACATCCTTTCCCTTTAGAGCTAATAAGACCTTTGTTGCTCTTCTTCTTTCTCTTGGGTACCTATATGATATACCATAAGCTTATGGTACTCAATGTTTGCTGGGTCCAAGGGGATTAGCCCTTTGGAAGCCAAGTCCAAGTGGACTTCCGCTTCCCAACATAATTAATATTTCTAATCACATCTTGAAAATAGGAATCAACATAATCATTCCTATCATTTAGCCTAGTGTTCTTAGGACCCCAAATAGTGTAAATCTTGGGAGTCCTTTTCCTAGTTGCATGCATATGTGTTGGATTTCTATGTGGTGCATGCTTCTTAGGAACATGATTTCTAGTATAGATATGTGGTGGAGGATATGTATTGTACATTCTAGGATGATATGTATGCTTGGGAACATGCATGTTGTATGAAGCATATGGATCATGCATGACATGTGGAGGATGACCATACATGTAGGAATGATGCGTATGAGCATACGGGTGTATAGGAGCACGTACATGAGTATTTCTCATGTGTGGATTTGTACGTGTCTGTGTGCGTGGAGCATAAAAAGTGTCATGATTATCCACTTGTGAAGTAGAAGATTTCCTACGTGGATGAAGGTTAGTGTACATGTAAGCATGACTTCTCTTTTGGTTTCCACCCTTAGTGGGTTTCTTGCTAAAAGGAAGAGAAAGTGACGTGGTGATATTCTTGGTAGTATTGGTACCTATAGTCTCTTTGACACCACTTGTGGATGCACCGGAGAAAGGCCTCACAAAATCTATAGTGACACCACTATAGGAGGTGCGAGCATTGGATGCATTCATATTCACAAACCCAAGACCAACACAATGTATGGCCGGAAATTGGTTTGCAAGCAAATCATCCAATTGTCCTTTTCCCTTATTGAATCTCACAATACGGGAGGACATGAGCTCATATTTCTCCTTAATAGAAGAAATATTGGTATCCAAGATGGACACCCGTGCTTTGAGCTCGTGCACTTGAGTTTTAAGAGAATCATTCTCTAAACTCAATTGTATGTGTCGTGTAACTAGATCACTATTATCCTTAGGAAGTGTTTGATCTAGTTGAAATTTGCGGGAATTCACATCATCTCTCAATGTGACATTTTAAGAAGCTAAGTTTGCTTTCTCAAGAGTTAAAGTATCAACAATGGTGTCATTATTGATATAAATGGAATGGATGACTTGCTAACATTCAATTTCTTTAAGCTAGAATACTTAAGCATTAAAGATTAGTATTTAGCAAATAGTTCTTCATTAGCAATACGAAGTTCATCCATTGTTACCTCGGTGTCGTCCATGTCAGAATCACTCTCATCGGAGAGTGGGTCTTCTAGGGCCATGAAACACATGTGAGCGCTCTCACCCTTCTCATCATCGGAATCACTCGATGATTCATCACTTGAGTCGTCGAATGTACCTACAAGTCCTTTCTTCTTGTCTATCTTGTTCTTATCGGACTTGTAATACTTCGATGCCTTCCACTTCTTTTTGTTCTTTAGCATTGGGCAATCCCTCTTGATGTGCCCGGGCTTATTACATTTATAGCAAAAAGAGGAAGTAGCATTAGTAGACTCAAAACGTTTGTTGGAGGGAAATTTACCTTTGCGGAAGAAGCATTGGAACTTCTTCGCCATTTGGGCCATTTCACCCAAATCTATCTCGTTCTCGGATTCATCACTATCGTAGGATGATGAATTAGCGTTGAATGCCAAAGCTTTCTTCTTGGCCTCCGAAGGATTCATCATTGCTCGAATCTTTAATCGATTCTCTCGTCTTACCTCATAAGACATGAGAGTCCCGATAAGATTCACCACATTGTAGTTCTTCAAGTCATTGACCTCCTCGATGGCGATCGCTCTTCTTTCCCATTTGGAGGTCATTCCCATGATGATCTTCCTTACCTTTTAAGGTTTGGTGTATATTTGGCCAAGTGCTTCCAATTCTTTTGTGATGTCGGTAAAACGTCCTCACATCGAAGTAATGGTCTCATTTTCCTGCAAATGAAATAAATTGAAGTTTTGCACGGCAATATATAACTTTGAAAGTTTTACCTTATTCGTTCCCTCGTGGGTAACGATAAGATGGTTCCAAATTTGATATGCACTCTTACATGTGCATATCTTGTTGAACTCATCCGGGTCCAACGCACAATGAACAACGTTCATTGCCTTAGCGTTGTTGATCTCGGCGGTTTTCTCGGAAGACGTCCATTTGTCGAAATCTACTTCGGTGGGCTCGACGTATTCCTTGTGGAGGGTTCTCCAAAGCGAAGTACTCCTAAGGAACGTCTCCATCCTGCATTTCCAATAGCCAAAATTTGTACCATTGAAACTCGGAGGGAGCACCATAGATTGACCTTCGAAAAGTGTGGACGCTCCATCACGATCGTGATTGTTGTACGAAGGCGGCAGAGGAACGTTGTTGTTGTTGGATGCCATAGATATAACCTTGCGCTCCGATACCAATTGTAATGACCCTGTCTATGGGGAAAACACTAGAAGGGGGGTTGAATAGTGTTTATGCAAATTTAAAAGGAATTTACGCCAAATAAAATGCAATCCAACAAAAAGTGCGGAATAGAAAAACAACCCAATAAGAAACACACGCAAAAGCAGAGATGTTTCAAGGGTTCGGATTACCCAAGTCAACTCCCGATTTGTTCCCGGTAATCCTACGTCCCTTCCACCCGGATACCACTGGATACTCAAGTTAGAACCCTAATTTGAGGTTTCCTTAAAACCCACTTGTAGCAACCCTACAAGTGCAATCGAATACAATCGATGTCCTTGACTCCCACAACTTGGGAGCAAGCAAAACCACTCTCACAACCAAAAGCAAATCTCAAATAACGAAAGTTATGAAATAATGAAAACAACACTTACAATCACCTATGCCTTGAAGTAGAATTTGAAGGAGGAGTGTGATGTGGGTTGAAGAACTCTCTTGGAAGAGAGGAGAAGCCCTTTCTCTTGACTGCACCAATTTCCTAGATGATAACTCTTTGGTTCTAGGTTGGAGAGCAAGAGATCAAAGATTGGAATTTCTTAGGGCTTTGGTTTTGAAAGCTTTGATCTTTGGAAATGAAAGCTTGAGAGATTTTTGCAATAACTTAGGTTGAATGAGTAACCTTTCAATGGAACAGCAGAAACCCCATTTATAGGTTTCTCAAATTAACAAAATAGTTTAGGCAAAAACCCAATTGGAATCCGTGAGAAAAATCTCAACGGATAGAATCTGAACTCGCGACAGTCGACTGTCGAATAATCCACAGTCGACTGTTGCACAGTCAGCAAGGGTAGGTGAGAATTCATAACGGTAACTTACCACGTGGACAGTCGACTGATGAAGCAAAGACAGTCGACTGTTAAGCCAACAGGTGACTGTAATTACTTCTATAGGCGACTGGCCGAGAGATGGTAAGTTGAATGAAATCTGGAAATCTTGTAAGATAACAGGACAGACGACTGATACAGATAATACAGTTGACTGTTAATCAGAGCAGGCGACTGTAAATCCTTATACAGACGACTGTCAAATACTCTGAGAATTTCCAGAGAGCTGAGTCAATAAATTGGCTCACAGAGAGACGACTGTTGCAACATACACAGTCGACTGATCCAAGGGACAGTCGACTGTCAGCCAGCATTAGTCGACTGGCCGTAAAAGTCAGATCAAACAAAGTTTGGGCAAAGGATAGACATGCGACTTATTTACAAAACACAGTCGACTGTCACTTGGACATGCGCCTGTGAATCGTTCATCAGTAGCCTGTGCGAAATAGTCAGAGAAGGCCCAAAACTATATTGTAAAAGTTTGTGCATAACAGGCGACTGTAGAACAAAATACAGTCGACTTTTTTTGAGACAGGCGACTGTAAATTATAAAGCAGTCAATTGTTATAAACAATCCTTGCACAATCAATAAACAAATGAATTGGGGTCAAAGGACAATTGAACAAACGATGTCTTACGGCCGAATGTAGATGTGTGTGAGTGCTCCATCAATGTTCTACTTTTAAGCTACATACTAGAAGAGATAAAAGAAAATTATATTTGACGAATAATCTCTTCTTTCCATCGTATGAGCTATTTGGTAATGATTTATCTAAGTTATAATGTAGTAAACATTAGATATTAATTTAGGTAAAGTCATGAGACTTTATGCAAGGTCAAACAGGTATTGAGATGAGTATCTCAATCATGGAGAAATGTTTGACCGTCTGTAGCATAAGTCTAAAAGGGTTCGTGGTCTTAGATGTTTCGAGACAAGGATATCGAAACATCGGATAGACCATTGTGTCTTAGTCTTCACCGTTTAGCGGTGGCGATGATCTCATGATCGTTTGACTTGGCGAAGTCGGAGACGAGACACAGGTGCTCATTAGAGAATGAGTTCACTGAACGATCCACAAGAGTTATCATATGGTTATATTGACCAATCTGTCAATGATAACTCTTAGTGATGATAGGCAAGTTGGTCCTTTGACTTGAGATCATTTTACGAACTTGTGCGTGAACGGTGTTACTTAGATCACTGACCTAGCTTCGAGGCTAGGCCTGTCTTTGATTGGGTGTCACTTGAAGCGTACGAGGAGGGGAATGTCTAAGAGAGGATTCGTCTCTCCCGGTCAATGGGAGTTAGTGTCGTAGAGTTAGTTCGGTCTTTGGTAAAATCTCTGTGCAGAGTATGTTGAAAGAAGTCCAACATTAGTTGACTAAATATCGATGGAAACTAACAAGAGTCAAGTTATTGGGGTTGACAGTTTGACCGTACCCTAGGCTTCATCTACACGACATTGTTTAGACGAAGAGACTAAAACTGCAGAATTCATCACGGACACAGTCAGGGTGGTCCCGACAATACTCTTATCGATGAGTCAACCACGTAATTATGATCCTGAAGCAGGGACGACAACCACTGCTCGTGATCACTGCCGTATAGGGCTTCGAGCCCAACTTGTTGTAAGGGTCAGGCTGTAGGGTCTCACACAGAATGCGACCTTCGTCTGGTAATAGGTAGAAATTAATTAGGGAGAATAATTTGCATTTGATGCAAAGGAAGAGAAAAGTGCATTTTGATGCAAATGACAATTTAAGCTAAGATAGAAACTAATTTGCATATGATGCAAAATGAGATTAAATGTGTCTTAAATTGTTTAAGACAATATTTAATGGAATAAACGTAAGAAAAAGTTCACAGGTAAGATGGGAATGTCCAAGTCTAAACCCAGGTTCGAACGACGTCTAAATCGGACACCAAATGCTCAAGTTAGAGCCAAAACAGTCAAAAGAAGCCCAAATGGGTCAGCCCAACCTGTTGGGCTAAACCCTGCCTGGAAACAGGCACGGGCGCCAGCTAGGAGCGGGCGCAGGCCTGCGCCCGCTTCAGCAGAAGCGAGCGCCCGCTGGAGAACGGGCGCAGGCCCGCGCCCGCCAGAAACGGGCGCCGACCCGCGCCCGCTTTCCAGCGGGCGCAGGCACCTGTGCACCCACTGGGCGTGTGTGCCACACGCGCCCAGGCAGGCGCATGCGCTACAAGCGCCTGGCACATTGGAGCCCGCACGCAGCCCTAGGGCTACGTGCTTTTTGTGGCGGCTGGGTTGTGCATTTTGGTGGGGTTTTGGCTGAACTTTGGGCGATCAATTGAAGGGTCAACCGGACTCCGATTGACTCGCCATTTTTTCCTATGCGTTCACCATTGAACATCCTTCTAATTGATAGGTTGTATCAATCATGAAGGTCAACGGGGAGGGAGTTTAAATTCACGGAAGTTTGCACTTTGTGAAAGGCAAACTAACTTGATTTAATTAACTCTAATTTAATAGTCCCACATCGGTTGTGCGGAAAAGGGGAGAGTCCGCTGCCTATATAAATAGGGGCCTCCCCCTTCCTCCAAACTCGTCCCAAGCTCTAGATCTGAGCGGCTCTCGTAAATGTTGGAGCACGCTCGGATCTAGGTTTAAATTAATATTCTTTATCTCCCTATATTTCTGCCTTACTCCTGAGGGCTCTGGCAAAGCTACGAAGGAGTTCGGATTCGGATCAGAAATCTTGGCGAAGGCTTTCACTCGCGTGAAACTTTCTTCGGCGTGTGGTTGGCTCGGCGACACGAGGATTGCTTGCCTCAGGATGCGGAGCGGTTCAAGGAGTGGTTCGGGGAGCGGTTCGAGGAGCGGCTCGGCGTGGGATGGGGAGTGGCTTGGAAGACGGTGTGGAACATCTCGCCTGCCCCAGGGTTGAGATTCCGGGTATGTGTTTAAGCTTTCGATTTAATTATTTACAGTACTTAGATCCCTCTTGGGGGTGGTCAGATCCACCCCGAGTTGGCAGAGATCTTGGCTAAGAGGGTCGGGTTCCTTAGGGTTGCATGTTAATTAGATTAACATTATTTTTTCGCTGCAATTTTTATGTCTATGTTCCATCCGACTTAGGACGTGAATAGAGTTTTTGTGCCCTAAGGGTCCTAGAAAACCCTTTAGAGGCGACCAGGCAGACTCCCCGGTCCCAAAGGGCGGTAGTCAAAGGAGTGGCGGTCGAGTCGAGGCACCATAGGCTGGGGCGAGAATGTATGGCCGGCCCTGGGGCCGAGCCTGGAGTCTTTTTTTTGATACTGAGATGTAAAAAGTTAAACAAAATAAAATTGAAAGTTTTTGCTCACTATCGTTGTTGTTCGTTTTGTTCGTTCTGTGACCTGTGCCATTGTATATGTATGCCCCCAACATTATGTCATTGACGAGCTTAATACTGTGGAGAAGTAGAATGTTGTAAAGTCGCATGTCCGCTCTGGGTCTGGTGGCGAGTTGTCGAGGGGGGCGATATGGAAGAGTCGACCCCGCGGCTTCTGTTGGTGGGCGAGCTGCCCGGAGGTCTTTGAGAGGGCGGGTATTGGGCCGTCGCCGATCCCACAACCTCTGTAATCGGGCGGGTATTGGGCTGTCACCGACCCCGCGTGTCTGCTCCAGATCTGGTGGCGAGCTACCGAGAGTGGGTCGACAGGGAGGAGCTGACTTCGCGGACTCTGTTATTGGGCGATCTGTCCTGGAGGTCTTTGAGAGGAGGGGTATTGAGCCATCGCCGATCCTACAACCTCTGTAATCGGGCGGGTATTGGGCCGTCGCTGACCCCGCATGTCCGCTTCAAATCTGATGGCAAGCCGCCGAGGGGGGCGATAGAGAGGAGCCGACCCCAGCGGTCTCTGTTAGTGGGCAAGCTGCCCCAGTGGTCTTTTAGAGTGCAGGGTATCGGGTCGTCGCCGACCCTGCAACCTCTGTAATCGGGCGGGTATTGAGTCGTCGTCGACCCCGCATGTCTGCTCCAGATCTGGTGGCAAGCTGCCGAGAGGGGGGCGATAGGGAGGAGCCGATTCTGTAGCCTCTGTTGGTGGACGAGCTGCCCCGGAGGTTTTAAGAGGGTGGGTATTGGGCCGTCGCCGATCCCGCATATCCACTCCGGATCTGGTGGCGAGCTGCCGAGAGGGGGGTGTGTGTGGAGGAGCCGACCCCGCGACCTCTATTGGTGGGCGAGTTGCCCTGGAGGTCTTTGAGAGGGTAGGTATTGGGCCGTCGTCGACCCTGCAACCTGTGTAATCGGGTGGGTATTGGGCCTTCGCCGACCCCAAACGTCTACTCCGGAACTGGTGGCGAGCTGTCGAGAGGGAACGATGGGGAGGAGCCGACCTCGCAGCCTCTGTTGGTGGGCGAGCTGCCCAGGATGTCTTTGAGAGGGCAGGTATTGGGCCATCACCGACCCCACATGTCTGCTCCAGATCTGGTGGCGAGCTGTCGAGAGGGGGTGATAGGGAGGAGCCGACCCCACAGCCTCTATTGGTGGGCGAGCTGACCCGGAGGTCTTTAAGAGGGCGCGTATTGGGCCGTCGCCGACCCCCCAACCTCTGTAATCATGCGAGTATCGACTGTTACCGACCCTGCATGTCCGCTCCGGATCTGGTGGCGAGCTGTCGAGAGGGGACGATAGGGAGGAGCCGACCCCCGGCCTCTGTTGGTGGGCGAGCTGCCCCGGAGGTCTTTGAGAGGGCAGGTATTAGGCCATCGTCGACACTGTAACCTCTTTAATCGGGCAGGTATTGGGCCGTCACCGACCTTGCATGTCTGCTCTGGATCTGGTGGCGAGCTGCCGAGAGGGGGCGATAGGGAGGAGCCGACCCCGCTGCCTCTGTTGGTGGGCGAGCTGCCCTGGAGGTCTTTGAGAGGGTGGGTATTGGGCCGTCGCTGACCCCATAACCTTTGTAATCGGGTAGGTATTGGGCCATCGCCGACCCCGCATGTTTGCTCCAGATCTGGTGGCGAGCTGCCGAGAGGGGTGTCGATATGAAGGCGCCGACTCCTCGGCCTCTGTTGGTGGGCGAGCTGTCTCGGAGGTCTTTGAGACTGTTGGTTGTCTTGTGAAGACTTGGGCTTCCCAACGTATAACCGACCTTTGCTGAGGCGCTCTTAGCTTTTAATGGAGGGCTGAAATGCAAATTCAGACAACTCACTGAGTGTACAAACGCAGCGATTTATTAAAGATTTGACTAAATGTACAAGTGCATTATTGAAAATATTTGAGCAAATGCTCGGTATTTCAAGGATGGGCCAGTCCTCACCCTCTATGGTCTCCAAAATGTACGTCGCAGGTCCCACTACATTTGTTATGGTGTAGGAGCCTTCCCACTTTGCGTATAGCTTGCAATGGTCGGCTATCGTATGTTTGAAGAATCTTTGGCACTCTCCGCACCGCTTGACGTAATTCGTTGCGTCCTGCACCATGGTCGGCCAATAATAGCCTTGCCGGATCGCCTTGTGTGTCAGGGTGCGGCCTTCGTAGTGATTCCCGCAGAGCCCTTATGGATCTCACAGACGACCTCCTCTGCCTCCTTGACCTAAGGCACTTCAGATAGGGTAAGACGATGTATTTCACGCAGCGCTTTCGGTAGAGCATGCCGCCGAAGATCACGAACGTCAAAGCCCGCCTCTCGCTCTTTTGTGCCTCCAATCTATCCTCTGACAGGCTCCGCTCTCCAGGTAGGCGATGATCGGGCTCATCCATGACTGCTCCCGGTCGACGTATAGCAGCTCGCTCTCCCCAAGGCTTGGTGTCAGCAGGTTCTCGATGTAGATGGCTTTCCCAATCTTAGCCGGAGAAGAGGATGCCAGTTTCGAGAGGGCGTCAACGCGGAGGTTGTTCGACCTCGGGAGATGCTGGACCGTGGCTTTCTTGAATTTGAGCAGCTCGGCATGGGCGCACTTTAGATACAGCTTCATCAGATCATCCCTTGCTTCGAAACTGCCTTCAATTTGCTGGACGACGAGCGTTGAGTCACTAATTAACATCACATTCGTCGCCCTAGCACACTGCAGAGCATCAGCCCATTAATAGCGGCCTCATACTCCGCCGCATTGTTGATCATCGAGAAGTTGAAGCGGAGTGCATATTCCAGTAGGCTTCCTTTCGCGGTCTCGATCATGATGCCGGCTCTGCTTCCCGACCCCGTGGCCGACCCATCGACATGAACGATCCACAGCTTGCCTCCGGATTGCGTGGAAGTAGATGGAGGATTCCCGTCGGTGAGCTGTTGCTGTCATGTGCCCGGTTGGGTGTCGAGCGCTCCTTCACCAATCTCTTCGATGGTGCACTCCGACACGAAGTCTGCCAACGCCTGACCCTTGATCGCCGCCCTGGGCTTGTAGATGATGTCAAACTCGCTGAGCTCGACACTCCAATTCAACATTCTGCCCGGCTTCTCGAGCCTCCTCAAGTCTTCTCAAGCGGCAATTTTGTGTAGACAACGATGGAATGCGCTTGGAAGTAGGGCCGGAGCTTCCTCGCTGTTGGTATTAGGCAATAGACGACCTTCTCAATCAGGCTGTAGCAGGTCTCTGCCTCCCGGAGCACCCGGCTTGCATAGTAGATCGGCCTATGAATCACACTTTCCTCTTTGATTAGGACCGAGCTAACAGCTTCTTCGATGGCAGTGAGATAGAGGCCAAGCTGCTCTCCTTCCTCCGGCTTAGCGAGCAGTGGTAGACTCTGCAGATAGGTTTTAAGCGTGCCGAAGGCTTCGGCGCAGTTGTCATCCCATTCCACTTCATTCCTCATGCCCTTCCTCACGTCGAGGGCCTTCCGCAAAATTTTGAAGAATGGGAGTGACCTCTCGACGGACTTCGACAAGAACTTCCCTAGTGCGGCAATCCGGCCATTCAGTTTCTGCAAATCTTTGATCGTCTTCAGCTCGCTCATGTTGATGAGGGCGGATATCTTATCGGGGTTAGCCTCGATTTCTCGCTTCGTGATCATGAAGCAAAGGAATTTCCCAGACTGAACGCCGAAGATGCACTTTGCCGATGGCGCTAATTGTTGCGGGTCAGGTCCGTCAACAATGAGATTTAATTGTTACTGGGAATCACGGGTACAATAATTACAAGTTTTTTGGCTAACGCCGAGGTTTGCACGGCTCAGAACTCGCTTCGAAGGTGAAGGGTTCAAGGTCGCCGTCTTCCGGTAGCTGAGGTGAGCTTCCTGCGAGAATAGCAACTCGTCAGAAAGGCGGGGCTGGATTGCAGCCCGTAGCCTCTCTGATACTTAAGTCAACAAGTGACGTGAAATGTATTAGTCGAGCATGTTTGGCGATCTTAAGACAGATCGGCAAAGCATGGCGGGCTTATGAGGACGGTTCAGATATGTCACGCCCCGCTTCCCATTATACTTGGGAGCGAGGACGCAAGCGGGTTTGCATGTGTTTAAAGCACGAAGGAGGTATTTTTTTCTTTTCTTCCTCCTTGGTTTAAGCACATTACGCGTCTGTGTGATAACATCCTTGCAGATTTTTGCATGCAACTCAAACAACACAGATATTTAATTACAATCTCAAGTCTCAGAATAGATACAACAAAGTATGAAATGAGAAGAGGGTCATAAAGCCCATACAAAATTGGAAAGAGTAACAAGTACAATGATGCTGCAAAGGTACGAAGCTTCTCAGCGGGGAGCGGCAAGGCACTCCTGGTCAACCGGCTTAGTCTCTAAGCAAACTCCTCTGCAAACCTGTCTAATACCTGACGTATATTTCACAAGACAAGGAAATATACGTCAGCGAGGGTCGCTCGGCAAGATTTAAAGAGATAAAAAGAAACTTGACCCTCGGCAAGGTTTTCAAAAACATTTTCATGGCAAGAACGTGGCATGGCAGAAGTGGTGTACAGAGTAGTAAGCATAGTAATCGTGATGTGCAAAGTAAATAGCCTGGCAAGTGTAGTACGTACAACAGTGACATGGCAAGTGTAATGTGTACATCAATAAATATGTCAAGTGTAGTGTGCACAGCAATAAGCATGATAATTATAGTGTGTATAGCAATAAACATGGCAAGTGTAGTGTGTTCAGCAATAAACATGGCAAGTGTAGTGTGTTCAGCAATAAACATGGTATGTGTAGTGTGTACAACATTAAACATGACAAGTGTGGTGTGTACAGCAGTAAGCATGACAAGTGTAGTGTGTACAACAATAAACATGGTATGTGTAGTGTGTACAACATTAAACATGGCAAGTGTGGTGTGTACAGCAGTAAGCATGACAAGTGCAGTGTGTACAGCAATAAGCGAGACAAGTGTGGTGTGTACATCAATAAGCATAGAAAGTATAGTGTGTACAGCAATAAGCATGATATTAGTACACGAACAAGGTAGGAGTAACTAGCAGAGTACCAAATCCTCAATAGCAACAATAGGAGTAAAAGAACGTGACAATCAATCAAGTGTGCCTAGTGAAAAAGCTCCTTGTCTGAGGGGGAAGTGACAAGCATTACACCCAAGCCAACGGGAGCTACCCGTGGCTCTATACTCACCGACCCGGCCAGGTGTCGGTCAAATTCACCAAGAGAGTGTCATCTAGCATTCCAGCCTCTACTACATTGAACTACCCCACCCAAGTGTTTTGCTGGAACACGAGCCAGCCTAATCCATAATACCAGCACGAGTTTGTCAACTCACATGACATCACGATTTCATGATTTCGCCTCTTGGCGCACGAATTCATAGTTTCACGATTTCAAGTATTCCATTCCGTCGATATGTTCCGTCAATACGCGTTCGATCACTAATCATTCAATCAGAAGTGTACAAGCATGATGTGCAACACGACTTAAGGCAAAAACTCGCATTTCTTGATTTAGCGTTTAAAAGTAACTATATTTAAAACAGAAAATATACACTTTCCTGGAGCGACGCGATTGGGCGTCCTGGTGGTCGCAACGGGTGGCATGGTTTATCTGCGTTAATGGATTTTAAATGTTAAGCCAAACTAATTATTTAGCAAAAGCACCATGTGTATACTGGCGTATCCACATCAATACGTATACAAACATATAAATTATGTAACATATAAGTTAACCATTACAAACTGTTTTAATAGGTTATATACTGACTAACCGTTAATTAACAAACATGTATTATTAATATAGTAGGTATAGTACTAACAGCCTTACACTGACCTAAGCTATCACAATATTTGCTTATAAATAAAATGTACCATCATGTAAGTTCTAGTAAAGCTAAAGCCCCTACAATTAGGGCCTGTTCTTTACGTTGGAAGTTGGCTTGGATTCCTCAAAACCCCACTATTCACTGTCCCATCCTTCTCTCTCTCCTCCGTTCTCTTCCTCCGTGTTCTTTTGCTCGAAATTTTCGAGCTGGGAAAATGCCGCGTTGGCATTCCAAAATGGAACGAACACAATCCCCGCAAAACGCGGGGATTACAGCGGAAAGTTGGAACGTGGGCCCACCACCCTCCTCCAACCAATGAAATCGGGTTGTTTTGGATTTTTTTTAATTTTGATTTTTTATTTAATTATTTTAACTATAGTGGACCCCACATCTCACTTTCTATCCCAACTTTCAAACCCAAAAGAACACACATACACAAGAAAGTTATTGCGGGGCCCACAACCAACTTTCAAACCCAAATTTCTCTCTCATCAGATTCCACACTTTCTCAACTTTCCCAATTATACTTTCAAGCAAAAGAACAGGCCCTTATACAGACTGTACCAGCTATTCCAATAAAAATACTAAACATTTATAAACTTCTTACTAGCGTACTGTGCACGTCATGAAGGGTCATAGTTAGTGTACCTCCATTACTCGCTAGACCGAGGCGAGGGGGTGTTGCCTGATCAGGCTGGTGGTCGTGTGGGCTGACGGCGGGAGTGGCGAGGAACCGGAGATGAGCGGGCGACGGCAGCTCGAGCGAAGCGTCGTCTTCGAGTGCGAGAACGCCTGGGTGGTCGAAGGTTCAGATGGGAGGAGACTCAGCGGCCTAGGGCGGCTGAGAGGGGAGCCGCGGTGGTTGCCGTCTGAGAAGAGGGGCCGGGGACGCTGGCTCGGCCTGAGGAGGAGGGCGAAATCGGATCGAGTAGGGTATGGAGCCGTGCGGGGAGTGAAGGCGGGGTGACACTGGCGAGAGACGAGGCGAGCTGGGCAGTTCGGAGGCTAGCGGCAACGAGGTCGGAGGGCTGAGCGTACGGGTGATGGCGAGGAGAACGGCGGGTGGCGTCGGGGTTAGATACCGGAGGAGGCGGCGGTGGAAGGGAGAAGGTCGGAGCTGGGTTGGCGGGCTTGGAGAGGCGTTGGGAGGGGGAGGCTTCGGCGCGGTGGTTCGGACTGTAGATGGGGTCGCCGACGGAAGGTGGTGGGGGGATGAGGCCATGTTTTGAGACAGAAACAGTGAGATGGGAAATCGAAAGAAAGGCGCTGCGGGCTTCGGCTTTGAAGCAGGGTGGTCGCTGGCTTGGTGTCGTTGGCCAGAGGAGGGAGGAGGGAGGAATGGCGATGGTCGGGGAGCGGAAGAGGCGGGTTGGGCGATGGAAAAACAGTGGAGGGAGAGGCGAACTGGGCAATGGTGCTGGCGGCTTCGGGTGCTGGGCTCGTCGGAAGTTTGTGGCGGAGGGCGGATACGGGGCGCGGCTTTGAGCGTGGTGAAAGGCCACGGCGTTTGAAGGGAAACTGTCCTGGTATGAGTTTTAAGGTCGAGAGGTAGGGGAAAAGAGAGAACTTGGGGAGATTCGAGGGTGACGTGAAGAGAAGGAGAAGTGGAGGACACGGGGTTGGTTGATATCCCATGCCTGAGATCATGGGGGAGAGAAACGTGGGTGATGGGGAGACGAGGGCGTCGTAGGTTGTTGTTGGGATCCGATTAGTTATTAGGTTAGGATTAATATAATTAGTTAGGATAATAAAGTTATTTAGAATTAGTATTAGATGTTTTTAATTAATATTTTTGGGTAATTAAATTAGTAAATGAAAGATTTGGTAGGATTAGTTAGAGAATTAAGCTGGTATACGAGATTTGATAACATCAATTTATGTAGAAAGTATTGGACATGATTTGATTTGGGAAAACAATTAAGATATTTAAAGTTAAGATTTGGATATTGGATAGTTTCAGCGGTTAGGATTCGTTATATAACATATGATCAGATAATATATGATTAGAAAAAGATGATTGTTTTAGACAGAATAAGATTAGGATAATTCTTTTGGACTTCTTGGTTATGATAATAGATCTGATTAATATTTGATTTAACGAATCGGTTAGACGTGTAGATCAGGATCAGCTTGGATTTATATTTTGGTCTAAGATTTGATTAGTGAAGATCGATTTGGTGAAGATGTGTTTTGATTTAATACGATTTCGCCCCTGCAACCAAATTTCAATCACAAGTTAAAGAAGATAAAGACACGATCGATAAATCGTGTGCTGGAGTTACGAAAATAATAATAATAAATAAAATCATGTATTAATACTCTAATGCATTCGCTATATTAATCGAGTACGTACGAGGTATGCATAAACAGGAACATGTCGTTACAAGATATATGGAAGATATCCGACCTTTAATATGGGAATGAGTTAGAGGTTTTAACTGACCAACCCCCTCTATGGATGCGGGAGGAGGGTATTTGTAGGGCTGAGAGGCGGTTGCTCGCTATCCTGTCAGCTGTCGAATCAACTCAGCTGGCATTCGAGTGGTGAAGCGATAGGTTGGCGAGCTGTGTAAGAGATATTTTCCGCATTAATGCTGTTAGATGGTGTCAGGTGCATTAATGAGACGTGAGTGACAGCCACCAGTTCTTGCCCTTAACCTCTGGTATTAATAGAGGGGAGGTGAGCTTATGTTACCCTATCGGAGATATTTATGCCTGGACGCCCCGGGGGCGAGCCAAGCTCGGCGACCAAGCTCGGATCCTCTGGACGGTGCTTCTTATTGGAGGGTAGGTGAGCCTATCCTCGGCACGTCAAGCTTGACGGTCGGACGTGCGAGCTCCCTGGTTGAGCTTGGAGGTGAGCTAGTGGCGGGGAGATGCGAGCTTCCCTGGATTGTGGCGATCTTCCGCTCGGGCTAGTGCCCCTTCCGGGGGGTCGGTGAGGTGTTCACTTGGGCCCCTAGTGCATACGTGACTCAATTTCCTGGGCTGGCCTTAATGTCGTAACAAGCGTAAAAATATTTAGCGGCACAGGAGCCTATGACGTGCGCGCCTTCGGCCCAAAACAACAAATTCGACGTAGGCGCCATCGACACGGAATAACAAATTCGGCACGGCACGTCTTCGGCACGGAACACCAAATTCGACGCGGGCGCTTTCGGTGCAGAACAACAAATTAGTGTAGAACAACAAATTCGACGCGGAACAATAAATTAGCGTAAAAAAAACTCGTGCCCGCTGGCAAGGTTCATTTAAGATTTCCCCCCATGAAATCTTTGTTCCAAAAATTATTAAAATTTAAAAGAACAACAAATTAACGTAAAAATATTTAGTGGCACAGGCGCCTTCGACGCGGAACAACAAATTCGGCGCAGGCGTCTACGACACAGAACACAAAATTCGACGCGGAACAAAAAATTCGACGCAGGCGTCTTCCGCGCAGAACAACAAATCAGCATAAAAAAGCACGGGTGCCTTCTGCGCGGGCTGCTTTCAAAGTTTGACCAAATTTCAAAACTTACATTCATGATTTCAAAGCTCTCTTCATTTAAAAGTTGGACCAACTTGCAAACCTGTACCAAATTTCAACAAATGGATTCTCCCTCAAAACTTTCGCAAAAGTCATCTCAGCCGTCCATTCGCTAAGATCAAATCCGAGCCACTCTTTATATTGTCCTAGGCAGCACTAGAATTCAAAAACAGTTGTCAAATGTAATACAGACTAGTCATAACCCATGCCAGTGGGCACGGTTCATTTAAGATTTCCCCCCTCAAATCTGTGTTCCCTAAAAAATTATCTCTACAGCCAACATTGCGCGAAATAACAAATTAGCGTAAAAATATTTAACGGCACTGGCGCCTCCGACACGGAACAAAAAATTCAGAGTGGACACATTCGACACGGAACAACAAATTCGGCACGGAACAACAAATTAGAGTTAAAAATTTAGCAATTCGGGGCGGGCGCCTTCGGCGCGGAACAACAAATTCGACGTAGAATAACAAATTCGGCGCGGGAAATTATTCTCTTCTTGTTGCACCATGCGTCGAAGAGATGGTGGGCCCCGCGTTGAGTGAGAGATCATTCGATTTGCAGGAACATTCGATCTGGATCATTAAGTGCAAGTTAAATTTTTTCCCTCCAAATGCATTAATTGTGTACTATGCTATTGCCCAGAAACTTTCATTCCCCTAAAACCTTCATTTCTCCAGGAGCTTTCATTTCCCTAAAAATGTTTTTCCCTCCCAAAATTTTCACAAACTCTCATCTCAACTGTTGATTTACCAAGATTAAATCTCAACCCTTCTATCAACATGATTGTCCTAGTGAGACATAAGATTCAAAAACAGTTGTCAAATGTAGAAGAGATTGTCAAATGTAGAAGAGATGGTACGGGAGAACTGTATCAGTGTGCACGTGAGTAGCGCGTGTCCGTTTTTGAAACGAGACTTGTTTTGTTAGCCATTTTTTAAACGAAAATTTCCTCCCAATTTCCGGAGATTCAAATCTCCTCAAGTTTACGGCGATTGTGGTGAAATTTGATGTTTTTAACTTGTCAGGTTTCATGAAGATGTACTGCTTTGATCGTCAGAAATCCAGATCCATGTCGGCTTCATCGACCGAGTAATTCAGGTCGGGTTTCATTGATCAGTATCGATACTATGTTATTGTTGCATTAAGTTGAGTAGCGTATATAGAAATGATTTTTACGCTATTTCTTGTTGCGAACAATGAATATGTAGGTTGATTGAATTGTTGGGGTTTCCAAATTCTGTTTCGAGTTGTTTAGGTGTCCACGTACATAATCGTGCAATGCCAACTAGAGCAGTAGTCATTGATCCCTTAGAGAATGCATAACTACCAAATTCAGCTTGCGCCCATCTATTGTTCGATGAAATTCCTGTAAGACAAAGATCCCCAAGTAAAGCAAACGATTATAAGTTGGAGGGACGTGGCATGGTACCAACTAATGAATGGTATGAAACTCGTATGGAACAGCCTGAATTATGCACATAAAATGGAAATGTGAACTCTATGTTGTTTTCTTTTTTCTTTAAAAAACATATGATAGGAAAAAGCTTGATATTAATTCTCGTAATGCTTAGAAGATCCGTGCATCCACATATAGTCAACAGCAGAAAATAGACCACAAATATCTAAGTCAGAAGGAAAAAATAAGAGACATGTTTATCAAGCAATAGACATCAAATAGTTAAGCAAGAAGGAAAGAAAAGTGACAAGTTTTTCTTCTTTTTCGTATTTTCTGTTTACGTTTATGGGAACCACAAACTGTGGGTGGTCATCTCTCTCTTTTTCTACTGAGGAGGGTGGCATTGATATCTTCCCCATTGCAGGAGGTTTGCGGGAGAATAGTGCACTGTCATGTGCACATCCATAGACATTATTGTATCCGTTTGAGTGTGTATAATGGGTTTCCAATGTTTTCTGTTACAGTTAGTGGAATCAACCCAAACACACAAGTCTTCATTGCTGCACACTCTTGTCGCTTTGTTTGTTATCAAGAAGGATGTAAAACTTAGCTTGATAACTTGTGCAACTGATGTTGAATATGGCTTTAATTCTTATACGTAAGCTATGATGTATCTTTCATTCAAAACTCGTACAAATAAGGGACATCAGCTCAATGCAACACATGCTGAGAAAGAGACATGGGATAGTGATGAGATCAGAGATTAATTAGTTATATCTTCTTGTATAACAACATTGAGAGTTTCTTTTGAGGTTTTTAGTTATGACTTTTTAGGATCTCTGATACCAATTTGTTACGGATAGCGAAAGTAATACGAAAACAGAAGCGCGTTTTAATTGCACAAGATAGAAAATTAGAGAAAATAACAATACAAGGGACATAAAGATTTAAGTGGTTTAGTACTATAGCCCACGTCTACCGGCAGCGTTAGTCGATGTTTTACTATTGTAGAAGAGAAGAATTACAACATAGTAATTAATCACTATTATCACAGATCTCAAAACCCACAACTAGAAACGTTAAAAGAAACCCTTAACTTTTTTTTATACAAGAGGAGATACATAATTAATCTCTGATATTTTTACTATCCTTTATCTCTCTATTAACCTGCATTGCATCAAGCTGATGTCTGTTGTTTATACTAGTTTTGAATGAAAGATACATTGTGGCTTACTTATGATAATTACAGCCATATTCAATATTATTTGCTTAAGTTATCAAGTTGAGTTCTGCCTTCTTCATGACAACAAATAAAGAGACAAAGGAGTGGGTAGCAACTAATTCAGGTACTGGTTGAGTTATCATCATAATAAGGTTCTACTTCAACTCAAACAAGCATTAGATTCGTTGCATTAGCTCGAACATCATTGAGCAAATTTTCACCGTTGCGGCTACTAATACCCCGTAAGATTCAGCATTCACCATAAGAAATAATGAGCAGGTTCAAGTGATCTTTGAACTTATGCGAAAGAAGGAGTTTGTTCATTATGTCAGTTGGATTGTCTTGAGTTTCAATCTTTTGTATCTTGACGATCTTTAACTCTTAAATGAAATAACATATGACATCGATACATTTAGTGCTCTCATGATACATACTATCTTAGTCAAGTATATAGCACTTTGACTATCACCGTACATCGTAATCATCCGTTGGCATAAATCAAGATCACTAACCAAACATCTCAATTATATAATTTTTTTACTACTTCAACTACTGCCATATGCTTTACCTATCTAGTTGACAGAGCAATTATCGATTATAGAGTCACTTTCCAACTAATGGTACAATCAGTTAGCATGAAAATATTGCTTATTAATAACCTTTTTCGATCTAAATCACTCACATAAACTGAATTTGATTATCAGATTAGATCGTAACTATCACCAGGCTAACATCTCAACTTACATTGAGACACTGAAGTATCTATTTCACTGCCTCTCAATATGTCTATTTAGGATTACTCATATATCTGTTAATAATACCGACAACTTGTGAAATGTCTAGACGAGTACAAACCATATCATACATAATATTTCTGATGGCATGGGTATAAGATACTGTAGACATGCATTTTATTTCTTCTTCAGACTGAGGAAAGCGAACAGCTTAAAGACGAAAGTGTGCAATAAATGGAGTAGACACAATCATTACATTTTTCCATGCCAAACCGATTTAGATTTTTTTGAACGCAACTCTTTTGAGAGACAAAAAGTTTACCTGATTTTCGATTCATGTGGATCTATATGTTAAAAATTTTCTTAGTTGGATCAAGAACTTTCATATTAAATTTTTCTGCTAAAAGTTGTTAAAAGTTGTTGATGTCAGACATATCTTAAGCTACGATAGCAATATCAGAACATATACCAACAAATAGATATATGAACCTGATGCGTCTTGGGCTTTTTGTGGGGAAAACGGTATGATTTTTATGGCTTTGGACAAATAAAGACTGGGTTTTTATATGAAGATCAGATCTGAGAATAAAAGCTACGATAATTACTCTAGAACTAATCTACTAATAGGAATTTAAGAGACAATTACAATAAAGCGATATAGGGTTCTAGGTAACAAAAAGAACTTACAAATCAAATCTTCCGTCAGTCCATTAGGGGCCGGCCGGCCTTGCTTTAGGGGGGGTTTAACGAAATAGTGAATTACTGAACGACCCCCCTTTTGTTGCAAAACTACAAGTTTGACCCCGGTCCGTGGTGGACCTGAGTCACATCCTCTTTTGGTATACTTGGACCGCACCCTCGCTAGACCCGCTGACCCCGCGTGTGCCTACTGCTTGCTGCCGCGCCTCTGCTGCCCGCGCCACATCACTACTTCCCCCCTAAAAGTGTCATCTTATCCTTAAGATGGAAGTCTGAAAACTGATCTCGTATCACCCCACTGGTTTCCCATGTAGCATCATAGTTCGGCAGACCCTTCCATTTAATCAGCACTTCTTGGGTCCCATCCGTGGCCTGTCTAACACCAGTCAGCTCCTGAGGCTCAAGCAACACCTCCATGTCTTCTGTCAGGGTAGGATGGAGAGTAGATGATATGGTATGATTCCCGCTAGCTCGTCGTAGCTGCGAGACATGGAAGACGGGGTGAATGGTGGATGTAGCCGGTAACTGCAGACGGTACGCCACCTTTTCTATTTGAGCGGTAACCTCCAAGGGCCATAGTACCGGGCTGCCAGCTTCTCATTGCTCTTACAAGCTAGTGTCTTCTGTCTGTAAGGCCAGAGTTTAAGGTAAATACGATCGCTAACCGCAAACTACACACCTCTCCGGTGTTCATCAGCATTGGTTTTCATGATTTGTTGGACCCACATCAAATGTTTCTTCAGCTCATCTGTAACGGCCTGTATTTTTTAGACGTATTATAGAATCGTGTGTATCAGTATTTTACTTCTGTCGTCCGGATAATATTTTTAGTCCGTACGTTCTCTGCTACGTGCCGACGCGAGCGCATCTCTGTTTTCATTTTTTACAGTGTCACAATTATTTACCATCAAGTTTAACTAAAATAGTTTAACTTAATTATCGTGCTAATTACCAATTGTTAATCACTTTAATTATTTCACTATTTACTTTAATTTTCACCATCACTTTAATTAGTTTACTAATTACTTTAATTTAATTATCTTACTAAATACAATTTGCTAATCACTAATTAAACTTGTTATCTTAATTACCCTTTCCTGTCGGCAGCTTCATCTAAAATTTATACTCACGTTTTAATTTCTTGAACCCGGATAACTTTCCACTTCCATTGATCAAAACCAACCACCACCTAAAACAAACCCAGCTCCATCTCTTACCTCTCAACATCAGCATTACTTCTCTGCTTAATTTTCAAACAAACACGTTTTGTGTATCCGATTCCTCTCCTCAATTAGTCGAGGTTAGTACTATTTTCCGATTAATCAAACAGACACGTCTCTACAAACACATTAGTCTAAAGTTAGCAATTAATTCAGTCCTAATCTAATTAATTTGGGTTGACAAAAGAGAAAGCTTGCCCCTGCCAAACACTTCTTAATGACGTTCTCCTCTGCAAATCGTCTGCAAACAATTCCACCAAATTCGAACCCAAATCAGATTTCTTCTCAAAAATCCTTCACCAAATTTTCAAACCAGAATCAACCCACATCCCTAAAACAAATCAGCCCATATCATTTCTTCCCTAAATACAAACTCAAATTGAAAGGGGAGACATCTGAAACATAACTTCAGATTCTTACAAAAAAATCAAACCCATTTCAAACCCATTCCACAACAGTTTTTTGATTCAAACCTCAAACAATCTCAGATCTGAAATAACCAAACTTCAGATTCAAACCCTCATCTTCCTCCTCCTTTCCTCCTTCCCTCCTCCTCTCCCCCGCTGCCCGGAGAAGCATGCCACCATGGCTGCCGCCGAGCTGCTGAACGCGTGCGCGCGTGCGCCTGCGACCCGCCGGAGCGCGTGCCGCCTTCTGTCATCGGGAAACCGCCGAGCCCCGCCATGCAGACCACCCGTGCGCCGCCGCCTGGCCGGACGGAGCCGCTTGCCGCCTCAGAAACCGCCAGGTGCCCCTCCTTCCCCCCGTCACGTAGGTGAGATCCCCTCCCATGGGTGCGTGAGTTGCTCTCCCCTTCATTTGTTTTGCCTGCAAGCTTTAAATAAAAAATAATAATAATGAAAGAGAAGAATGATAGTAGAAAAGAGGAGACATGGAGAGAGGGAAAGAGAGAGAGAGCCTGAGATGTTTAAATGAATGATGAAAGAAGGAGACAACATATAGTGTTAATAGGTTAATAGGTTGAGAGGTGTCAGCCTATTAATGAAATGAATAATGTTTAAATGAATAATGAAATGAATAATAGATGAGAAGTGTCAGCCTAGTTAAAGAAATAAAGATGACAGAGTGACAGAGAGAGAGAGAGAGAGTAAGAGGGGAGACTTTAGCCTTATTAAAAATTAGAGAGTTGATATTTTAAAGAGGTTAAAAAAATAGGTGACAGCCTAGAGTAATAACCCTATTAAATATTAAGAGTAGAGAGAGTAAGAGTTTTATAAATGTTAATTTGAGTAAGGGGTAGGTGATAATAGGTGTGGGTTATTGAATGTAGTGTTAACATGATAATAACCCTATCATTAGTTGGTGTTAGGTTAGTTAATTGGTTGTTAGTGATAGGTTTAATAACAACTAGGTAGTTTAATTTCAACATGATAAATGACTACTAAATAAGGTGTACCCTGTTAGTATAAAACGATATAAACACCACCCTAGCCAGAGAACTCAATAAAATTAGACAAACCCAATTCAGGAGTTATTTTAATTTTGTGCTTAACTCGCAATAGATCTAATTCGGTGATTTGTTAACCAAAACAGAGAACCGAAAGTACCAACACGTAATACCCGTCCAGACGAACCCACGACAACCGATACCACCGGAAACAGGCAAGTGATACTTGCCAGTAATTGTCTAGGCCATGTCTTAGGCCAATTTGAGTAGTAGCATAAAATATACTAGGCAATGAAATGATAGTCACCTAGATGCCTTATTTTGTCTAGCTTTACAACGAAGCTAGATCCGACACCATCATTATGCTATCAGTTCATGCTGCCTGTCACGTTTACTTTAAAATTAACTGTACGCACTCTTAATTGCTTATTACCATGTCATTTTATGCATCTTATCATAAATGCGTAGCACACGCTATTTTTAAATGTAAGCTGCGGCGAGTAGGATATTGACTCCTACATATTGATTGAGGCTAGGTGCACCTATGCCAAATTGAAAAACACTTCATGGCTCGTGATTTAGAAGATGGACGCCAGTCCATATACCAAAAACACTTCCTGGCTCGTGATCCAGAAGATGAGCGCTAGTCCATATACACGTGGAGGGGTAGGGTTAAGCGACCACTCAGCGTAGAAGTGTGCCCGTACAACCACTTCAGCTGTAAGGCGTAAACTCTGTGCACAAAGTGATAAATCAGTGAATCGTGAAATAGTGTTTTCGTAGTTTTTGCTAAGACGTGCTTGATTGTTATCATCTTGTTCATTTAATTGTTGCACTCTTTAAATGCCATATCATATCATCATGTTAGAACTGCTAGTCGCATTACTCTTATTTGATCCTTGCACAAAAGTCCTCCGCTTTCCCTTGGGAGACTTTTGCTGACATGTGCTCTTTTCTCTTTGGGTGTCACATGTCAGGTTTAGGGACAGAGTTAGTTGCAGGGGACGAGCAGTACGCAGACGTTGAGTTCGAGGTCCATGTAGAGGCTGAGTTTGAGGACACTGGTGACCAGTCCTAGACTCACTTGGAGTTTACCTTAGTTGTTGCTTTTAGTAGTTGCTGTTAGGATTCGGTGCGTAGCACCTATCTCTCTCTGTTTATGTTTCGGCCATGCTTTAGGCCTTTGTTCAGACCATGTTCTTCTTGTGACTCTCACTATGATGTTGGGAATACTTGTGGATGTTGTTGGTGGATATTTTTATGTCTGCTTTCTATTTATTATTGTTGTTTCGTCGCATTGCAAGAACCTGCAAATTTGTATCATACACAGACACTTATCAGACTGCAGCTTTACAGCTCCAAGTCCGAGCGGACTTTCTCACGTCTCGTCTTCCATACTTGGGAAGCGGGGCGTGACAGGTTTTAGTGGTGGCCTATGCAGGTCTCTTTGCATCTGCGAAATATCGAAACAATAATAATGATAACATCCATTTAAATATTCGGAACATTCAAGTCATGAATTGAGTCTAATCAGAAGGTTTTCCTTGTCTTAGATGGTAGGAAGACTTAGATAGACGTCCATGTTTGATAATTAGACGCTTTCGTTGAGACTTAGTTGTACTCGTCTTAGGTTACCTTAGTAGTCTCCCACCCAGTCCTGACTATATTAGATCCCTAGAGCTTTTCCTCTAGTCGTTCGTTGAGTCCATTAATTTCGGGCCTGCAAAACGAAATTTTGATACTCTTAGGACCCTTTCCTGAGACCTCTATTACAAACTAGGTCATTAGAAAGTCTTAGTGCTAAGTTTTCCCGATCTTTAGTCGACCTAATAATTAGGCCCCTGATTATTATTATTATTCCCAGTCCTTACATCGCTATGTTAATGACTGTAGAATTCCATCGTAGTAGACTCACCTAGGTTAATTCCCCGTCGTGTTTACATTTTAACCATTCAACTCACTCCTTACTCTCGACCTATGTGATCTTCCTGACAGCCATCATTTTCCTTTGAATCACTCGCATTATCTTCCTGACAGCCATCATTATCCTTTGAATCACTCGCATTACTATACTAATTCTATTGTCGATATACCTTTCATGGAATTTCTCGCACAGTTTAACTTCTTTAAAAATCTTTTACATAGGCCTCATATTTTTCAACTGACTTAAAATTATTCTTTGATTTTGAGTTCCTTCGCTGAAAATTTTTAGTCACTAAATTTTTAATGATTTCTAATCTATACCATCCATACCCACATATTTCACTTTCTACATTTATCTTTAAAACTCTTTTGTTGATGTCACGCATATAAATGATAAGCTTCCTTCTATGGACCATGATCCGGTCAATGTGCTTGGCTAAGTTTGTTGGATCACCCTTGCTAGACTGGGGGTGAGTGATCCTGGCTTAGTCACTTCCCTGGCCGTGTCCGCTGGACCGCAAGGATGTGAATCATGATTATGTATGGCATTTTTCTTACTATACTATAACAGATTTCAAAACAACCGACCACATACAAATTTTAAATACTTTTTATGCTAAATAAAACTTCAACTATTTCAGAGTATTAGTTCTGTATTCATCGTAATTATACTTTAAATTTTTTTTGTATAAAAAATCTATCTCCATTTACGAAACAAACATTACATCTCTATACCCATGACTCTTTCGTCTATCGCTTATCTACTATTTTAACTTTTGCCACCTACTCACTATCCTTATATACGATATTGGGATAGTGTCACATTTTTACACAAACATCCCATTCTCCCATTGAATCATTCATAATCATCTCTATGCCATCTGATCAAGCTAACTCTTGTCACGACTTCTGATTTGATACCACTGTTCTACAGACTAACTCGAGACCACTCAAACGTGATAGAAAGGTATAATAATAAGCGGTCTTAAATTACTACTGGATCAGTGTCTAGAAAGGAATGTGAAGGGGGTTGGTCAACCAAAGGACTTGTCCTGCGGTCATAGAAGTGATCTGTGCCTTCAAGCCCTGACTGCCTGGCTGGTTTAGGAGTTAAGCTAGACTTCTTATTATTAGGCCAGCCTACACTATTAGATAGTCAAGCAACGTTTGTTTTCCTCATGCTCGCTCATTACTTGTCCTTTCAGTGTTATTGCGTCTACCCGGTTGTCCTACTATTGTCATCATATTGCCTGTTGGTTAAAACATTGTTACTACTATATGCCATGCCATCGTCGTTACTGTTGCACTTGCACAATCACCTTTACTTTATGCATTACATACACTTTACTTACCACGCTTGAGCAGCCACCAGTACTTTACTTTCCGCTCGTATGTGCATGTATGTTCTTACTTTTTGTACCTGTAAGATCATCTTTCTGATGAGCTAACTCCATATCCTTGCCTGAAACCATTCGTCGCAAACTTGATTCGTTACGTCATACAACTCTGTATCCTACACTATCTCTTGGTTATCACATTAGTGCATATATTTACTTATTTTAGCGAGCTTAGTTTTAAATTTGCGTTATAACCATTTTTAAAATGTTATTCTTTTACCTTTATTTCTATCATCAGCAGTGTTGAACTTTTGTTATGCATTATGTTGATAGGAAGTTAGTTATGATTATTATATTAGGGGATTATAATTATGGATAAGTGTAGTTGAGATGATGTAAGGTGTAGTTGTATTAGTTGATATGATCACCAAGAACTTAGAATAATCCATTTATAAGAAGAGAGATAGAATGATGTGTTCAAAAGTTATATTTGGATAAACCCATACATAATGGCTTCAATAGGATTCCATATTATGAATGGTGCACAGGAAGACGAGTACATTACGGATTTGGGATTCGTATTAGCTGAGAGTAACTTTGTAGATATTACATGGTTTATGATGACGATGAGGATTAGTAGAGTATGTATAGTAACAAGACTTCATCGAATGGATAGGGTGATGGAGACGTCAGTAATGATAAGATATGTTGATACGAATGGACATTTGTGAAAATTGATCTAAGTTGCTTAGGATAAGATTCTATAAGAAATGATGAGATGTGAATTAATAATTTGTTAATAAGGGTGTTTAAACTTATGAGTTGTCACGATGAAGAATGAGTTGGGAGCATGATAAATGTTGATGGTAGATGGTGAAGTAAACTAGGCGCATTGGTACTTATCGGTAAAGCTATCGGTAAAGCGTCGTTATACTGATTGCTTGTGATAAGAATAAGGTTGGAGTTAGATGATGTCATAATTATAGTACTACAAGTTAGGTTATACAATGAGCAAGGGATGATACATTATGGATGAGACAACTTATGAGAATGTGCGTATTTTTTTGGAGAACTTGGGTATAGAAGATATCGTACATTAAAGATTCCCCAAAGATGTTACTGTCTTAATAGCATTGGCGAGCAAAAGGAGCGATGAAATTTATAAGAAGTATTGGCTGAGGATGGTTGGTATTTTCCTTTTTTTGAGGTTGCCTTGTTTAAAGTATTAGTTGTTTAAAACAAGAATTATGAGATAGAAATCAAAACAAAAAAAGGAAGTATTGGACCGGTATATAAGTTCAGGATATGCTTATTTATTCGGTGACGAGACGAAATGTAATGATTTATTTTAGGAACACTAGTTTGAGGTTATGAGTTTTTAACCACCAGTGTGTTAGAATACTGGGGTTACAATTGTGAGTATATATATATATATATTTGTATTTTATTATTTACTCACCATTATCCCTGCACATCACTGGTAGCCGTCGTTAGCTATTTCAATTGCCCACTAAATGGTTAAGGCCATCGATGATGCTTAGTCATCTGAACATCTTTCTGAAGCTCAATCTTAACCATATAACTTGTGTCTTTTCCTAACTATTTTCATTTCTTCGTCTCGAAGTATTTCAGGTCATAATTTACCTCGCAGAAATACGAGAACGTTATCCATACTTGTCTTCTGCTCATTCGTGGATAAGAATTCCGAGGACAGAATTTTTCTTAAACTGGGTAGAATGTAACGGCCTGTATTTTTTTAAGACGTATTATAGAATCGTGTGTACCAATATTTTACTTCTGTCGTCCGGATAATATTTTTAGTCCGTATGTTCTCTGCTACGTGTCGACGCGAGCGCATATCTGTTTTCATTTTTTACAGTTTCACAATTATTTACCATCAAGTTTAACTAAAATAATTTAACTTAATTATCGTGCTAATTGCCAATTGTTAATCACTTTAATTATTTCACTAATTACTTTATTTTTCACCACCACTTTAATTAGTTTACTAATTACTTTAATTTAATTATCTTACTAAATACAATTTACTAATCACTAATTAAACTTGTTATCTTAATTACCCTTTCCTGTCGGCAGCTTCATCTAAAATTTATACTCACGTTTTAATTTCTTGAACCCGGATAACTTTCCCCTTCCATTGGTCAAAAACCAGCCACCACCTAAAACAAACCCAGCTCCATCTCTTACCTCTCAACATCAGCATTACTTCTCTGCTTAATTTTCAGACAAACACATTTTGTGTATCAGATTCCTCTCCTCAATTAGTCGAGGTTAGTACTATTTTCCGATTAATCAAACAGACACGTCTCTACAAACACATTAGTCTAAAGTTAGCAATTAATTCAGTCCTAATCTAATTAATTTGGGTTGACAAAAGAGAAAGCTTGTCCCCTGCCAAACACTTCTTAAGGACGTTCTCCTCTGCAAATCGTCTGCAAACAATTCCACCAAATTCGAACCCAAATCAGATTTCTTCTCAAAAATGCTTCACCAAATTTTCAAACCAGAATCAACCCACATCCCTAAAACAAATCAGCACATATCGTTTCTTCCCTAAATACAAACTCAAATTGAAAGGGGAGAAATCTGAAACGCAACTTCAGATTCTTACAAAAAAATCAAACCCATTTCAAACCCATTCCAAAACAGTTTTTTTGATTCAAACCTCAAACAATCTCAGATCTGAAATAACCAAACTTCAGATTCAAACCCTCATCTTCCTCCTCCTTTCCTCCTTCCCTCCTCTCCCCCGCTGCCCGGAGAAGCGTGCCACCATGGCCGCCGCCGAGCTGCTGAACGCGCGCGCGCGTGCGCCTGCGACCAGCCGGAGCGCGCGCCGCCTTCTGTCACCGGGAAACCGCCGAGCGCTGCCGTGCAGACCACCCGTGCGCCGCCGCCTGGTCGGACGGAGCCGCCCGCCGCCCCAGAAACCGCCAGGCGCCCCTCCTTCCTCCTCCCGTCGCGTAGGTGAGATCCCCGCACATGGGTGCGTGAGTTGCTCTCCCCTTCATTTGTTTTGCTTGCAAGCTTTAAGTAAATAAAAAATAATGAAAAGAGAAGAATGACAGTAGAAAAGAGGAGACGAGGAGAGAGGGAAATAGAGAGAGAGCCTGAGATGTTCAATGAATGATGAAAGGAGACAACATATAGTGTTAATAGGTTAATAGGTTGAGAGGTGTCAGCCTATTAATGAAATGAATAATGTTTAAATGAATAATGAAATGAATAATAGATGAGAAGTGTCAGCCTAGTTAAAGAAATAAAGATGAGAGAGAGAGAGAGAGAGAGAGAGAGAGAGAGAGAGAGAGAGAGAGAGAGAGAGAGAGAGAGGAGAATTTAGCCTTATTAAAAATTAGAGAGTTGATATTTTAAAGAGGTTAAAAAAATAGGTGACATCCTAGAGTAATAACCCTATTAAATATTAAGAGTAGAGAGAGTAAGAGTTTTATAAATGTTAATTTGAGTAAGGGGTAGGTGATAATATGTGTGGGTTATTGAATGTAATGTTAACATGATAATAACCCTATCATTAGTTGGTGTTAGGTTAGTTAATTGGTTGTTAGTGATAGGTTTAATAGCAACTAGTTAGTTTAATTTCAACATGATAAATGACTACTAAATAAGGTGTACCCTGTTAGTATAAAACGATATAAACACCACCCTAGCCAGAGAACCCAATAAAATTAGACAAACCCAATTCAGAAGTTATTTTAATTTTGTGCTTAACTCGCAATAGATCTAATTCGGTCATTTGTTAACCAAAACAGAGAACTGGAAGTACCAACACGTAGTACCCGTCCAGACCAAATCACGACAACCGATACTACCGGAAACAGGCAAGTGATACTTGCCAGTAATTGTTTAGGCCATGTCTTAGGCCAATTTGGGTAGTAGCGTAAAAGCGACTAGGCGATGAAATGATAGTCGCATAAACGCCTTATTTTAATTTAGCTTGACAACAAAGCTAGATCCGACACCATCATTATGCTATCAGTTCATGCTGCCTGTCACGTTTACTTTAAAATTAACTGTACGCACTCTTAATTGCTTATTGCCATGTCATTTCATGCATCTTATCATTAATGCGAAGCACACGCTACTTTTAAATGTAAGCTGCGGCGAGTATGATCTTGACTCCTACATATTGATTGAGGCTAGGTGCACCCCTATGCCAAATTGAAAAACACTTCATGGTTCGTGATCCAGAAGATGTGCGCCAGTCCATATACGAAAAACACTTCCTGGCTCGTGATCCAGAAGATGGGCGCTAGTCCATATACACGTGGAGGGGTAGGGTTAAGCGACCACTCAGCGTAGAAGTGTGCCCGTACAATCACTTCAGCTGTAAGGCGTAAACTCTGTGCACAAAGTGATAAATCAGTGAATCGTGAAATAGTGTTTTTGTAGTTTTTGCTAAGACGTGCTTGATTGTTATCATTTTGTTCATTTAATTGTTGCACTCTTTAAATGCCATATCATATCATCATGTTAGAACTGCTAGTCGCATTACTCTTATTTGATCCTTGCACAAAAGTCCTCCGCTTTCCCTTCGGAGACTTTTGCTGACATGTGCTCTTTCCTCTTTGGGTGTCACATGTCAGGTTTATGGACAGAGTTAGTTGCAGGGGACGAGCAGTACGCAGATGTTGAGTTCGAGATCCCTGTAGAGGCTGAGTTTGAGGACACTGGTGACCCGTCCTAGACTCACTTGGAGTTTACCTTAGTTGTTGTTGCTTTTAGTAGTTGCTGTTAGGATTCGGTGTGTAGCACCTATCTCTCTCTGTTTATGTTTCGGTCATGCTTTAGGCCTTTGTTCAGACTATGTGCTTCTTGTGACTCTCACTTGATGTTGGAAATACTTGTGGATGTTGGTGGTGGATATTTTTATGTCCGCTTTCTATTTATTATTGTTGTTTCGTCGCATTGCAAGAACCTGCAAATTTGTATCATTCACAGACGTTTACCGGACTGTAGCTTCACAGCTCCAAGTCCGAGCGGATCTTCTCACATCTCGCCTTCCATACTTGGGAAGCGGGGCGTGACATCCTTTAATAATTGTCCCGCTCCCCAAGATGCTCCTCTTCTTGTGACACAGGAGTGGTACCTCTGCTGTAGTGGAATAACTGTGGCGGGTCCTGCCCATATAAAATCCGAAAGGGAGTACTCTGAGCTGCCGAGTGGTAAGATGTGTTGTACTAGTATTCTGTCCATGCTAACCATCTTGCCCACTGCTTCGGTGAATCTGAAGCAAAACACCTGAAATAGGTTGTCACACTCCTATTCACAACCTCTGTCTGTCCTACTGTCTGTGGGTGATAGGCCGTGCTCCTCCTCAGTTTGGTACCCTGCACCTTGAACAACTCCTGCCAAAAACTGCTCATGAATACTTTGTCTCGGTCAGATACTATGGAGGCAGGGAAACCATGCAAGCGGACCACCTCCCGCATAAAAGCTGTAGCAACTGTTATGGCCGTATATGGGTGTCTCAATGGCACGAAGTGGACGTACTTGCCGAGTCGATGCACCACCAATAATATGGAACTGTAGCCCTATGATCGTGGTAGCCCCTAAATGAAGTCCATGCTGATATCCTACCAAACTCTCTCGGGCAGGGCCAATGGCTGTAGAAGTTCCGCCAGTGCCATTGCCATGTATTTGTGACGCTGGTAGACGTCACACTCCGCTATCATCTTAGCAATGTCTTTCTTCATGCCCGGCCATTATAGCTCCATAGACATCTTCCTGTAGGTCTGCTGTATCCCTGAATGCCCTCCAATAGAGCTGCCGTGGAACTCCTGAAATATCAACGGAATATGGGTGGATCCCCTAGGAATCACAAATCTCCATTGGTAGAGTAGTCGCTGTTCACTCATGGTGTACCTCAGATATTCCGCTGATCCCTGCTGCAGTTCTTCCCGTATCTGTGTTAAGCCCGTATCGGCCTCAATCTCTCTGCTCAACGGCTCACAGTCTAGGAGGACCGGTACGGAAATGGCTGCCACCTCTGCTGGCTACTCTCTGCAAGACAGTGCATCTCATCTGCTGCCCTGTTCTCCAAGATTGGTCGGTACTGTATCTCAAATGTGTAATGGACCAGCTTGGAGAGCCACTTCTGATGCTCTTCTGTGACCATGCGCTGCTCCAACAAATATTTCAGACTCCTTTGGTCGGTCCTCACTATAAATCTTTTCCACAATAAATAAGGCCGTCATTTCTGGATGGAGAGCACGATTGCCATCAATTCCCGCTCATATACTAATTTCAGCCTTGCTCGTGCTGACAGAGTTTGGCGGAAATATGCAATAGGCATCTGATCCTGCATCAGCACCGCTCCCAATCCGTGTGCTGAAGTGTTGGTGTCTATCACAAAAGGCTTATTGAAATCCGGTAGTGCCAAAACCGGCACGGTCGTCATCGCCTGCTGCAGGGCCTCAAATGCCCAGGTGGCCTCCTCGCTCCAGTGGAAGCTGTCCTTCTTAAGCTGCTCTGTCAGTGCCCATGCAATCGAACTGTACCCATCGACGAACTTCCTGTAGTATCCTGTCAGGCCCAATAATCCCTGCAGGCCTCATAGAGTGGTGGGTAACGACCATTCTAACATCGCTGCAATCTTGACCCGGTCTGCCTCCACTCACTCAACTGAAACGATATGCCCCAAGTACTCCACATGAGGTTGACCAAACAAGCACTTCTTATTGGCACACAGCTGCTGGTCCTGTAGTTCATGTAACACGGCCTGCAGATGCCCCACATGCTCCTCCACACTGCGACTGTATATCAGAATGTCATCGAAGAATACCAGGACAAATCTCCGGAGGTAGGGCCGGAACACCTTGTTCATCAGTGCCTAGAATGTCACTGGAGCGTTCGTCAAGCCAAACGGCATGACGAGGAACTCATAGTGCCCCTCATGAGTCCTAAAAGCAGTCTTAGGCATGTCCGCTGCCCTCATCCGTATCTGGTGGTAATCTGACTTGAGATCGATTTTGGAAAAACAAGCAACTTCATGGAGCTCGTCAAGAAGCTCATCGATCATCGGAATAGGAAACTTATCGGGGACAATTTCCTTGTTCAAAGCCCTGTAGTCCACACAAAACCGCCAGCTGCCATCCTTCTTCTTTACTAACAAAACCGGACTGGAAAATGAGCTTACACTCGGCTGAATCACCCGGCCTGCAGCAAGTCTTCTACTAACCTCTCGATCTCATCCTTCTGCACCTGGGGTATCTGTAGGGCCGCACGCTGATGGGGGATACGCCCTCCCGTAGAACAATGACGTGCTCGTGGTCTCGAGGTGGTGGTAATCCCATGCGGGGTCTGAAATACATCCTCGCACTAGCTCAGCAACTGCTCTATCTCTGGTGCTACCGTTTGTCTACGATCCTCCCTCTGCTCTACTGCTGCCACTGCCTGTAGCTCCACCAGGTATCCTCATCCTCCCGTATGTATAGCTTGTGTCATGGCCTTGTAGGACACTACAGAACGGCAGAGGCTGGGGTCCCCCCTTAGGATCACTATCCTCTCCTCATCTCGGTACTCCATCCTCAGCATTTTCCAGTTCGTCTTGGTCTCTCCTAGTGTCTGCAGCCACTTCATCCCCAGCCAAGATGACATCAGTACTCCCTAACTCTAAGGGAAGAAAATCCGTGACAATCTGCACCCCTTGTATCATCATGATAACACCTCGACAGACGCCGCTACTGTATGTCACCCGTCTTGTACCCAGCACTACTCCATACCTCCCTATGTCACTTAGCTGCAGTTGCTGCTCCCCTATCAACCTACTGGAGATGAAATTGTGGGTGGCCCCACTGTCTACTAAAATGATCGCATCCTGGCCGTCCACGTGTCCCTCCAATTTCATAGTGTGGTTTAGTGTGAACCCCACCACGGAATTGAGGGACACCTCTGCTAAATCCAAGTGCTGGTGCTCAGGCTCTTCCTCATCATCTTCAGCCTCTAATACCACCACATCGTCGTTTACTATCGGTATCTGAAGAGTCCAATCCCCACAACGGTGTCCCGGAGTAAATTTCTCATAACACTTGAAACATAGTCCCTTTGCCCGCTTTTTTTGAATCTCTGCCTCGGTCATCCTCCGTACCTGCCCCCTGGTCGTGGCTCTGGTCTCCTGTCTCTGTTGCCTGCGGCAACGGCTGTATCCCCCTGAGCATGAACGGCTCTCTGGCCTCCCACTGGAGACTGTCCACGAAAAGCGGTGCCTCCCCATGCCCCACGGGCGCTCCTCTCATTATCTCGATGGTCCTCCACCATCCTAGCAGAAGTCATCATCCCTCGCAGTCCCACAACCTGCAGCTGTCTCAGCCCAGATCTAACAGTGGGCTTCATCCCCTTCATAAAACAGCCCTCTAAAGATTCACTCCTGACTCCTCGAACTCGGTGACAGAGTGACTCAAACTTCTTGATGTACTCTCCCACGCTTCCATCCTGCTTCAGTGAATATAACTGCTCATAGACTCCCCTAGACTGTATTGTGCCAAACTGCTCCACCAATAGAGTAGTGAACTCCTCCCATGTCCGAAATGGCTGTTGCTGATGTGTCCATCTGTACCAACCCAAGGCCTCTCCCTCCAAGCAGACTCCTACCGCTCGAAGCCAATCCTCTACTGGTACTGCTGACACCTCAAAGTACCTCTCCACGCGGTACATCCAGTCATTAGGGTCCCCGGCCTCAAAAATGGGCATCTTCAACTTCCTCAGTCGACTCTCCCCCGCGAAGCCTTCTCTCTCCTGCGGCTGATCCTGATGTCTCTGTCGAAAAACCGGTGGTCTGTCAGGAATGTAACCCACTGCCTGATCCCGCGTGCCTCCGTCCGCTCCATCCCACTGTCAGCCTCCTCTCTCATCTCCCTGTGGGTGCCAATACTCCGCCTGATGGTCTCTCGGGTGCCATGAAACACTCTCCAATCACCTGTCACACCCTTGAAAGGTGGAGGCTGAGCCGATGGACCTCCAAATTGCTGCTGTCGCCCTCCATGCTGCTGAAAACCTGCTTCGGATCCCTCCGATGGCTGAAAATATGACATATGAACTGTTCGGGCCCTATACTGGGCCCCATGCAGCGCTGACGAGGTCGGAGGGGGCTGTCGGGCCCCAAGAAAGTGCGACGGACCCCTTGCAAATCGGGCGGGCCTCGGAAAGAGGCACGTTGGGTGGACGAAGCCCCCCAAGGGGGCGGCGGGGCCTGCCGGCCTTAGTTTTGGGCCGGCGAACCTCCGTCGTTGCCCCAGGGGCGCGCCGAAGGCCCAGGAGGGGCGGGCGGCCCCTGTCGCCCCTCTTGGGGGTTCGGCAGGCCCCAGGTGCACCTGGGGTTCGGCGGGGCCCCCATTGGCTACCGGGGGCGGGGGCTCCCCGGTGGTCGAAAACCCTCCCCGCGGCGGTGAAGTGGCCGTAAAAGCCTCCCAGTCCTTCGGATCTGTTGCGTTTCACTGGTCGTACGTGTATAAGCCTTCGTCTTCCACATCTTCAAGAACCCCTTCGCTAAAAATCACATTTTTTACCGTTCTTCGTCGATAAAAGTGGCTCCTTTTTGCTTGTCTCTACCTTTGGGTTGATGTTAGTTATCATTGCCGCAATATCCTTCATCATCTGAGATCTATTCGCCTCAATAGTCTCCGTCAATCGTGCGGCGATCTCCGCGGCCTCCTTTCTGACATCATTAAACCCTTCGCTGATTTTTCTCTCAAGCTTCTCCACCCTCTCTTCCAACAATTCGATCCTCAGCATAGATCGCGTGCTCGCCATAGATTTAGTGCTCTGATACCAATTTGATGCGTCTAGGGCTTTTTGTGGGGGAAAATGTAGGATTTTTATGGCTTTGGACTAATAAAGATTGGGGTTTTATATGAAGATCAGATCTGAAATTACGAATAAAAGCTATGGTAATTACTCTAGAACTAATCTACTAATAGGAATTGAAGAGACAATTGCAATAAAACGATCTAGGGTTCTAGGTAACAAAAAGAACTTACAAATCAAATCTTCCGTCAGTCCATTAGGGCCGGCCGGCCCTTGCTTTAGGGGGGTATAGCGAAATAGTGAATTACTGAACGACCCCCCCGGTAGTTGCAAAACTACAAGTTTGACCCCTGGTCCGTGGTGAACCCGAGTCGTCTCCTCCTTTGGTATACTTGGACCGCACCCTCACTGGACCCGCTGACACCACGCACGCCTGCTGCTTGCTGTCGCGCCTCTGCTACCTGTGCCACATCAGAACCATCATCAAGCCTTTTAAAATAGATTCAATTATCATGCAAGTTTCTTGTATATACGTGGCTTAAGATAACAGTATCAAACTTTTTATACCATTGACGACGGCACTACTTAATTTTTAGCTTGCAAACATGATCTTCTTTTCCTTGGACTACGAACCTTTCTGCCTACTCATCAAGATATCTTCATTCAACTCATTATGATAAAAGCAATCTTTATATTACACTGCTCAAGCTCTAGGTCATATCGAGCAACCATAATGATTAGCACACAGATATATGTGTGTTTCGCAATTAAAGAGAACACTTCATTAAAGTTCACATATTCCATTTGACTGTAGGTTTTAGTGATAAGTCGTACTTTATATCTTATTTCTTCACTTCATGGAGTTCTTAACTTTCTGAAAGATCCACTTGTAATAACCAATCTTTCTCCATTTCAACAATTTGACAAGCTTCTCAGTTTGGTTCTTCTAAATAGATTCCATCTCTTCCTCCATAGCAAAATCCATTATATAGATTCTTAATTTGTGAGGGCGTCTAAATAATAAAAGGACTTAGGAATAGACTCTGTCATGTTCAATGAATAAGCTATATGATCTGCAAATATCTGAGATGGCTTTATTTGTCGCCTCTCTTGGTTGGTAGTGATACTGTTACTTCCCATGTACATCATCATCGCCATTGGTTCATAAGCATTTACCTAATTGGGTTGAAATGTGATAAGGATCTGATTTTATTTTTATTTTGAATCTGGTTCAAAGTTCACATGCTCGCTAACATTATTCTTTTTTCTGAAGAGACGCCAGTCGTTTTTGAATGAAGTATGATTTTTTCATCAAAAATGACTACTCTCTGATCACAATTTAGGCTTTTGATCTGTGATCCAAATCCTGTATCTTTTTACACTTGAAGTATAACTAATAAAAATACATTTCTTCATCATTAGTTTAAGCTTTTCATCATTCATATAATAATATACATATCAACTGAACATTTTCAAAGCAGAGTTATCAGCAGGTTTATCAGAACATAACTCGATAGGAGTCTTGCAATTAGTTGTAGCAGCTGGAGATTGATTTACCAGATAGCAAGACGTGGATACTATCTCAACCCAAAGTGCTTTAATGACCTGACATTTGAAACCATGCATCTTAATCTCTCCAATATGATCATGTTCATCCGTTTTGTAACTCCATTTTGCTACGAATTTTTTCCCCGTTCGATGTTGTGAAATGGCCTTTTTAGCAGAACTCATTGAACTTACTAGAATAAAATTTCATATCGTTGTCTGGTTGAAATCGCTAATTCTTCTTCTTGGTTTGGTTCTCGACCAAAGCTTTCATGTTCTTAAAATAGTTAAAGACATCATTCTGTTTCTTTAACACATATTTAAACCATTGCAGAATAGTTATTCATGAGAGTTAGCATATACTTTACACTACATTTGGAAAAAACTTAAGAATGTTTTCAGACATCTGAGCGAATGTAATTCAAGATAAACTTTGTTTCGTGGGTGGCAATACCCAACTTGATTCTTTTCTGCTTGGAAGCAATTCTTACAGAAGTCAAACTTCTTCATCCTGTGATTTTTAAAGAAAATATCGTTTGCTTAACACCGTCAAACATTTCTCATTCATATGCTCTCCCTGTATATGTCATAATTTAATAGTGTATAATTCGGATTCTCTTGATGATACTCTACAACACCGGTATATGTAGCATTTAAAAAAAAATAATAGACCTGTTGTCTGGATGCTTTTCATAATTACCAACGCACCTTTAATGACTCGAAATACTCCATCTCAAGAATACACCGGTAACATTCTTGTCTAGAATTCCTAAAGAGATCGGATTTCTCTTTAGATTTGGCATATATCAAACATTTCCAAGAGTTCCCACCATACCATCATATATCCAGATTGTGATAGTCTTAATACCAACTATCTTACCGGGTGTGTCGTTTCTGATCAAGGCTTCTCCATCATTGATCTTTTTGTATGTGGTAAACCAACCACGATGAGGATACATATGAAAATAACATTCAGAATCTAGACCACTCATCATGTGGACAAGCACGATCTGTGTTTGAGAGAACAACATCTTGAGAATTTTCTTCTGCAACACTAACAACTGAGGACTTATCATGAGACTTCTTCATATCTTTTGCTTTTAGCTTTGGTCAATCAAACTTCATATATTCTTTTTAGCTTGCAGTAATGACACTCAATGTTTTTCAAACGAGATTTTGATTTTGATCTTCATACGAATTTAGAAGCTTTTGCACCCTTCTCCGATCAATCCCGTCTGTTTTCATGATATGCGTTCTTTGCAACCATACATTGTGCTTGAACCTCATCGACGGTATTAGAAACCTTCTATTGCAACTAGTGAAAGTGAAGGACATATCTCATGTGTTCAAGGAACAAGCTGTCTTAGTAATTAAATATGAAGTTGATGAAATTTTCAAAAGGAGGTAAATAGTATAATAATATTAGTGCAGAATATTCATCATCAATTGTAGCATCTATATTTTTAAAATATATCAAAATCCTTTTCAATTCATCAAGATGATCTTTCGGCAACATATATTCTTTCAAAAGATGAACATACATTGCTTCATATTTTAATTGCCGGTCAATAATTTTATCATGTATAATGACTCCAGCTTGAGCCATAAGCTGGCTATAGTATCTTGATCGGCTATCTCCATAAAATGGACGATGGTAGAAAGTGACTTAGTTTCTAATGCTGCTTTCTACATCAGACGTTGTACTCGACATCTTGTTTTTTTCGAAAAGTGCTTATAGCAAATCATGTTGTGTTAACATAGCATATCATGCATCTTGATGTACCATAGATTGAAGCTATTCTTTGTGTTGAACTGTTGTGTATTATTAATATATGCTTGTTTGTACTATATCAAGTAACCAACAGTTCTCTACCAATTTGTTACGGATAGCAGAATAACCCGAACAAAGAAGCAAATTTTAATGGGTAAATGACATTAACATACCAAATGTTTTGGTCATTTTCACTTATATACCATAACGTTCATTTTGGTAAACTTTTCTACCCAAAACTAAATTTGGCTAACGGGGGATGTTTCTCGTAAATTCTGACCTTTATGCCCCTGAATTAAACAAAAGGGGCAAATGACTTACCTTCATTTTTTCATCGTGCAAACCGGGAAACACAGTAAAAGTTAGGGTATCGGGGGTAAAAGTTAGGGTGAAAATTGGGGAGATCGGGGGTGAAAGCTCAGAAATTGAAGAGAAATAGCTGAAGCACTCGGTGATCGGAGGTCATCAGACGACAGTGGGCAGGAAGAGGGGGTGCCGGGGGTCGGTGCTAGAAGAATATTGAAGAGGTGAATCAGATTGCGATAAAGCACACGATGTTGAGTAATTTTTCATTTTTCCCGCAAAATATGTAAATATAAAATGGTAAATGATATATATGTTGGATATTGAATCTCCAGCCGTGGTTATTTTGATGATGAGTAACATATTATGCTACTAATATTTTCATTGAGTTTGTGTTCATGAAATGTATTTTTAATATAGTTTATGAAGCAAAGATGCATTGCACAAATAAGAGTCATGAATGAAGGGAGCTCAAATTAAGGGAGCTTAAATGTGATGGAACAAAGAAATCAAAGAAGGCTAGGAGCAAATGTGCAATGAACAAATCAAGTCAAGATCAAATGGAGTCAACAAGAAGAATTGTAACTACACACATAGAAGATGAAGATGTATTGAGCTCACATTCCACGTCTACATCCTGAAGCTGAAGCCTGGAGCTCGAAGATGAAGCTCAATGACTGTAATTAAGCTCAAGCTAAAGAGGAGCTCAAACTCAAGTGAAGCCCATGCAACTAGCTCAAGCTCAACCATGGTTTCAAGTTCTTCATAAAGTCTAGTGTGTGAGTTGTTTTCATTTTTCTTAGGATTATCTCAAAGCCAAGAAAGAATATTCACACACACAAAAAGATTTTTGAAAATGGTTTTAAATTCATGGTATTATTATATAAACTTATTTTCATAGATATGCGAGCAAAACTTCTTGCGAAAATCACTTTTCAAGAAGGAGTCGATTACCAAACACTCAGGAGTCGACTACTTGTCAGTAGCAGATTTTCTCAGAAAAATGCTCTGGGAGTCGACTACCAGCTGTATCAGATTTTCTCAGAAATTGCTCTGGGAGTCGACTACCAAAGTTGGGAGTCTAATACCAGCTGTCGACAGCCATGTTCATTGAATCTGTTTTGTAGCCGTTTTTGGAGCAAAAGTCAAACGTTTTTGAAATGATTTGAATTCATTTTTAGCCCTATAAATAGAGAGCCATTGAGACCCTTTTCTATACCAATTATCCTTGAGCAAAATTCAAAAATCTCTCAAGCATTCAAGCTCTCTAATTTTCATTGATCTCAAGTTTTTCATAACCAACAGTTCTTAAATTCTGATCTTATTCTTGTGTTAATTTTTTTCTATCTTGTTTTAAGATCATTTTATTTGGCTATTACAAGTTTTTCAAATCATTCTTCATTTTTGAATATTCTTAAAAGGATTTTAAAACAACAAAGTTTCTTGATCACATTGAATCAACTAATATTCTTTGTGTGATCAAAGAAAGATTTATTCTTTAGCCACATAGAGCACAATTGCATATTCTTCTTGGATATAGAATTATTGGGTGTAAAAATCAATCTCCACTAATTCATTATGGTGTATTGGATCTGATCTTACTTTGAGTCCCTTGGAGATAAGGGTGCTGGAAATCCTAGCTAAGCCTAGGTGGTGGTGGTGTAAATCCTTGTTGTAGGCAAGGAGTTTGTAAAATTCATCGGGTTGTGAGGCAAGGAAAAATCCTTATTGGAGGTGAGGTGGTTTGTACTATTTACCGAACATAGTGTATTAAAGCCCGACAGAGATTCGGGGACTGGATGTACCCAGGTTGTGGGGAACCATGATAAAAATCTGTGTGTTTGCGATTGTTATTTATTCACTTGTATTTACATTCCGCTGCTTATCGTTATTATTTCAAGTATTTATTGATGAAGATTGATATTAGGTAATTTATTAATTTTAGGGAGAAAATTTCTAGAGAAATTTTAATTTCTGAAAACACTATTCACCCCGCTTAGTGTTCTCTTTGCCATCTCAGGTCCCAACAATATAGGGTTGGATTATGTTAAAATTTCAGAGGATTGTTAGATCATGAATTTGAGTGGTCGGAGCTAGATGAATTTGAGGGAATTGTAAAATTTTAATGTTATTTATGCATGTTAATAATGTTAATATGTTAATTAATGCACATATGATGTTAGTAGTTAGCTAAGTAGAAGAATTTGCTAAGCATCTAAGTAGTTAGCCAGGTATGGTAAGTCGTTAGAAGATGGGTTATTAGTGAGCTAAGTAGTAATAGTTTTCATTAATTAGATATGTTAATTATGTTACTTATGGAACATGCAACATGCACCATGGTATATGTGCACAATGGTTAACATGCTAATTATGCAACATGCAACATAAGCCATGCTATATGTGCACAATAATTTCCAATTATAAATTATGCTAATTATGCACCATGTTAAATGTTTTTTACAGAGCCACAAAGTTAATTTGAAGATACATCATGGGAGAGTGCTGAGACGTGGTTATCAAGGGTGTTATGAAGGTGGGCAGGAGGTATTTACACAGACCGTATTGTTGGATTGTTGACATTGGACAATTTAAAAATGTTGATAAAGGAGTTAGGACATAATGGAAGGTGCTTCATATAGTACACGCCATGGAGAAAGGATTTTAGTTGATGCATGAGAATAGATGATGATGTGAAGGCTTCAAAAATATTAAACATGAAGGGGAGTAGGACTGTTGACTTGTATATTGCACATGAACGTGAAGGGCATCAAATAGAATATTTTTCCTTCATAATATGACATGGTAAACTTGAGTGAGTCAGATGGGGATGACACAGATGGAGGGAATTTTGAATATGATATTATATTTCCATCTTCAATTCCAAATGAGGAGGTAAGCACAGAGGAAATGGGAATGGAAAAGAGGCTGAAACTGGGCAAAGTATGATGCAAACTACAGACACATGTGTTGTTGAAATGTGCGAGGAAATTGAAGTTAACCCTAGCTTTCCATCCTTACTTCACAATGATTTTGATGAGGCACTGGATGAGCCAACAGTACATACAAAACAAGAGCTTAGATGAGACACTGAATGAGCCAAACGTACATACAACACAAGAACAGTTTGATGATGTACTGGATGAGCCAACAGAAGAGGCAGCACAATGTTGCACTGAGGGTACATTTCTTGAGCCACCACAGTCAGATATTCAAGAGGCAAGGGATGAGGCAACCGAAATGACAGCCCAATGTTTTACTGAGGATACATTGATGCAGCCATTACAAGCAGAGATTCAGGATGCAAGGGCTGATGCAACAGATCAGACATCACAATGTTTCAGGAGGGTACATTGTTGGAGCCATCACAATCAGATAATGATGAGTCAAGGGCTAATGCAACAGATGAGACATCACATTGTATGACTGAGGGTACATTGCATGATCCATCACAAGAAGAGATTCAGGATGTAAGGGCTGATGCAACAGATTAGACATCACAATGTTTCAGGAAGGGTACATTATTGGAGCCATCACAATCGTCAAGGGCTAATGCAACAGCGGGGACAACACATTGTATGATTGAGGGTACATTGCATGAGCCATCACAAGCAGAGATTCAGGATGCAGATGATCATGCATTTGTGCAGCCAAGCATACGTTATTGAGAAATTTTAATAGTTCATATCTTTGTGCAGCCAAGCATCTGTCTCTGAGCCATCCCAAGCATACGTTATTGAGAGGCCAATTGATCATGCATTTGTGCAGCCAATGGAGGGAATACATGAAGAATACAACAATGAGTCAGAGACAGATTCTGAATATGAACATACAGATGAGTATGATGCAGATGATGAAGGTGGAAGCAGTGAAGATGATGTAGATTTGGAGGAGGAAAAATTGTCTGAAGACGAGGCTGAAAACACTGTGCATCCCAGACATAGGAAGATTGATGGAATGCATGTATTTGGAGGCCCTGCATGTGAACCTCATAATGAATGGGCAACAGATTCAGATGACTCTGATGTGATTAGGAGCATGCAAGGCAGTGATGATGAGATGCACAACAGAGGGGGGCATTTTGTTTAGAAGGTGGATTTGGATAACCCTAAATTGGAATTGGACATGAAGTTTGCCACATCTAATGAATTTAGGGAGTTGTTGAGGGAGCATGCCATAAGAAATGGCTATGTCTTTACATTCAAGAAGAATGAGGGCTAGAGAATAAGTGTAGAATGCATTAACAAGTGTGGTTGGGTTTGTTCAGGAGGAGATAGCAACAGATAGAATTTTGTAGTGAAGAAGCTTACAAAACATGTAGAGTGCCATATTGTTAGGAGCAATACTCAAGTGACCTCCCCATGGATTGCCAAGAAGTATGTGGAGCACTTCAGAGACCAACCCCAGTTGCCCATTCTTGTGTTGAGAAAGTTTTTGAGTAGAGACTTTGGCCTTGATATTTAGCAAGCTAACAAGTTATACAGGCAAGGAGTTTTGCTAATGCATATATAGAAGGATCATACAAGAAACAGTTCAAACAACTTTGGAATTACTCCCATGCAATTTTGCAGAGAAACCTTGGGACTTATTGCAAGATTAGGTCATGACCAAGTGGGAATAAGGATGAATCAATTTTTGATGGCATTTTTATCACATACCCATGTCAGTTCAAGGGTTTCAAAGAGGGATGCATGCCTTTTATTGGCATGGATGTAACTTTTTTGAAGACAGAAATTGGAGGAGTTTTGTTGAGTGCTACAGTCGAAATGTGAACAATGAAATGTTTCCACTGGCCATAGCTATTGTCACAAATGAATCTAAAGAAACATGAACTTGGTTTTTGACTTGCTTGCTTGAGGCTCTTGATGTGAACAATGAGCTCCAAGTCACATTCATTTCAGATAGACAGAAGGTACACTTACTATATTACTATGCATATTGCAGTAATAGAATACAATCAAGTTTTTGTAACTATATTCTAAGTGTGGATTTTATATGTAGGGACTTTTGGAGACCTTTAAAGATATATTGCCTACATCACACCATAGATTTTGTGTAAGACATATGTATGATAATTTCAGAAAGGATTTCAGGCCAATGCTATATAGGAAGATGTTATGGAAGATTACTACAGCTATGTGGAAGAAGACTGTGTAGCTTCCATTGAGGATTTTCTATAAGACATCTCCTGCAGCTGTGAAGTGGCTATGTGAGGGTGATGATGAATGCATGGTGTAGATGCTACTTCACAGATAATAGTTGTGATTTACTAGTCAACAATATATCTGAATATTTTAACAAGTTTATTTTGGAGGCTAGGGATAGACCTATCATAAATGCTTAGAAATGATTAGGAGGCAGTTGATGATAAGGTTTCAAAAGAAGAAAACAAGTCCGGCAAGTGGAGTGCAGAGACATGCTCTAGGATTCTTGAGAAAATTTTGAAGTTCAAAAGGAAAAGTACTATTCTGCCGGTGGTGTATGCTGGAGAGGGGTAGTATCAAGTAAGATCCGATAATGGTGTATACACTTTGAATGTTCTGACAAGAACTTGTGATTGTAGATATTGGGATAGGACAGGGGTCCCTTGCATTCATGCATGTGCAACTTTGATGGCCGAAAATAAACAGCCAGAAAATTATGTGTATAGATATTACACAAGGACTACATATTTGCAAGCATATGCAGACATGATCTCATCCATTCCAGATTCAAGATTTTGGACTGAGACAAATTATTCAGAGTTAGGGCCCCAGCTTTTACCAAGCAACCTGGTAGGCTTGCCAAGAAGAGAAAAAAAGGACAGTTTGAAACTGGGTCTAGCTCAAGCCAACTTTTTAGAAAGGGCTAGACCCAAACATGTCAAAAGTGCCAAGAAGTAGGTCACAACAAGAGGAGTTGTAAGAATGCAGTGGTAGCCAAGCCCTCTACAAGAACTCGTCTTCCTAGAGGCAGGCCAACAACTCAACCTAAAAAGCTTAGCAAAGAGAGTCAGCCAGATTTTTTGTCATTGTTGATGGGTGCTGGGATCAATGTCATGGGTAGAAGGCCAAGCCCAAGTGTCCATCAGGTTCCTCCAGTTGTAAGTTAGATTGTTTACTTGAGTCATATTTAACTGACAGGTTCCTCATAGTACATCTAGTGATATATGTCTGTATATTTCTGTCCATCAGGTTCCTCCACAGCAACAAGGCCTGAGACACAAAGGTGCAAGAAAAAATGTTCATAGAAATGTTTCAGTTGGGGCTGGCAGTAGTGTGCCACATCATCAAATTCTTCATCCACAGCAGCAAGGCCAGAGGCACAAAGGTGCAAGAAAAAATGTTCCTAGCAATCTTTCAGTTGGGGCTGGTAGTAGTGTGCCACAACATCAAGTTCTTCCTCCACAGCAGCAAGGCCAGAGGCACAGAGGTGCAAGAAAAAATGTTCATAGAATTGTTTCAGTTGAGGCTGGCAGTAGTGTGCCACAACATCAAGTTCTTACTCCACAGCAACAAGGCCAGATGCACAGAGGTCCAGGAAAAAATGTTCATAACAATGTTTCAGTTGGGGCTGACAGTAGCATAGTTTGAGGTATCGGCCGGAACCCTAGGGTTCCGGCCGTATCGTTTCGGTCTCGGGGGCAACCGAGACCGAAACACCCACTGTTTCTCGGTTTCGGCCGGAACCCTAGGGTTCCGGCCAGTTTCGCCCGGTTCCGGCCGAAACTGGCCGGAACCCTAGGGTTTCGGCTTAGGGTTTCGACTGGAAAAATTGAAAAACAAGAGAAGAAGAGGCAGAAATGGGAATATATTGCAAAAAAAAGAAGAAGAAAGAAAAAAAGGAAGAAGAAGATATAACCTACCCGTCGCCTCGCCGAGCTTCTCCCCGCCACGCCTCGATGAGCTTCTTGCCACCCCGCCTCGATGATCCGCCGTGAAAGGAAAGATCGTTGCCTCGCCTCGATGATCCGCCGTGAAAGGGAACCTGTCGTCGTGAAAGGGAGTGAGAGCAAAGTGAGAGGGAGAGTGTAAAATGAGATCATCGATGATCTGATTTGATCTGCTTTTTTGTAGGGAAAACATGTAAATAATAACATGTAAATAAGTAGTAGTGCGTGGAGTAAAACGATGGGTGCATAAATCAACTTCCTGTCCCAGTTGATTTTTTGGGCAAACTTGTAAATAAGTGGTATGTGCGCAAAGTAAATATATATGTACAAATTTATAAATACATATTAGTAATAAAAATTTGATAAATATTTGATAGTTATATGATTAATACATTGTTTTTTAAGAAATTGATAGTATTTGATATGATTTAAGTATTTAAAACTACCATTATGAACGAAACGAAACTCACTTCCGAAACCGCCGAAACGGGCGATACCGATACCGAAACCTAAATTTTGAGAGGAGCGATACCGAGACCGATACCGAGACCTAAAACCTTGGGCAGTAGTGTGCCACAACATCAAGTTAGGAAGGTATGAAAAAAACTTGTTTACTTTCGGCATATTTAATTGCAATATTCATTGTGATATATGTTTGTTTATTTCGTTACAGACAATTCCACTACAGCAAGGTCAGAGCCATAGAGGAGGTATGAAGAAGACAAAAGCAGCTTATCCAATAGAGAGTGAAGAAATTGGAGACCGCAATGCAGTCTTCAGAAGTTGATGTGATTTTCTGAACATATTTGTGTGTAGTAATGTTTTTAGTGTATGAAAATATGTTGAACACTGGAGTTTATGACATAGTGTTACTGAGATGTATTATATGGACAATGTGGTGGGTTTTGGGTATAGTGTGGTGATATGAACTATGGAAGTTCTGACATGGAGTTTTAGAGATGGATTATAGGTACAATATGTATAAACAATGTGGAATGGTTTTTTTTTGAATTATGTAATGTGTATATTGTGCTACAATGTGCTGCATGCGTAATGTGAATAGTGTGATATATGTATTGTGCTTCAACATGTGCTTTTGTGCTTCACCATGTGCTTAATGAGCTGAAATTGTGATATGTGTTTTATGAATATTGTGATATGTGTATTGTGCTTAATGAGCTGAAATTGTGATGTGTAATGTGAATATTATGATATGTGTATTGTGCTTCAACAGGTGCTTTTGTGCTTCACTATGTGCTTAATGAGCTGAAATTGTGATATGTGTATTGAGCCATAAAGAATGTATTCAACATGTGCTTTCCACCTGTCATGTAATGTTATGCACAGTACTGCTGATATGTGTAGTTTTCAGTTTTGTTGTGCTCTAGTATTTTGGTCATATAATGGACAAGCATGATGCATTGTTATTACATTGAATCATGTATATAAGTTGCTCCAGAATTAAGCATGTTCTCAGAATTAAGCTTGTTCTTCTGTAATGTGCATATTAAGCTTGTTCTCAGAATCATGTATACATATTTTGCATGGTTATATAAGTTCTGGATACACATTCTTGATAACATGTTGCATAACATGTCCATATTCTGGGTAACATTTCTCATAATATGTTGCCTACACAGATACACTAATCCATAATTGATACATGGTTACATCAGTTTCTCTCAGAATCATGAATACACTGAATCAGATTGATGTTAACAAAACAGATACATGTTGTATCACATTTAATAAAAGTTTAACATTGATGTTAACATGGTTTAGGGTTAACATATATATCATCACTACAACCATAATTATAAGACCAATTAGTGAGTTCACATAGAGCTTAATTGATCTGCACTCATTTAAGAAGCGCTGACGTTTAATATTGCTTTCCTCACACAACCCTATTGCTTTATCTAACTTATTCTCTCTATTTATCATCCTTCTATCCATCAATGCAAGTGAAGAACTGTCCACCTTGATCCTACTCTCATTCGCATCCATAAGTTTAGTATCACCATCCTTGACCAATCTGAGTGGGGTGGATCCTTCCATATGAAGAATGTGCAGCTCTTCTCCTTATCCCTACTTGACACGACCAAAATCTTCTTCCTGGGTTTCCTCTCGTCCATGACATCCTCCTTGGCGTCCGCAACCCACAATTGCAATAACATCAAAACATCAAAATCCCCAAAACTCCGACGTGATCTACCACTATTGCTATCACCACCACTTATTTCCTTGTTTCCAATAACATCAAAACATATAATTAGTACAAAGATTTCGGCAATTACTTGTGCTATCTTACAAAATTTCCTTACACGTATGCTTTCTTGCTTGCTGCGCTCCTCCCTGCATCTCTCCTTGCAGCAGCTCCTCCCTCCCTCCTTGCAGCAGCTCCTCCCTCCCTCCGTGACCTAGATGATGAAGAAACAGAAAATGGCGGCAAATTCTTGTCTTCCCCGCGGGAAATATGTAATGGAGGGTGCGGGGCATAATGTCCATTTTCAATTACGTGATATCACGTGATCAACTAATCTGACGGCAAACTTATAAAAGGTATCACGTTTTACAATTCATCAAACGTTTGTGTAGCAAAGTTTACCACAATGAACGTTAGGGTATATAGGTGAAAATGACCCAAACGTTAGGGTGTTTTAATGTCATTTACCCAATTTTAATTGCATAAGACATAAGAAAATTGTAGAAAATAGCAATACAAGAGATACACAGAGTGGGTAGCAATTAAATTGGGCATTAGTTGAGGCATCATCCCACTAGTTTTCTGTATTTGTTTTCATGCGGTTTGTATCTCGAATTCATGTTGTTGCAGTAAATATCCTCAACATTTCATGTTAAAAAACTAAACCCAACCTATGTAAGAAACTGCATGAATTCTTCTATAATCCACAAATAACACACCTTGTGACCTTTGTATAAAACTGCCGCCTCTTACTACTATAATGTAGGTCTCATTCTAATTGTGATTTTTCTGAACTAAAATTTCAACTTTGCGTTACATCAATTAGAAGTTAAGAAAAAGCATTACTGTCCACAAACTCACCATAAAGCATAGACTACATCCAGGGCCAACCTCAAACATATTTGACATTGCCTCATGATTGCTCCTGTTTAGATCTAGGTCACACGTTACTCTGTTGGACCTCTTGCATCACCAGATGATTTTCCTTTTTTTCACTCCTTTGATAAGAATAGGCCAAAGAGCAACTAATAATAGAACTGCGTGATACCTTTTATAAATTAGGGAAGATACAATACGCTGCATGCCAAGGGCAAACAAGGACAAAGTTGTAACTTAGTACAGTGATAAACTGGAAATTTGAGGAAAGGATAAAGGGTAAACAGAGTAAATACAAAAGCAACAACTTAGGTGCATCAACTGTGCTTCTCAGAAGTCCCATTGCTCAGGTTGGTATACTTTCGATCAACTCATCAGTTCATCCAAGTGTTTTAGGCTTCTCAATTGGTAATACATAGCCATTGTTCAAAGCATATTTATGACATCAGCGATGCCCAAACAAGGTGTACACACAGCTTCTAGAGGCTTAGCTTTGTGCATGGTGATCCCTGATCCCTCACTCATGTCCACCTTCTCCTTGCCAATTCGTTCCCACTCAAAGCACTGAATCAAAGCTCCCAATGCTAGACTCACCACTACCATTGCCAGCCCTTCGCCTGGACAGCTTCGCCTTCCTAGTCCGAATGGAAAATAGCTCTTACTTCCATGCAACTCATTCTCTTCAAACCTCTCTGGCTTGAAAGTTGTAGGGTCTGTCCAAATTGCAGGGTCTCTGTGTATCGCGTATGCATTTGCAAATAACATCGTGCCGCTGGGGACAGTGAAGCCTTCAACTGTACACTCGGTAGACGACTCGTGTGGTAGCAAAAGTGGTGTCGGTGGGAACAGCCGAAGGGTTTCTTTGATGACATTATTAAGATAATTGAGATTTTGGATTTCAGAGTGGTTTACCAAATGATTTTGACCAACCTTCTTCTCTATTTCATCTCTGACCTTCTGTAGATTTTCTGGATGGTTGAGTAGAAGTGACATTGCCCACTCCATGGTCCCAGATGCAGTATGAGTCCCTGCTGCTACTAGAGTCTGCACATTTAAACCAGTATTGAACAAAGTTAATAATTCTAGGAGTCTAGTTACCAACATAGTATATGGAAGTTGTTAAACACTTGTCATTGCTCAAGAATTCTGAAAAACAAGTATGATGCCTGTCCAACGTGCAAAGGATTATAAATGAAAACATTTTGTTTGACCATCCAATTCAGTTCGATGTGACAAAGGGTAAATTTTTACAGGGCTGTAAAAACTATTTTTCTTTCAAACTTTACAATGTGTCTAGCGGTGATAAAGAAATAAAGGGGTAGAAATAGAAACAAAGAAACGAAGACTGCTGAGAAGGCTATGCATGCAAACTACACAAATACCAGCATTTTGCACTGATAGTAATGCACAAATGGTTCATGTCCCCTAGCATATCTACGAAAGGTAGGAATTTGTAGGGAAGGTTTTTAATTTAAATTTTGTAAATTTTCCCTTTTCTGAATGAATTTGATGGGTGATTTGAGACTTGCTCTATGCAAGGAATAAAATTCCTCTGAATTTGTTGGTGTTGCACTAACTCCGTAACATCACCAGTTATGTAGACATTTGTGCGTTCCAATTTGGGGGTGCATATATTCTTAAAACTAAAATATGGAAGGATATGTTGGTGTATGCGTAATATGTAAGTTTGTGTTTATGGTTCCTCCTCTAAACAATTAAAAACCAGTCTCGGTACCAATTTTCTACTACTTTCAAAAACAAAAACAAAACAAAACAATTCTCAAACATCTCCCGTATATGAAAATAGAATACAGTGTGAACATAAACACGGTCACACACACAATTAATAGGGATCTGTTGTTGTCTACGAAGCCATCATTTTCTACAATATTCTGGCACAAATAGTTTTAGACATGATGCACGAGAGGGTAATGTGATTTGGAGAATATTTTTAATTATTATTTTTTTGTGAGGGTTTCGAAGGGGAGTTCCATGTTGGGTCTGTCGATCTTTTATTCAGAAAAATATAAATATATTACTATTCTGCACGGTTATGCCTAGCTGCTTTTCTGTGTTCACATAAATTTACTCAATGACCATGTACGGTCAAAGCATATGTAATTCTTTATGTTACATTGATAATTCTTGGGGACCTCAGAATTTCCTGTTAATTTAATTATCATAGTAAAGATTGTTGATGTGACTTATATTTTCTCCCCATGAAGCATAGGCACAGACATGAAACACATAAATGTCATGGCATGGACACGGGACATAGGTATGACATGACATGTACTCGAGGACACCGAAAAGTCTTAAAAAGCTGGACACAGGGATACGCCGATACAACCAAATATGTGTGTGCTTGGATATCTATATATAATACGCATCGACCACAAGGTGGATGTGTTCTACGAAAAATAAACAGAAGATAATATAAAATTTCAATATAAAAATTGTTAGCTTCTAATTAAGTAATGAAATCAAAGAAATAGATTAAAAAATTTCTATTCAATAACTAACCTAATTCAAATGATATTTACGCTTTGTTGACAAAGCATCTGCTTATTTAAGAAGATTAATTTTAGGTACTTTTAAAAGTTATGTGGCTCTAAAGTGTCCAACATATCACTTGTAGGTTTTATTTTAGTTTAGCATGGCATCAACACAACTTTTTTAGTTTTTAAATATTGAACTCAGCTTCAGGGTGTCCAATACGTGTCGGTCAAATGTCAATTTCACGTGTCCAACACGAACATAATACTCACTTTGAAGTGTCTGTGCATACATTTCTCCCAAAGATAATGAAGTGATGGACCACATTTATGCACATTTTCTATTTTTATTCGATATAAAGTATTAGGCATCGTCTTAAAGGGTGATTTTGCATTTTTCTTTGGTTGCACCGACCTTCAAATTCCTCTCAGTACATTTGCATTTTTCTTTTACTAAATGAATGTTGAATAAGATGGATTGCATTTACCTTCAAATTCTCTCAATACGTTAGTTAGAGCATCCCCAAACCCGAGACCAAATCATGAGGCAACTGGCTTTAACACCTCTTCTCATGTCCTTCTCCACTGTATTACTCATCTATGATGAGATACTTTGCTAAATTAAGAAGTTGACAAACTAGTAAGGGAGCCAACTCTAGTTTGACTTTCTAGAGTTCGAAATTAATAATAAGTGCAATCATATGTTATTGTTAATCATGACAATTGCAATCAACCAAATATCAAATATTTTTGGTATCCGTTCAGAGCAGTGGCCCCCTTTGACGGCAAACAATAATAGCAAACAAATCATTAACAAGCCATTAGTTGCTTACTCCATGGGAAAACGATGAGTTTTATTAGTAACTTAAAGAAATGGATTACAACTTTAAGAAAAACTTAGCGCTATCTACAATAAAAATCCAATTCCTAACCACAATTATATTAGACCAGAATTAGATCTAATCTTGGCCATCTGAATACTAATCCTTGACATATTCATATTACTCACGTTGATAGTTCGAAACAAATTAGAATCTCCTTGATCCAAATTTGGATTGGTGTAGTCCATGAATTTGAATTGAATTCATGTGCAAGTCTTTCCTCTCCAGAGCCAAAGAAATTCAATCCTTGATTTGGTTTAAGGTTCATGAACACGGTTTTAGTTTTGCTATTGGTTCCTTAAATTTTTTTGATTTAGACTAGTTTCAGTAGTTTTGGTTTTGCTTGTGTCTATATACTTTTATGTATAAAATTTTTGTATGACTTTTCGTAATAGTTGAAACTATTATGATCTTTATGTGAAAGAAAAATGTGGAAGTATGAACCAATATAAAACAACTTAGAGCTAACACAGGAAATTTAACTTAAGTTAATTTGTCAAATGGGTCAGATTTGAATATACAAAATCCAATTAACTTAAACTCATTTCGGTCAGAGTATCTTGTTTTTGGTTTGAATAATTAAATCACATCTAACTTAACTAAAGTCAATAGAATGGATTTGGGTTTAAAAACCTAAAACACATTTCTTAGGAAATAAAACCAACTGGACCCTAGTTCCCTACCCTCTCTTCCTTTCGATTGAAATAGGAGTAGCATCCATGGCGGCCGTTAATGGCATATCAAAGCCGGCGACTGATGTAAGTTTTATATATATCTCTCTCTACATACGTCTCTCTCCCCCCTCAATCCTTATTTGTTTTTACAAGTTTTTGTGAATGTTTTAATCATTTTTCAATTGTTATTTCGAATTGTTTAAGAATTTCTCGAGGGCTTTTATTTGATCGTCATCAATTTATTGTTTGTGCCTCAATTTTGATTTTTTTCCTGCTTTTAAACGGTTCATACGCCAAACCCAAGTTTTAGTGCTTGATTCTTAATGGTGCCAGATGAAAATAGTACAAAATGACCGAAAGTTTTTGGTTTCGACCAAAGTCTCTATTCTTAATTTAACTAATGATATAGAAATGTGCTTAATCCTTAGCTACCATGTCATGCCCTAAACTTTAATCACTCATATCCTTCTTTTTATTTTGAATGTAAGCCATATTCAACAATCTTCACCTTGGCTTGTATTCAAACAAGATGGTCATGCTCGATCTTTCATGACTTGCATTTCTTACCTGTCCCACTCCTTTTTCTCTATTTTCAAGCCTCCATCTGAGATGGCGTGCCTTCCATAATTTTGAGTGAAAGTTCAATGATGCATTAAAACTTTACTTCCCAATAAAACTTTTCTGAATTTAGCTTAAACTTGATGTTCGAATTGAACAAGTCTAGCTTAGAACACATTATAGCCTTCATAAGTGATCCCGCCATACTTGTATATTTCACCTGTGATGGTACTTTTCATCCTTTGGCTTTAGACATTGCTTGGAGGAAAACTTGATGTGATCAACAATAATGGTGTGTGCCGATTTCATTTTTTTTCCTGCTTTGGGAGAGCCATAACTTGCATGTTCTTCTATCTTGGTGCGTTTACTTAGTTGCCCTCGAATGCTTTATATTGAATTTCTTGTAATCACCGAACCAGCTTTTGAAAGTACCATTTGTCCACAAGACATGCTTTGTACTTTTCATTGTCCTTTTTGTCTACAGTGCATCATATAGCCTTGCTAGCTTGATAAATTGCATGTCCAATTCTTTTGGAAAGGCTATTTTCTTTGTTGGGGAGAGCACATGCTTATTTTCGTGTTCTAAAGCTTCTTTATACGAACTAGGACCATCACTTTTTAGGACGAGCAAAAGTTACAATTATATTCAAAAGAATCAAAACCATACTTGGCTGGTGCCTTGTCTATCTTCTTCTATCTTTTTGTGGCTATATAATATGATTGTCAGAGTTGGTTCTCGTCGCCACTGGTATTTGTATGCTATTTCTGAGCTACATTTACATGCGAAACTGATGCATTTGTATCTGTATTTTGCTGTGAGCCAGAAACCTCTACCTCACCTAGATGTCTGCCTTGCTTTTTGTCTTCTATCTTTTTTGAAGCCTGTTCCACATCATGTAACATGAACTCATCAAAGGTAATGTCTTTGCTAAAAAACACAGATTCCTATTTTTGGATCCCATAGCTTGAAACTTTTTGGGGCCCATGAGTGTCATTTTATTGACTTTGCATCTAGCTTGGATCTTTTGTTGTTATCAACCAAAGAGTAAACCATGCATTTGAAATTTTGAGATCTTGTAACTGATTGGTTCTCAAGTCCAAACTTCCTTGGAATTTTGAGATCAATGGTGAACATCGATGACCGATTAACCAAATTACTTGCATGACTAATTACTTCTGCCTAGAAGTGATTCATCAGGCATGACTACAATCTCATATGTCTAATTCATGCACTTACTGTCCTAATTTGTATGGCTGACATTGAACTGAAAATTGACATTAAATGCCTTTTTCTTAGCAGAACTGGGTGAGCTCCCTAGATATGTATTCACCTCAATTGTTGGTCTTAAAAAAATTCACTTGTCGCCATGGTTGTTTTCTAACGGTTGTTTTCCATCCATGAATCTTTCATGTATTGCAAACCTGTGCTTGAGGAAGTTAATCCATATATTCCATACTAAGCCATTGATAAAGGTGAAGAAGTATTCTACAATGTGTTAGAACTTTTTGGCACAAGTCCCCATACGGCTGAATCTCTTTGTTGTATACACTGCAATAGTAAAATAAAGTTGACCCTACGTTTCTCCCCATGGTGCAACACTTGTAGAAGTTGATCTCGTACTTCTTGATACCCTTCAGCAATTTCTATGCAATTCTCCGAGATCTCTTTCACGTATGTGTCCTAGATGCATATGCCAGAGTTTTAAGGTATCCTCCACATACTTCTCGATTGTGCCAATAAAAGCACCACTAATCGTTATGCTACTGATCATCATGTACAAGTTCGATGTGAACTATCCTTTGATAATGATCATTGTTGCTTTCACCACCTTGAGAGCTCTGCTTTTTACAATGAATTTATATTTTGCAACTGTTCAAGTTTGAACCATATCACATGCTCATCAAGATACACACTAACCCGTCAAACATATTCATCGAAATACTCCCAATCCCAACGGTTTTGCATGTCGCACTGTTTCTTATGAGACCTAAATCTCCAACGAAATCTTCCTGGTGTAAAACCAACTCTTAGTATGACATGTGATTTGTGCATCCAAAGGTAAGAATCCACGTATCGGAGTAGGCATTCTCTTTGATTGACATGGTTAGCACATCACACATTCTATTTGTCTCCCTGACTATGCTGGCTTGATATACTGCTTGTTGTTATCGCTTGGTTTCTTTCTTGTTATCTCAGACCACGTTTTACAATTTACGTATTCTTTCTATATGGATACGGACCTCCTACAAAAGAAGTGCTTGTTGCTGTTTTCTTTCTATATGAGCTTTATGACCTCTTTCAGTCCTTAACGATTAGCTTTGATGTTGTTTCATTATTTGGATTGGCATTTTCATGATTTTGTTACTTTAAAAGAGTAGTCTTTATGTCCTCCTCTCAGGTGCCACTCTTCCATATACCATGGTTGGGACTGGGTGATCATATGGAGGTGTAATGCTACAAGCCTACAGGAAGTTATATGACCTGATACTCTTCTTTTAGTTTGACATAATAGATTGTTAAACAATCTTGTTGAAGCTAATTAGGTGTTTAAATACATGAGTTCTTTATTTGAAGCAGAGGTTGTAAAGCTGCTTCTTGAGACGAAATTTGAACGGGGGAATGCAGTACAAACAAAACATGCTGAGATTAAAGCTGAACGCGAGATCTGAGACTAAGCAGGCTGAGAGGCCAGGATGGAAAAATGTACCAGTATCATCCCCTTGATCAGCTCGTCGTTGACGTGCTCTCCGTCGGTCTCCTGCAGCGACAGCAGGACATCAATGATTGTTCTTTCCTCACCCTCCCTCTCTCTGCGTCGCTCTTCTATTAGTTCTTGAAATAGCTGGTCAATCTCCCTCCCCACCTTGATCATCCGATTCCGGTGCCCGTTGAATCCAAGCCACCTGAGGAATGGCAAGTGGTCCTCGGGGTTTGCGGTGTCTAACGCGTGGAAGAGCTCCGCGATCGTACCCTTGAACCTCCTGCTTTCTTCCGCAATACAGTCTGAGTTCTCCCCGAAGTACCTCTTCCCAGCCAAAATCTTCATCATTACGTTGAACATCAGCTCGGAGAACTTGGTTCTCATGTCCACCTTCACGGAGCCGGAGCCGCCATCGTTGTTGCATTGCAGGAGCAGCTCCTTTGTCGTCAGCCGGACCTCCTCGTCGAGGAGGTTAGACAGGGAGCGGATGCGGGCGGGGGAGAGTATCTCTACGGAGGCTATGCGGCGGAGGCTGCGCCAGGTGGGCCCGTAGGAGGCTGCGGCCAGGGCGGTGTAGTTGTAAGTGGTGTGCTTTCCGGTTGGGAAACGGGGGCGGTTGGCAAAAGTGAGGTCGTGCTTTGTGAAGCACTCGTCGACCGCGGACGGGGATGAGACGACGAGGACCGGGCGGGAGCCGAAGCGGAGGAGGAGGATGCGGCCGTAGCGGTCGGAGAGACGGCAGAAGGAGCGGTGGAGGGGGAGGGAGAGGAGGTGGAGGTGGCCGATGATTGGGAGAGGAGGGGGGCACGGCGGGAGGTTGGTAGAGCGTTGCTTCCATTTGAGGAAGAGGACAGAGACGATGATACTGGTGATGATGATGGGAAGAACTGTGGGCACGAGCAAATGTGGTGCAGGGTGCAAGAGGATCATCTTTTTTTGAGAAACCTGTATCACAACTTGGTCTCCTTACCGAAGTCGTTTGATTATAACTTGGGATGTCATTGTGCAATGAAGTGTCGTCTTTGGGATAATGACATCAACTTGCCAACAAGCTTTGGAAGTTGCCAGGTCAATCATTTTCCTGCTGTTCATTGTGCTCCATCAACTGCATAAACTTTTTAACTATTTTCAAATGAGTTAATAAACTTATTCTTTGCTTTTTAGGGTAATTTTTAGATTTAGTGTAATGTTTAGAAATAATATCAATTTTCGACAAAAAAAATAATTTTCAAAAATCGACCGAATTTCGCCACGTCAGCGACGAGGCGCGTGGCCTCGTCGCAGATGTGCTAGTTTGGACAATACCGCACTTGCCAAGTGCGGCCAAAAAAGCTCATTTTGGAAACTGTCTACTACTTTAGTGCTTTACTTCCAAGTACAGGCCTCAGCATTTTGGCCGCACTTGGCAAGTGCGGTATTATCCACACTAGCCCATCCACCGGCGAGGCCACGCGCCTCGTCGCTGACGTGGCGAAACTTGGTCGATTTTTGAGAATATTTTTTTGGGTCGAAATTTGATATTATTTCTTGTTGTGAAGGGAAAAGTAGGGAAATAGGTGTAGAGGGTTAAGAGCCCCCTACCCTCATATTTATAGCTTTCAATAGTGGGTTGGATACCCAATGGGCCTATTCATAACACTTCCCCTTATCCAACCAACATTGAATAAGAGGTGGATTCTTCAGGATCCGAGTTAGGATAACTGCCTTGTTAAATAAAGAACAGTTAATCCATAACTTCCACTGTTTTGGGGATGTGTCTAGGGGTGGATACTTCAAGATCCAGAGTCAACGAGGTTGCCTCGTCAAAACCTTGACTACGGAAAACCCTGTGGGAAAAAACCAGTAGCCAAGGGAAAAAAGTACAACTCTACGGTTGACTCCCACTCATCTGACCAAGCTTCAGGCTTGCAGATTTCCTATGAATATATACATTAGTCTCTTATGTATCTATGAGTTCATAGTCCTCTCATCCTGACCCAGTTTACATTTACTCACTCTCCTCATCCCAATCCCATATACAATTTTCTCAAAGATACTAGTAGGCAGGGATTTGGTAAGCAAATCCGCCAAGTTATTACATGATTGGATTTTCTGTACCTCAATCTGCTTCTGCTTCTGAAGGTCGTGCGTCCAGAAGAACTTGGGGGCGATATGCTTCGTCTTATCGCCTTTGATGTAGCCGTCCTGTAGCTGGGCTATACATGCTACATTGTCTTCATGAAGTGGAGTAGGCGCATGACGTGCCCCCGGTTTGCAAGCCGCAAATGGCCGGGGGACCCGGTGGAGGTTTAGATATTTGTAACCGCAAGAGCACGGTGTTGTAGTGTGGCTTGGGGGTCGAACACAGGGAGGCTAGGATGTGCTTGTGTCAAAGAGGACCAAAATCACCCCGTGGGCGAGCTAGCCCAGATCGGATGATGGGTTGTCACGGTAAAGGAATGCAAGGTATAGACAATATGAAGGAAAAACCCGGGACTTTGGTTTCCACCCCAACGAGCGGCTCTCGCCGATACGGCCTACGGGTAGGATGGCGATCGGAATTAGGGTCTAATGGTGAGACGTTGCCTTTAAAAGTGGTACCGGCATCCCATGGGCCCGATATCCCGGTCGGTGCCCAGGATGATACGCCGGACTTCCCGGGTTCGATCAGTGGGCACTCCCGTGTCCATTAACACTGATCGACTCCGGGAGCATTGAGCTCGCAACGATAATTCCCAACGTCTCGTCCTGCCGCTCCCGCGCGCTAGGATTCGACGTCTACGCTAAGGGCGTGAGCTATGGCTAAGGAGTCAACCGCCAAGTTTATTCCCCCTTGGCCCAACGGTTAAAGGCGGTCTTTTTCCCGCCGATGACAATAAAACACCCCGCGTAACCGTTAGATTCCTAATCCCTAACGATTTCCTAACCCTATGGACGCATCGGGAAGAGCCCACGAAGGGGTTTCCGCCAAAATCCCAGATTTGGGAACTACTCACAAATATTCATTAAAAAGCGATCTAAATGAAAATGGACCGTCAAAATCATAATCAGACAATAGAAATGCAATGGTAGTAAAGCAATTAAGATAATACTAAAGTTTTACAAAGATCCGAAAACTTACAAAAACTGGAAATTTACAGCCGTCACAAAATGAAGAAAACAGTAAAAAATAACCAACCCCCGAATCTGGGAAACCTAGGGTTCTATTTATAGAAAACGACATCACCCGACCGGTTGACAAGTCAACCGGTCGGGTCAGCCGCTTCACAAAATCACAGCGCAAAGCGGGGTTTCACCCGGTCAGTATGAACCGGTCGGTTGGATCTTGGATGCGGTCGGTTGGTTCTTGGCGCCGATCGGTTGGATCTTGGTGCAGACCGGGTGAGGAGACCGGTTGGAACTTCGAGTCTTGGCTGTTGAAATTCAGCTACAGGTGAACCGATCGGGTGAAGGTCACCCGATCGGTTAGCAATCAGCTCCGAATTCCAGAGACATTGAGCTTCTGACCCGGTCGCTGAACCGACCGGGTGACTTCTCGTGAGCTCCAAGCTGCGTCCGGGTGGTGCACGCGTGCATCACCCGATCGGTTGGAGATGACCAACCGACCGGGTGAGGGGCTGAAAGATGCAATCTTCGTCGTTTGACCCCCTGGATCACGCGTGACTCCTCCCGTTGCTCCGGGGACACATGATATCGTCGTTTTACGCCCCAAATGCCAGCAAACTCCTGCAAAACAAGGAAAACACGGAAAAGTGAAAGAAAACAAGAAAACACAAGAAAACACGAGAAAACGAATAAAAGACGGCGGTAAAATACGGAAAAACACGGAAGAAAACGTGCGTAAATGTATGAAATATAAACGCACGTCAAAATCCCCCCAAGCTGAACTCTTCCTCGTCCTCGAGGAAGACGAGTGAGAGTAGGAGCCCGGAGGGGAAAAATAGAGAGAAAGAGAGAAAAAGAAAACTCTATATCCTAGATCGCCCGTCAGGGCCAACAAAATCAAAAACGACACACCAAGCAAGCAAACGCCAAATCACATCATTAAACCTAGGAATACGAGTCCAGACAAGTGTCGTGGGCCCACGTGGTGAAGCGCGAGTGAGTGTGGTCGTGTGCTAGCAGACGGTGTCACTATCTACGATGTGCGATAAAGCTCGATATACACAGATCCAGGAAACGACCCAAATACCGATTCGAATTTGAAATTGCGGTGAATATTAGCTCAAGCATGAATGAGAAGAGTATAAGAATAGAAGCGTATCATGCATCGGGGACTCCACAGCTAGGGACATGGAAATCACCACACTATAGCCTAGATTATAGCTAAAAAGTTTCTAAGCCAAGCGTTTTCGAAACCGATGGGGGTTGAGAAGATGTGGAGAAGAACACTCGGTGCAAATTCTCGTCTTCCCTTTATTCTCGGCAAGTAGGAAAAGATATTCACACAGGAAATTTTTTTTTGGGTTTTGGGCTTTTTGTATTTTTTTGGATTTGGATTTTTGGCTATACAATTTTTCTTTCTTTTCTTTTCTCTTCTTTTTGGGTTTTTCTTTTCTTTTCTCCTTTTTTTGGATTTTTGGGTTTTTTGGCTATACACATGTGTACTCTCCCAAGTGGGAGAACGGTACACGACGAGGGGATTTGCACCAAGTAAAACAAAAAAGAAGTCGGAATCTAAACACTTGGGCAAAGGAAACTATTCTCGCTAAATATAGCATGGGCTAAATGGGTTATCCTAGTCCTTAATTGTGGAATCCCGACACATGCGAAATGAAGCGTACGATATATATAGCATGCAGAAGAAGCAGACAGTAGAAATAAGTACCGCATATTCATATCGAAACATGATAATCTAGGGGTCATTCCTGGACAGGTATATAAAGTAAATCACAAAGCAGAAGCACACCAAACAGATAGGCAGACACACGACTCACAAAAAGCTAAGTGGACCCACGATGCGTGAAATGCAAGAGAACTCGAAATCCTAGGGTTAGTGAATGTGATTATCGATGCTATGCTAGGTGTGTGTGATTTTGTGGCAATTCATCATAGGGTTCATCTCTAGGAGAAAGATAAGAAGAAGAAAAGAAAAAATTAAAAACACGATGAAAACGGCACAAAAACGAAAAAGAAAGACTCAAATGGCGCACAAAGTGCGACTCCCCCAACCTGAAGCTTGCATTGCCCTCAATGCAATAAGAGTGAGTACGGGAGGGCAATGAAAATGGGGGGGAATACGCACCGACACAAAAAGAAATGAAAAACGAGGAAAACGCAGATACGAAACTAAAAATAAAGAAAAATCAAAATCAAACCACACGACACGAAAAACGAAAAAGAAAGAAGGAAAATGAACAAACTAGACGACATGACACGACACAAGAAAAAGGAAAACAAGCACACACACACACACACACAAAGAAAATAATACACGACAACACAGCAAAACAGACTTCCCCCAAGCTAGACATGACAATGCTAGCAAAGTAAATATGATCGTGAAAGTGCAGCGAAATGCAAGGGGGAGGTCAGAAAAAAAAACAAAGAGAAATCAAAAATCAGGAGAAGGCGAATCCTCGCCCTCCTCGGAAGAGGGTGTGGATGGGTGGGTGGGGGAGACTGGGGGTGTGCGGAGGAGCGGGGAAAGAGGTGGAGGAATAGGTGCGGTGGTGGTGTGAACGATGGGAGGGGTGTCGGTGGAGGTGGGTGGTGGTGGAAGGACGGCGATCAAGGCGGTGGTGAAAGGAATAGAAGTGGGGGGAGAAGACGTGATGGTGACAATAGTGGGTGGAGGTGGGAGGGATTTAGAGCGCACCTGCAATTTCTTGCGGCGCACATATGATGTGACGGTGGAGGAGGTAGAAGGTGGTGTGGGTGCGATGGAAGTGGTCGGGAGAGGAGAAGTGGATACCGGGATGGGAATAGATGAGGGAGGGGGAGATGATCGCCTAGGTGGGGGTGGGGGAGGTGGGGATGGGTGGGATGGTGGAGGAGAAGAATGTGATGGGGGAGGTGATGGAGGTGGGGATGTGTGGGAGGGTGGAGGAGAAGATCGTCGAGGTGGTGAAGGTGGAGGTGGTCCGTGGATGTGAGTGAGAAGGCGAAGAATGGCGGCCACGTTCCTCTCAAGGGCGAGGAAACGTGGGTGAGTGAGAAAGGAGAACGGTGATGGGTCCGAGGGGGCAGAGGACATGGCAAGATCTCGGAGGGCAGTGACCTCCCTCTCAAGAGCAAGACGGGCAGAGACCTGGCGGCAACCAAAGGATGTGGACTGATGTGAGGCAGAAGTGGTGCCGGCAGGTAATGTGGAAGTAGTGCCGGCGGCAGTGGTCATGCCGGCACAGGACACAAGGCCAGAAATGGCCGCTAAGAGGTGCTCAGAAGTGATGGGGCCAGGAGCAGAAACAGGGCGACTCGGGCCAGCCCCCATATCTCCCCGGGACGCAGGAATATCCTGCTCGCCTAAGTGGGCGGCAGGGAAAGGTGGTTTACGTGCGTCCGGGGGAAAGAAAGGAAGGTGCAACCCCTCGAAGAACTCAGGGTCGGGCGGAAAAGTCCAATCCGCCACGATAGCCACAGTCATGCGAGCGGGGTTGGGGAGAATAGTGTAGGGGCGAGGGGGTGGCCGTAATTGAATTCGAAACGACCGTCGGGGCGGGGCTTAATCATGTGAATGTGCCGCAGGACGTCAAGATCTAGACGTGAGGGTCCTGCGGCGATGGGAAGACCACGGGGGATATGGATATTAAACGGGGGGGGGGGGGGGGGGGGGAAGAAACAATGATAGTGATAATGACCCCACAGCAGATCTTGCCCTTCCCGGCCCTGCTAATCTCGAGAAGCTTGTAAACAAGCCAATCGCCAGCATGGACAGGGACAACCGGGGCCCTGAAACTAACTCCATCATCATCACGAACAAAGGGGAAAGTCATGGCCCAGAGAATAAAAAGATCGGGGATAGTCACGGTGCCTGACTCATCCCGTGGGAAAAATGCAGATGATATGATCCTATGGGCCAGACGAAATATGGGATGGATGATGGAGGAGGCCTTGGCCTTACCCCGGGATAGCGACGGAGTATGGTGAGGCGGAACCAGAAATTATCGACGTCAAATTCCGGGGGATATCCGTAGTGCCAGATAGCGTCATTCCCTAGAATAGGGAAACCAAATATATCGCAGATGGTGTCCAGGTTTGTGCGAATGGTTTGGTTACGCACCCGAAAGGTGACGGTCGACCCCGACTCACAAACGAGGGAGGAAAGGAATTCTAGGGTGAGTGACGGGTAGGATACCACAGAGGCATTAAGGAAGGCCAACCAACCTAGATTAGCAAAAAGAGTCTCGACCTCGGTGAAGACACCGACGTCGACAAGTGATTGGGTGTGGGCAAACTTGGTTGATAAATGCCCCTGAGTGTCAAGTCTGTGGTAGAAGTCTTTCTGCTCTTGGTTCCTAAATATGTATCCATGCGGGCCCAACATGGGGTCCACAGGGGGAATGATTGGGGGGGGTGGAATGATAGGGGGGGCAAGTGTCAGCTCACGTGTGCGGTGAGGAGGACGTGTTTGTTTCCGTTTCTTACGAGACGGTTCCTCCTCACGCAAGATACCTTTTCCTTTATCTCTCTCCCGGGCCATGTGTGTGTGGGTGATGCAAATGGGTGCAAAATACTATCAAAGTGCACACACACGAAAACCAAGCGAATCAAATATTAGGGTAAAATTTGAAATTCGAGAAGTGGAGCGAAGTTACCCCGTAGCAATTAGAGCTCCCCGCTTGTAGATGACCCAATGCCGTGCAATGGGAGAAGTGTGGAGCCGCGACACTCTTTTTTTCAGCAAAAAATTCGAAAGTGGGGGTGGGTGTTGGGAATTAGGGCTAGAAAATACGAAATAGGAGAGGGAGAGAGAGAGGAAGAGATGGAGAAATGCGAGGGGGAGGTGGAGAGAGAGACTAATGGAGGATTTGAGGTTGTGGGAGAGGGGTTTTTGGCAGTCGGTGCTTGGAGGAAGACGAAACGACGGAGAAACGGTGAGATCGGGCGAGGGTTTGTGAGCGGGTGGGTCGGGGGTATTTATAGGTTTTAAGTCGAACCGGTCGGGTGAGTTTTCACCCGATCGGTTGACATTAGGTCGAAAATTGATGCTGAAAAAATGCTACAGGCGACCCGATCGGTTGAGAACTCAACCGATCGGTTCGTTGCTCCACACATTTTCCCGAGAACTCTGGGTTTCTCACCCGGTCCATCAACCGGTCTCGCATCTTGCCACCCAGTCGGTTGACGAATTCTGAGATTTTTCCGAGAGTTTCCCCAGGTCACCCGGTCTGCTCACCCGGTCTGTTCTTTCTCCACCCGGTCGGTTCATTTGGTGACTGATACGACTGTTAGCTGATACATCCCAACCGATCGGGTGAGTTATCACCCGGTCGGTTGGGGCCTTGTTTTCTGCAAAAACCCAAAAATCGCCTAAGTTTCACGACGGAAGTTGTTGCGGCTGGATTTATTTATAAAAATAGATAAAAATAAAGTAGAAAAAGTCCTAAAAACGGAAGTAAAAGTTCAGAGCATGGGTTGCCTCCCATGAAGCGCTTTTGTTTAACGTCGTTAGCTCGACGCCCGTCGATGATGTTCATGGTGGGTGATACGGGTGATGCCCAAAATCCGGCATCTCTTCAGCTCCAGAGGTTGTGGCTATTGGTGTAGTCGGCGGCTGTAAAAAGATTTGCTCGACTACCCTCCCTTTGTTGACAGGATCCGGGGGCTTCTCCCTCAAATTGGCGTCCACCGCCATCTTTTTCAGGATCCGGACCTCATCGCCGGTGAGGTCCATGGGTTCTTTCCCTTTTCTCCTCGTAGGAGGAGACTTAGGAAATCCGGGAGGGATCACATGTCGCGCGACCGCCTCATTAGCAACTTCAATCTTTGGGGAGCCAACTTGCTCTCCAAGGTCCCCCAAGCTATCGGGGGGATTCCTCGAGAGCACTTCCCAGGCACTTGTTTCAACAGCTCTATCTTCTTCATTCTCCAGCATACTGATACTCGGATCGTCCGGGGGATTTGGATGCTTCATCGACAAGCCTAAGTCAAATTCGACTCTTTCTTGGCCCACATTGAGGGAAAGCTTCCCATTCTTCACGTCTATCAACACTCCGGCGGTTGCCATAAAGGGTCGTCCAAGAATAATTGGGGTATGCTTGTCTTCCGGCATGTCCATCACCACAAAATCAACCGGTACATGTACTCCTTTCACATCGACGGGGAGGTCGTCCACTACTCCCACCGGATACTTGACCGAACGTTCAGCAAGTTGTAATGTCATGTCGGTGGGCTCTAAGTCTCCCATCCCTATTCTCTTGTACAACGATAGGGGCATTAAGCTGACGCTTGCACCAAGATCGACGAGCGCCCTCTGGATTTGCACTTCCCCAATAGAGCAAGGGATGGAGAAACTTCCGGGGTCCTTGAGCTTGGGCGGATTTGCGCGCTGAATGAGTGCGCTGCACTCCGCCGTTAACACGACCTTCTCTTTTCTAGATCCCCGTGTCACCAAGTCTTTCAGAAATTTGGCATATGAGGGGATTGTCTCTATGGTCTCGAGGAAGGGGATTTGTAGGCTCAGATCTTTCACCATGGCAAAGAACTTGCCATACTTCTCATCGATTTTGGCTTTGGCAAGCCGTTGTGGGAAAGGCACAACGGGCTTGAATTCTCTTGGGTTCCCTTCCTCATCCTTCTTCTTCTCCTCTCTATTAACTCCCTCTGGAGTAGTTGTCTTGGGTGACGAAGCACCGTCGTCATTTAATTTCTCAGTTGGCCGTTCCACGACCAACGGTGCTTCCGGTCCTTTGGGGGGCTCTCTCATAGGTATTTGAGTTCCACTCCTCAAGACGATGGCGGACACGTTCTCATGCTCATGTGTGAACGCCAAGGTCCAATTTACCCCCCTCGGGTTCACCTCAGGCTGTGGCGGTACAAGATTCTGAGGTCTCTGAAGGTTAGCCACTTGCAACCCTAGCTGGGTCACCTGATCAGTGAGGACTCTTTGTCCCATCTCCAGCTTCAGATTTATTTTCTCCTGATTGGCGATGTATTGAGTCAGGAGGGACTCAGCTGGAGAAATGGCCCTCTGCTGGCCGTATTGCTGCTGGGTGGGCTGCTGATTCCTAGGAGCATACTGTTGATACTGCGGTGGAGGTTGTTGCCGCTGAAATTGCTGTTGCTGAAACTGCTGCTGGGGCCTAGCCGGTTGATATATCTGCTGTTGTTGCTGAGCCGGTTGTTGGTAAGGTGCCCGGTAACTGAGGTTCGGATGATTCCGGTTGTTGGGAGAGTAGGTCGGGTTTGAGTTGGTTCGTGGTGGAAATGGCGCATTCCCCGTAGGATTGTAAAACAATGCGCTCGCCTGATCCAACGGTGGTGAGATGTCACCACCGTCGAACTCTCCAAAAACTTTGGATTCTACCGCAGCAATCTGTTGTGAACCGGCGCCACCGGCGTCTACCATCAATGCGGAGATCTGGGTTGACAGCAAGTCAAACTTGCTTGACAATTTGTCGACGTCTTCCACTCTATGGATGCCCCCAGACCTTGGTGTGGCTCTCTCGTCACACCACCGTTCATTGTTGGATGCCATATTTTCCAAAATTTGCCCGGCATCTTCTTCGCTTCTTGACATGAAGGACCCTTGTAACGACCCGCTCTCGGGGGCCCGTTACTTATTTGGTTTATTCACAGGTTCCGCAGTTTACCAGTGAAATCAGCATAGCCACAACTCAGAGATGCATCACAACACTCAAACCAACGTACAGACGTTATTACAGTCCAAATTAAAGTACAACAACAACCAGCACTCTCTCTCACAAATACATGAAGGAAGTACAGAAAGGAAATGCGGAAAAGGAAATACACTGTACAACACACACGCTAACAGAAAAGTAACTAAAACTCTGCCACCTCTGGGTCAATGTAGGCACCTCGATCTCTGGGGCAATCTCCTCGACCAGGTCTTCGTCTGCCGGTGCCATAAATGGAACCGAAGGTAAGTCACAACAATTCTAGCGATAGAAAAAGAGGAGTGCACAAATATGGAGCAGTCTATAGTAAACAAGTGCGGAAAGTAAAGCAGGGACAGACAAGCATGCAAGTAAAGTACATCTGTCAAGCATGCAAGGGTGACAAGTAAAGTAAAGGTGACCGAGCAAGTAACGTACAAGAATAACCATGACCAAAGCAATAATGAGAGTAACTGTGCCTAGCCTAGTTCGTGACTTATAACGGGAAGTACAGTGAGCAACCAAGAGGCCAACTCTTGCCGCGGGTGCTACCCGGGCGAACCAATCTCTGAGAACTATGCAATAATCTGTGAACTGTGAACTGTGATCTGTGATGGTTGTCACCGGCACTGTTATGGGTTGCTAGAACCCGCACGGTGACAACAAAGTCTGGACTAGTCGCTCCCGCACTTCCGCAATTATAAGTTACCCCAAAACCCAGTGTCTATGCAAGTTACCGTTCTTTGCAATTTTACGAGTCATTTACCATTCTCACATTTCCAGTTACAATATTTCTGTCAAGCATGCTAATAATCTGTTCAGGTCAATAACTGTTCCGAGACTAGGTGTCAAGTCCTATGTTCATACGAGTACACTATCTATATTTCTAAGGGTAGAATTTACTGTGACTTACTATCTTCGAGGTGGTGGTAGTGATCCAGGACTGGATCTAGTGTCGATGCACGAGATTTGCTACCTGTAAACACAAGAGATAACTAGTTAGAGAATACCCTATTTTCTTATTTATTTAAGTTGAGTGTCTGATTTTAAAACTGGTTAAAACGACGATGAAAAGGGTCCTAAATTTTTATATAGACTATATATGATAAAAATAGTTTTACTGCAAGAGGGAATATTTTTCTGAAGTTTATAGTAATTTTTATAATTTTTAGAAACTCAAAACTAGCTTTAAAACCCAAATTATTTAAGTAACGCATATCTTCCGTAAATTGTTCCGGGAGCAATCCAAGTCGGAATTACTCAAATGAACAGTCAAAATGACCGTCTCGAAGTTTACTTTCACATATAATTTTATCACATATTATTGTGAGTGAAAACAGCGAGTTATGATTTTTAGAAAGATTTATACGTATTTAAATTTTAGGTTCAAAAAACGATTCTGGGAAAAGTAGGCGTCTGCTCGCAGTGAGGCTAGCGCCATTGGGTCCGAAATATCGTTTCGGATTTTCTGGAGCTATCCACACATTTTTCTGGGTCCTATATTTTAAGTTATGCATTTAAAACCAAGTATACCTATTTAATAATTAATTAAATAAGGAAATTTCGAAAAAACTTTCGAAATTACGAACGTGCCACCGCGAGTTCATCTCGCACCCACCGTTTACTCGATCGCCGGAGGAGTAGAGGGGGGGTTTCTCTCGTCGACCGGCGGCGACGGTCGGAGGGGGCGACGGCGATGGCGTCGGAGGCGGTGGCAGCGGCTACGGCGGCAGGGGCGGTGGCAGCTCCGGCGGCGGCGTGAGGGGGGCTGTGCACGGCGGATGGCGGGGCGACGGCGACGGGCTCGGGGGGGGGGGGGGGGGGGGGGGTTCTGTGCCGGAGGGGGGCGGCGCTCGGCGATTTGGGGCGGCGAGGCGGCGGAGACGGGGGCGGCGAGGCGGTGAGCAGCGGCGGAGCGGCACTGGAGGCGGTCGACGGGCGCGGTGGCGGAGCGGAGGGCCTGTGCGAGCAGGCGGACACCGGTGTTTGGGCGAGGGCGGGGCGGAGACGCCTGACGGCGGCGGGGCGTTGCTGCGTAGGCGGCCGGCGGCGATGAGCCCTCTGGGCGAGAGGGGGGCGGAGTGCAAGAGAGAGAAAGAGAGCGAGGGAGAGAGGAGAGTGAGAGACGAAGAGAGGGAGATCGTGTGTGCCTCGTTTGAGGCTTGGGTTTTGTGTCGAACTGGGAAAAATAGAAAGAGGGAGATAACTGTGGGTTTGATACGAAGGAGGGTGGGGGTTTATATAGAATGAGATTAGTGGCAATTTTGTGATTAGGCAGGGAACATGATTATTGAAGGGGGGTAGGTAGATGTCGGATCTGAATTCATTCAGATCCAACCAACTAGTCGGTTGGGTTAAGAGGGTGGTTGGGGGGATTAGGGTGGATGTAATTGGGTAAGAGTTAATTAGTAATTGTAATTAGCAAAGCGGTGAAATACAGACACGTTTTCACAAACGTCTCCGAAAAATTACGAAAACATACCCACGGGATCATATCGTCGCGAGGATCGCGAATACACGATCCGTTTTGGGATTTGAACTACGGAAATACTAGTTTTAGGCCAAAACGTTTAGAAAACGGGTTTGCGGGTTCTAGGCTGAAATGATATCCGAAAATTATGAAATTAATGTGGGAGGCCCTAAATGATAATAGGATGTTACTGTAGAAGTTTGAAAACGTTTTGAATACGTTTGAATAGAAAATAAATTCGTCGAATCAAAACGGTAATTTTGGAAGATGAATTTTAACAGGAATGTTTTGGGCATTTGCGGAAATCTGAAATTGCTGAAATACAATATAATAAGTCTAGTTCTCTAAAATATTTTTAAAAGAATTTTTGAAATCAGTTTTGATATACAACCCCTAACTAACCATTATAAAGAAGATTTAGAATAAAAATACGTTAAATACGTACTTGAAGTGTTTGAAAAATACAGGCCGTTACATTCTACCCTCCTTAAAATAATTCCGTCCTCGGAATTCAATAGGATCGATAATTGCATAAGCAATTCAAACGATCGACCGGAAGGCTTGACGAGCGACCACGACATAGGAAAATAAGTTGTTAATAGCATGAAATAAAACGTGATATCACATCATTAAGAAAACAAAAGACGAATACATGAATACATACTATTGACATCACCATAGTTTCTGTAACTAGTTCCGAAACCCGGTACCATCACCATAGTCACTTCAGATTCATCAAGTAGCCAAAACATGATATAATGGCATTACATGCAAATGATAGTTATAATGATGTTGACATCTGTTCGAACTTGGAACCTGAGGTGATAAGTCAGTAGCAAGCTTATTGAACAACATAACATAAAGATCATAAAGTCTAAAATTACAACTCATGGCATTAATGAATACTGGTACCTAGCCAAGCAAATCATTGCCATAGCATACATAAACGTAAGGCCTAAAGCTAATGCATTCGCGCTGCTACAACTTAACCAGCCGAACACAAATGACTTCATCTGCCATGCTACCAAATTACAAGTCAATATCCAGATCGACACGTAAAGGCAAATGTAAGGCCAATTCTCGCGGGTCAAGATCATCACTACCACTTTTTCCAGCAATCTCAATAACATCCAACAAGAAGCCCACATCCTAGCCGTCTCCCAAATCCGAGCACAATACGGACATCCAAAATCAAAACCTAAGGCCAAAAGCAAGCCAATAATCGTCGACAATAATACTAGATGCCAACACCAATGGTCGATATCTACTGCCATCATCATCAGCCCTAAGCAATTTAACGACCAAAAAGTCACGAACCCACAAACACGAAGGAGCGGCCCTAAGAGGAAATCGGAGCTGGGCACCTCAAGGGGGAAGAACCAGAAAAAGGAGCTCCCAAGAATACCAAGAGCGGCGGGTTCCCAATATCCCGACCACACGGCAATAGCGAGGGTGGCGGTGAGGGCTGTCACGAAGCCCAACAATCCCCAGAGTCGTTGATGGGCCATCGGCGGCTGGCGATCCACGACGGCGAGAGCTGCGACTGGCTGTCGATCCATGGCGGGGACTTCGGGATGGAGCGGAGCTGGCAGAGTGAGGCCGGAGGAGCTCGGGCGAGAGGGGCAAGGTGGAGGTAGGTTGGGGCGAAGGAGGGAGCCGGGGGAATGACTCGGTGAGGAAGGAGAGGGGGTTTTAAGAAGGGGAAAAAGGGGTGAGGGTTTGAAAAGGTGCGCCGAAAGTAGGCAATAGGGTAGGGTAGGGTTAGGCGGGAACGGAGCTCGAGACGAGGAAGATGACAAAGGCAATTATGAGGGGAGGTGGTAGGCGGGAAAGAATTCAAACACGTGGAAAAATCGGGTACAAGATGAAAGTAGGGTCTAGAAGAGAAACACGAGCTCAAGAAGGATGCAATAACGCAACAGCCTACACGTTGGGTCTGGCTCGATACTCCACTGGTCCTTCTGATCGGCTTTTGCTGAGGAACACGAACTTTAGATGATTGGGTATATCGATTTCTACCCTCCTTTGACGACAGTCAATGGTGGCATGAAATAATCTCAACCAGTCCATCCCAAGAAGTCGGCAACGAGATCTCGTCTACAAATCACAACAGATCATTGGAGGCATCCGCTAGCTACCGGTAGTGAACCGCCAGCGGTCTCGACCTTCCAACGGGAGTCATAGGTTCAACAGTGATAGCATGTGTTTGAACGAAACGACTGGCCAAGAAGCAACGTGTAGCTCCTGAGTCGAACAGTGTGAGGGCAGGTTTACCGGCTATTAAGACGGTACCTACCGTGATGAGAATCAAGTCTAAGCTTATGATTTCTAAATATTAGAGTATGTAGCTTAGTGAAAAATCACATACATGTGATTACTTGGCCCGTAGCTTCGGCTTCTTTCACTGTCATGGTATAAGCTTGGCGTCTCTGGGGTGGCGACTGTCGTCGAGTCTGCTGGTACACTTGCTGCTGAGGAGGGATTGATTGACATTGCTGGGCAAATGGTGGTGGTCGCTTCCATTGTGGAACTCGAACTTCTGATGGTCGAAAATTCGGACGCTACCCTCCGTAGCTAGAAAGAAAGGTTAATCGAAAGGTCATCAAGCTAAAGGAAGGGTGATAGTGATGAAGATCGATGGCGTTACATAATCATGATTCACGTCCTTGCGGTCCAGCGGACACGGTCAGGGAAGTGACTAAGCTAGGATCACTTATGCCCAGTCTAGCCAGGTCGATCCACAGACTTTAGCCAAGCACATTGACCGGTATCATGGTCCATTGAAGGAAGATTATCATTCATACGAGTGCCACCGATACAAAATATTTTTATTAATAACTAATTAAGCCTATCAAAATTTAGGTTTTGTTAATAACTTTTTATTAATGCCAGATAGGTCAACTCCATTAGGGCTCTTCGAAGTGTTCCTGTCCATCTTTCGAGTGTCAAACCTGCATTCAAGAAAAATGTCAGCTTAGTCGAGTATCGTATATGACACATCCTGTTTTCACTATACTGTTCACGAGGTATTTTGCACGGACCTGCATGGGCCGCCAAACCTGTAACGACCCGCTCTCGGGGGCCCGTTACTTATTTGGTTTATTCACAGGTTCCGCAGTTTACCAGTGAAATCAGCATAGCCACAACTCAGAGATGCATCACAACACTCAAACCAGCGTACAGACGTTATTACAGTCCAAATTAAAGTACAACAACAACCAGCACTCTCTCTCACAAATACATGAAGGAAGTACAGAAAGGAAATGCGGAAAAGGAAATACACTGTACAACACACACGCTAACAGAAAAGTAACTAAAACTCTGCCACCTCTGGGTCAATGTAGGCACCTCGATCTCTGGGGCAATCTCCTCGACCAGGTCTTCGTCTGCCGGTGCCATAAATGGAACCGAAGGTAAGTCACAACAATTCTAGCGATAGAAAAAGAGGAGTGCACAAATATGGAGCAGTCTATAGTAAACAAGTGCGGAAAGTAAAGCAGGGACAGACAAGCATGCAAGTAAAGTACATCTGTCAAGCATGCAAGGGTGACAAGTAAAGTAAAGGTGACCGAGCAAGTAACGTACAAGAATAACCATGACCAAAGCAATAATGAGAGTAACTGTGCCTAGCCTAGTTCGTGACTTATAACGGGAAGTACAGTGAGCAACCAAGAGGCCAACTCTTGCCGCGGGTGCTACCCGGGCGAACCAATCTCTGAGAACTATGCAATAATCTGTGAACTGTGAACTGTGATCTGTGATGGTTGTCACCGACACTGTTATGGGTTGCTAGAACCCGCACGGTGACAACAAAGTCTGGACTAGTCGCTCCCGCACTTCCGCAATTATAAGTTACCCCAAAACCCAGTGTCTATGCAGGTTACCGTTCTTTGCAATTTTACGAGTCATTTACCATTCTCACATTTCCAGTTACAATATTTCTGTCAAGCATGCTAATAATCTGTTCAGGTCAATAACTGTTCCGAGACTAGGTGTCAAGTCCTATGTTCATACGAGTACACTATCTATATTTCTAAGGGTAGAATTTACTGTGACTTACTATCTTCGAGGTGGTGGTAGTGATCCGGGACTGGATCTAGTGTCGATGCACGAGATTTGCTACCTGTAAACACAAGAGATAACTAGTTAGAGAATACCCTATTTTCTTATTTATTTAAGTTGAGTGTCTGATTTTAAAACTGGTTAAAACGACGATGAAAAGGGTCCTAAATTTTTATATAGACTATATATGATAAAAATAGTTTTACTGCAAGAGGGAATATTTTTCTGAAGTTTATAGTAATTTTTATAATTTTTAGAAACTCAAAACTAGCTTTAAAACCCAAATTATTTAAGTAACGCATATCTTCCGTAAATTGTTCCGGGAGCAATCCAAGTCGGAATTACTCAAATGAACAGTCAAAATGACCGTCTCGAAGTTTACTTTCACATATAATTTTATCACATATTATTGTGAGTGAAAACAGCGAGTTATGATTTTTAGAAAGATTTATACGTATTTAAATTTTAGGTTCAAAAAACGATTCTGGGAAAAGTAGGCGTCTGCTCGCAGTGAGGCTAGCGCCATTGGGTCCGAAATATCGTTTCGGATTTTCTGGAGCTATCCACACATTTTTCTGGGTCCTATATTTTAAGTTATGCATTTAAAACCAAGTATACCTATTTAATAATTAATTAAATAAGGAAATTTCGAAAAAACTTTCGAAATTACGAACGTGCCACCGCGAGTTCATCTCGCACCCACCGTTTACTCGATCGCCGGAGGAGTAGAGGGGGGGTTTCTCTCGTCGACCGGCGGCGACGGTCGGAGGGGGCGACGGCGATGGCGTCGGAGGCGGGTGGCAGCGGCTACGGCGGCAGGGGCGGTGGCAGCTCCGGCGGCGGCGTGAGGGTGGCTGTGCACGGCGGATGGCGGGGGCGACGGCGACGGGCTCGGGGGGGGGGGGGGGTTCTGTGCCGGAGGGGGGCGGCGCTCGGCGATTTGGGGCGGCGAGGCGGCGGAGACGGGGGCGGCGAGGCGGTGAGCAGCGGCGGAGCGGCACTGGAGGCGGTCGACGGGTGCGGTGGCGGAGCGGGGGGCCTGTGCGAGCAGGCGGACACCGGTGTTTGGGCGAGGGCGGGGCGGAGACGCCTGACGGCGGCGGGGCGTTGCTGCGTAGGCGGCCGGCGGCGATGAGCCCTCTGGGCGAGAGGGGGGCGGAGTGCAAGAGAGAGAAAGAGAGCGAGGGAGAGAGGAGAGTGAGAGACGAAGAGAGGGAGATCGTGTGTGCCTCGTTTGAGGCTTGGGTTTTGTGTCGAACTGGGAAAAATAGAAAGAGGGAGATAACTGTGGGTTTGATACGAAGGAGGGTGGGGGTTTATATAGAATGAGATTAGTGGCAATTTTGTGATTAGGCAGGGAACATGATTATTGAAGGGGGGTAGGTAGATGTCGGATCTGAATTCATTCAGATCCAACCAACTAGTCGGTTGGGTTAAGAGGGTGGTTGGGGGGATTAGGGTGGATGTAATTGGGTAAGAGTTAATTAGTAATTGTAATTAGCAAAGCGGTGAAATACAGACACGTTTTCACAAACGTCTCCGAAAAATTACGAAAACATACCCACGGGATCATATCGTCGCGAGGATCGCGAATACACGATCCGTTTTGGGATTTGAACTACGGAAATACTAGTTTTAGGCCAAAACGTTTAGAAAACGGGTTTGCGGGTTCTAGGCTGAAATGATATCCGAAAATTATGAAATTAATGTGGGAGGCCCTAAATGATAATAGGATGTTACTGTAAAAGTTTGAAAACATTTTGAATACGTTTGAATAGAAAATAAATTCGTCGAATCAAAACGGTAATTTTGGAAGATGAATTTTAACAGGAATGTTTTGGGCATTTGCGGAAATCTGAAATTGCTGAAATACAATATAATAAGTCTAGTTCTCTAAAATATTTTTAAAAGAATTTTTGAAATCAGTTTTGATATACAACCCCTAACTAACCATTATAAAGAAGATTTAGAATAAAAATACGTTAAATACGTACTTGAAGTGTTTGAAAAATACAGGCCGTTACAACCCTCCAGCCACGGCGTCCATGGAAGATTTTAAACGTCCCTCAACCCATTATAAAACAGATTTATGATCTGCCACTTGGGGAGCTCATGGGGGGACATCTTCTCTGCATCTCCTTGTATCTTGTCCAAGCCTCATGCAAGGACTCGTGGCTGGCCTGGGAGAAGGAGGAGATCTCACTCCTCAGCTTCATGGTCTTCCCCGGGGGAAAGAACTTTGTCAGGAAATCATTGGAGAGCTTCTCCCAGGTGTTGAATGTATTCGGGTCCTTCCCCCTAAGCCACAGCTTGGCCTTATCTCGCAAGGAGAAGGGGAACAGCTTCAGTCGGATCGCCTCAGTTGTGACACCGTTAATCCGAAAGGTGTCACATTTCTCCAAGAAGGAGTCTAGATGCTCAATCGGGCTCTCCATGGGTGCACCCGAAAATTGATCCTGCTGGATCCACGTCACCAAAGATGGCTTAAGCTCGAAGCTTTGGGCCGTAATAGCTGGAGGAAGGATGGCGGAGGTGGACTCGATGGAAGGCATCGAGTACTCCAACAGGGACTTGTGAGGCGGGGTGTTCTCCCCCATGGCTTCAGTTTCCTCCCTTCTTCGCTTCTCGGCGGCCAAACGCCTAAGGGTGGCGTTTATCTCTGGATCAACAGGGATCAAGTCGTCGAGACTTCTTGAACTCCTGCGCATGAAAAACAACAAACACCCGTGAAGCGATAAGTGGGAAAGAAACAGATAAGATAAGAAATAAAAATAAAAATAAAAATAAGAAAATAAAAAGGAAAAAGAAGAATGCGAAAATTATCGCGAGGTATGGATAAGAGCTAGACACTAGGGTTCATGAGATCCTAAAATAACAAGCACGTTGCCTCCCCGGCAACGGCGCCATAAACTTGACGTGCCCCCGGTTTGCAAGCCGCAAATGGCCGGGGGACCTGGTGGAGGTTTAGATATTTGTAACCGCAAGCGCACGGTGTTGTAGTGTGGCTTGGGGGTCGAACACAGGGAGGCTAGGATGTGCTTGTGTCAAAGAGGACCAAAATCACCCCGTGGGCGAGCTAGCCCAGATCGGATGATGGGTTGTCACGGTAAAGGAATGCAAGGTATAGTCAATATGAAGGAAAAACCCGGGACTTTGGTTTCCACCCCAACGAGCGGCTCTCACCGATACGGCCTACGGGTAGGATGGCGATCAGAATTAGGGTCTAATGGTGAGACGTTGCCTCTAAAAGTGGTACCGGCATCCCATGGGCCCGATATTCCGATCGGTGCCCAGGATGATACGCCGGACTTCCCGGGTTCGATCAGTGGGTACTCCCGTGTCCATTAACACTGATCGACTCCGGGAGCACTGAGCTCGCAACGATAACTCCGAGGGGGTGCGCGGGCGCACGAGTACCGACCTATTAAGCAAATCGGCTAACGTGAGCCTCGAGACGCGTACCCCTTTTTATTTTTTAACAGACCAAAATACCCCCTAACAGATAACGTGTAAATAAGCCCACGCAAAGCTTTCGGGGGTTGGTGGTAAATGCGTCATTTCATCGGATAAACTTCGGCTTCTTGCCGTGTTTGACCTTTATAACTCAATAGCAGCGTTATGAGAATGTGATGGTCTCTCTATCTCTCAGTGCAATCTTGTGTTTCTCTCTACGAATCTTGATATTTAGGGGTTTATTATTTTGTTTTAATTATCAGTAGGGGTTGAATTGTGTTTATGCAATTTAAAAAGATAGCTACACCAAATTAAATTCCTAACCAACAAATAATGCGGAATAAAAGTAAACCCCAAAATGAAACAATGCAAATGCAAGGATGTTTCGAGGGTTCGGATTACCCAAGTCACTTCCCGACTTGTTCCCGGTAATCCTACGTCCCTTCCACCCGGATACCCCGGATACTCAAGTTAGAACCAACGTCTCGTCCTGCCGCTCCCGCGCGCTAGGATTCGGCGTCTACGCTAAGGGCGTGAGCTATGGCTAGGGAGTCAACCGCCAAGTTTATTCCCCCTTGGCCCAACGGTCAAAGGCGGTCTTTTTCCCGCCGATGACAATAAAATACCCTACGTAACCGTTAGATTCCTAATCCCTAACGATTTCCTAACCCTATGGACGCATCGGGAAGAGCCCACGAAGGGGTTTCTGCCAAAATCCCAGATTTGGGAACTACTCACAAATATTCATTAAAAAGCGATCTAAATGAAAATGGACCGTCAAAATCATAATCAGACAATAGAAATGCAATGGTAGTAAAGCAATTAAGATAATACTAAAGTTTTACAAAGATCCGAAAACTTACAAAAATTGGAAAATTACAGCCGTCACAAAATGAAGAAAACAGTAAAAAATAACCAATTCCCGAATCTGGGAAACCTAGGGTTCTATTTATAGAAAACGACATCACCCGACCGGTTGACAAGTCAACCGGTCGGGTGAGCCGCTTCACAAAATCACAGCGCAAAGCGGGGTTTCACCCGGTCAGTATGAACCGGTCGGTTGGATCTTGGCGCCGACCGGTTGGATCTTGGTGCAGACCGGGTGAGGAGACCTGTTGGAACTTCGAGTCTTGGCTGTTGAAATTCAGCTACAGGTGAACCGATCGGGTGAAGGTCACCCGATCGGTTGGCAATCAGCTCCGAATTCCAGAGACATTGAGCTTCTGACCCGGTCGCTGAACCGACCGGGTGACTTCTCGTGAGCTCCAAGCTGCGTCCGGGTGGTGCACGCGTGCATCACCCGATCGGTTGGAGATGACCAACCGATCGGGTGAGGGGCTGAAAGATGCAATCTTCGTCGTTTGACCCCCTGGATCACGCGTGACTCCTCCCGTTGCTCCGGGGACACATGATATCATCGTTTTACGCCCCAAATGCCAGCAAACTCCTGCAAAACACGGAAAACACGGAAAAGTGAAAGAATACAAGAAAACACAAGAAAACACGAGAAAACGAATAAAAGACGGCGGTAAAATACGGAAAACACGGAAGAAAACGTGCGTAAATGTATGAAATATAAATGCACGTCAGCGCAAGAACGCCGGTCATCAGTCCGGTGGAGGTGAGGATGTGCTGGATCACAGAGCGTAGCCAGAAACTTTCCTTGCTTGCTTCGAAGATTGCTAGGAGCTCTGAGTGAGTGGATGAGACGGTCGTCATGGTCTGCTTCACAGATCTCCAGGATATGGCTGTGCCGCCATTAGTAAACATGTATCCTGTCTAAGACTTCTCTGTATGAGGATCGGACCTGTATCCTGCATCAGCATAACCAACTAAACCAGTTGATGCCCCTTTCCTGTAGAATAGACCTAAGTCTATGGACCCTTGGAGGTAGCACAGAAGATGCTTAACTCCGGCCCAGTGCCGCTGTGTAGGTGCAGCACTATATCTGGCTAGTAAGTTGACTGCAAATGCTATGTCAGGGCGAGTGCAGTTAGCCATGTAAAGGAGTGCACCGATAGCACTTAGATAAGGCACTTCAGGGCCTAGTGCTTCCTCCCCCTCTTCCAGCGGTCGGAAGGGGTCTTTATGTACATCCAATGATCTGACGACCATTGGACTGCTGAGGGTGTGGCACTTATCCATCTGAAACTTTTTCAATAAGTTCGATGTGTAAGTTGACTGATGTAACAGGATCCCATCTTATGGTGCTCTATTTGAAGACCTAAACCGAATTTTGATTTTCCGAGGTCTTTCATCTCGAAGGTTTCTGTCAGGCTTCTAGAAATCTCTGCGATCTCTTCAGGAGATCCGATGAGGTTCAAGTCGTCCACATAGACGTCTATGATTACAAATCATGTTGCCTTTGCTCTTATAAAGATGCAATGACAGACTGGGTCGGTTGTGAATCCTTGTTTTGCAAGGAAATCGCTTAGTCTGTTATACCACATCCTTCCAGATTGTTTTAGACCATATAATGATCTTTGCAGTTTCACTGAGTAGATGTCACGTTCTCTCTCTTTTAGTGCTGTAGGCAAAGAATAACCGTCAGGCAATCTCATATAGATGTCTCGGTCTAGGTTGCCATATAGGTATGCAGTAACCACGTCCATAAGCTGCATATCTAAACCCTCTTGGGCTGTTAAGCCAATGAGGAATCGGAAGGTGATCGCGTCCATGACCGGGAGTATGTGGCTTCAAAATCCACCCCTGGACGTTGGGTAAAACCCTGCGCTACAAGCCTTGCTTTGTAGCGAACGATCTCATTCTGTTCATTTCGTATTCTAACAAATACCCATTTATAACCCACAGGTTTTACACCTTTTGGTGTCTGGACTATGGGTCCGAAGACCTTGCGTTTGGTGAGTGAATCCAACTCCACTCCTATTGCCGCTTTCCACTTTGGCCAATCATCTCTGCTTTGACATTCTGTCAGAGAACGTGGTTCAATATCATCGTCGCAGTATGCGACGTTGATGGCAATATTACACGCAAATGAGTCATCTATGGTTGTGCTCTTTCTGTCCCAATACTCCCCAGTTCGTACTTAGTGTATCGAAACTTCATTTTCTCCCGGTTTTTCCTCTTCATGAGAGTGTGGGAGAGATGGGGTAGCAGGGCTTATAGTAGCATCCTGTGGTGGTATTTGTTTACCATTGCCAAGGGTCCTACTCTTTCGAGGGACTTGATCCTTGAATCCCGGTGGTCGCCCTCTCTTTTTGGGAGGTCCAACCATTTCTGCTGCAGGCGGATTGCATCCATTTTGCGGTATGTCAATCCTAGCTGGAGTGTTAGCAGCAAGGACATGTGATTTGACAATCTTCTGGTTGTTAGTAAATTTGTCCGGCAAGAGATGGACATTGTTTTGGATGTGGAGAATCTTCAGGACCTCCTCCTCACACTGGCTTGTGGGTGGATCAAAGTGACATAATGTCTTTGTATCCCAAGTGATACATTCTGAAGCTTCGGGCTTCTTTGTCTGTGAGCCTAGTCTTGGAAACGATATTTCATCGAATTCACAGTCTTCTAGACGTGCCTTGAAAACGTCTCCCGTAAGGGTTCTAGGAATCTAATTATGGAGGGGGTGTCAAACCCAACATAAATGCCTAGGCGACGTTGTGGACCCATCTTTGTCCTTTGTGGTGGTGCTATGTGGACGTATACTGCACAACCAAATATTCTCAAGTGTGAGACAATTGGTGGGGCTCCAAGTGCTAGTTGCATTGGAGAAGATGACTGACCTCCAGAAGGTCTTAATTTTATTAAATATGCAGCATGCAAAATTGCATGACCCCACGCATTCACTGGCATCTGGGAGTGAAGTAATAATGGACGAGCAATCCATTGCAGTCTCTTAATTAGAGATTCTGATAACCCATTTTAGGTGTGAACATGTGCTACGGGATGTTCGACTTCAATTCCCTGAGCTTGGCAATAGTCTAGAAAGACTTGTGACGTATACTCCCCCGCATTGTCCAGACGAAGTTTCTTTATCTGGTAGTCGGGGAAGTGGGCCCGTAACTTGATTATCTGAGCTAAAAGCTTAGATAGTGCTAGGTTACGGGTGGACAGTAGACACACATGTGACCACTTAGTAGATGCGTCTATCAGGACCATGAAGTATCTGAACGGACCACTTGATGGGTGTATCGGCCCACAAATGTCTCTGTGGATTCTTTCCAGAAAGCTTGGGGACTCCACGTCCACTTTCAGTGGAGAGGGTCTCGTAATCAGTTTACCCTTATAACAGGGTGTACATGGGAATTTGCCTTTTTGAAAAATCTTCAGGATCTTCAGGTCTATACCCTTGGAGCTTTTTATGATGCGGTACATCATAACAGAGCCAGGGTGTCCCAGTCTACTGTGCCAGAGTTGGAATTCTGGTGTTTGGGGGCACTGCAGGTGCTCCGCCATGGATGTTTCTGGAGTTTGTATACTTGTTTGGTAGAGTCCCGAGGGGAGTCCCTTGAAACGTTCCACAATGGTTTTTGAACCATTTGTAAGAGACGTTACAAGCAAGTATTCCCTTTTATCTTCCTCGACCGTCTCTAAGTGATATCCGTTTAAACAGATATCTTTAAAGCTTAGGAGGTTTCGGATAGATTTAGGGGAGTATAACGCATTTTTAAGTGTGATTTGTGTGTTACCGGGGAGCAATATAATTGCTTCTCCTGATCCTTCGATTATGTTTGCTGGTCCTGAGATTGTTCTCAGTGGACCAGAATAGCTACTTATGCTCGTGAAGTAGTCTATGTTTTGAAGGATTGAGTGCGTCGATGCACTGTCCACTAGGCAGATTAATTCCATATCTAAAAAGAAAGACATTCAAGCAGTAAATGATATGAAAAGAAAAGATCTACTTTCATAAAAAAGGATGCTCAAAATATTGTTTGACATGGAATAAAAACTAGATATGATGCATAAAAAGAAGGTACATTGCTAGTACATAGAAGTGGTCCAAAACTAGAGAGTGTCATCTCCCATGAAGTCTTCAGGAGTCCATGAGGTCTCTGGCAACGCTGCGCTCTCAATCAGGTTTGTCTCAGCTCGAGGCTTGAGGCTTGCCTGGTAGAGGTCCTGGAGGTGTTTCGGGGTGCGGCAGATTCTGGACCAGTGGCCCGTCATTCCGCATTTGAAGCACTTATCCTCCCAGTCTTTCTTGGGAGTGCCACCTTTGTTGGACATCCTCTTTTGCTTCTTTTCCGCGAACTTCTGGTTCTGAGGAGGAGCTGGGGGAGTGGCCTTCTTCTGCTGCTTTTGTTGTTTCCATTTCTGGAATTTTGCCTTTTTGTCCATCTTCTTTTTCTGGGAAGACTGTAAGTGTGCCTCTGCAGGAGGTGGCAGTGGAGCGGAGCCAGGAGGGCGCAGGTTGTGAGTGGCAACCAACATGTCTCTGTTCTGTTCAGCCATAAGCAGGCATGAAAGCAGATCAGAGTACTTTGTGAACTTCCTCTCACGGTATTGTTGCATAAGGATCATGTCCTTCTCGTGGAAATACGTGAACATCTTTTCCAGCAACATTTTCTCCGTCACCGTTTCACCGCACAACTTCAGGCGTGAGGTGATACGGAAGAGTGCTGCGTTGGACTCCGCTACGGATTTATAATCCGGTATGCGGAGGTGAGTCCACTCGTACTGCGCACAGGGGAGTATGACATCTCTCTGATGCCTGTACCTCTCCTCGAGTGCGTCCCACAGCTCGTAAGGATCCTCTACAGTAAGGTACTCGTCCTTTAGGGTCGAGTCTAAATGTTTCCTGATATATATAATGGCTTTCGCCTTTAATATATCGGAAATTTCCTCTGTATGAGGTGCTTCTTTTGAAGCATCCTTGTCGGCTGAGGCAGTACTTGTTGTTGCCTTCTCAGTCGTTGTGAGACTAAAACCATGAGAGCGTAGATGGAACTTTAGGTCCAACTGCCAACTCAGGTAGTTTGACCCATCGGCCTTCAGGACCGAAAAGTCGACATTCGCAAGTCTGGCCATTGGATGATCTAGCAATATATAAAAACAACATGTATCATTAAAACTGAGTAAAATAGACATCCACGCATGTATTTCAAGCATTTGTCATAGCATGGATCTATTAAAGGAAATTTAACATACATGCTTTTTACGGTTTCATAATGTGAATAATTAACAAAGGTTAACATTCACGCATGCTATTTGGCAGTTTCATTGTAACATTAAACATGGTATTAAAATAATTAACATCCACGCAATTAATGTATAAGCAATGAAAAAGAAAATGACTTAGGACTATGGGGATCAGCCAGCCGACACCGAAATAAAAAGAAGTACAGTCCGAAGTTACATCAAAAATTGCATGAAAGAATAAAATACAACTCGGGAACTTCAGAGAGAAGCCCCTATCTTCTTTGTGCATACTCCTTCAGCTCCTTTTTGGTGTCCTTCGGTCTTCTTTTTACATTTATATCCTCACTTACAAATTTCTCTAAAAAAAGAAAAATTGCAGGAAATTAAAAATGTCGGAAACCTGGCTGATCCATAAAAAATAGCCTAATCGCACATCCACGCAGATAATATATTGAAAACATACAACCATGCAGATAATCATATCACATGCATTTAAAGATTAATTAAATAATCTAAATTGTGTGTGACGTGCTAAAAAATTTATTTTTGAAAAACTTTTTACATTTGATCCAGATGTTTAATGTTTTGTTTACCGCTTTAAACCCTTTAAAATTTCTTTAATTATTTTTGGGCTTTTAAGGGCCAAAAATAAAAGAAAAAATTATTTGTGTTAATGGGCTAATTTTCAGGCTTTTGGGCCATGAAAACAACCCATTAGGGTTAATTGGGCCTCCCCCGAAAAATTGGCCCGTTTAGGGTTAGGGTTTCCGAAAACCCTAGGGAGGCCCGCGGCGTGTCGCCGCGACGGCTGGCCGCGCAAAGCGCGGCTGCCGTGGCGGCTACGGGCCGCGGCTGCGGGCCGCGGCCGCCGCAGCGGCGGGCCGCGGCACGGAATGGCTGGACATGTTCGGACCTCGGTGAGGATGAGTCTAGCCAAGGTGACGATGAGTCGATCCGATGCATAGAGGAGGCAGCTCCTGCGGGTGAGGCTACCACCATGGATAGCGACGAGGCAAGAGCGGTTGCTACGGAGGAGCCGGAGCCTACGGCTACATTGGAGGGAGATCAGGGGCCTGAATGGCTGTTGTAAGATCTGTCCTGCCTGATGGAAATTTTTGAATGTATAAGGGGGGTAATGTAAGTGAGAACAATATTTTGTAATGAAGAGTGACAAGAGAATTGGCTTGTGTATTCTCGAATGCCATTGCCTCTCATTATTTGTTGTCGCTCACACCTCGTGGTGGTCTCAATGCCATATGGTCCCTTTCGATGGGTTAGGCGCTGCTTCGGGGTGATCGAGGATAAACCATCAAACTATATTTAGAATTTGACCATCATGTTCTGTGGAGAGTTGAGATCCGCCCGACTCATGGTCTGATGATAAGGGGACTTGGGTCGTTTAGTAGCGAATCGGAGGTCCCTTCGACTTGCGGCTGACGACCGTTTGGGAGAGTCATTCATTAGCGAAAGGATGGCCCCTTCGACTTACGGCTGATGACCGTTTGAGATAGTCGTCCAGTCGCGAAGGGGTAGCCCCTACGACTTACGGCTGGCGACCGTTTGAGAGAGTCGTTCAGTAGCGAAGGGGTGGCCCCTTCGACTCATGGCTGACGCTCATTCGAGAGAGTCGTCCAGTCACGAAGGGGTGGCCCCTTCGACTTACGGCTGACGCTCGTTCGAGAGAATCGTCCAGTCGTGAAGGGGTGGCCCCTTCGACTCGTTCGAGAGAGTCATTCAGTAGTGAAGGGGTGGCCCCTTCGAATTACGGCTGACACTCGTTGGAGAAAGTCGTTCAGTAGAGAGGGGGTGGCCCCTTCGACTTATGGCTGAGGCTCGTTTGAGAGAGTCGTTCAGTAGCGATGGGGTGGCCCCTTCGACTTATAACTGACGCTGATTCGAGAGAGTCATTCAGTCGGGAAGGGGTGGCCCCTTCGACTTACGACTGACGCTCGTTTGAGAGAGTCGTTTAGTAGCGAGGGGGTGGCCCCTTCGACTTATGGCTGACGCTCGTTCGAGATAGTCGTTTAGTCGTGAAGGGGTAGCCCCTTCGACTTACGACTAACACTCGTTTGCGAGAGTCGTTCAATAGCGAGGGGGTGGCCCCTTCGACTTATGACTGATGCTCGTTCGAGAGAGTCGTTCAGTAGCGAAGGGATGGCCCCTTCGACTTACGGCCGGCACTCATTTGAGAGAGTCGCTCAGTAGCAAAAGGGTGGTCCTTTCTGTTGAATCTGGATCCTAGCCTGGGGGGTGAATATGCTTATAAAAATATTCTCGCACAACCCACGAGGAATCACACACAGTTAAAATCACAAGCAGAGTAAATAAGAGGCAATCAAAGAGTACGCATAGATATACACTAGTTCGGTCGCATCAACGACCTACATCCAGCCTCCAAGCAAATACTAGCATTAATATGGTCCTTCTGTACACCTACAATGGGGTCTAGCTCCAACTCCCCACCTATACTGTACCACACTCAACACAGTGCAGAACACTATCAACCTAGTAAATGCGTATCTTGACTGCGACAACACGTCAAGACCCACTTGTCTAGCCCCAACCAGACAAGTCCCAAAAGAATACAAATGTGGTAAAGTTTCCCCTACGAAGATCTAACTAACTACTACACAAAATAATAAACAAGAGTTTAGAAAGCTCAGTTTGTGTAGCGGTGGTCGTCTTCGTCAATCGGCACGGGCGAGCTCTCGCCTGGTAAGATATAGATGTCGTATCTCGTCTGCAACTCAAGTTGCCGCTCTCGCTTGACTCCTCTTTGATTATTGCGGCCTTATATTGATGGTGCAGCAGTAGTGCATGGACTGAACCAGCAGTGCGTGGACAGAACCATGCAGTGCGTGCGCAGCCCCCCCGCAGTGCGTGGACAACCCCTTGTTTGCTCTAGCAGTCCATGTGCAGACCCTTCCTTGATGTTTTAGCAACCTCATCTTGGTGTTTGGGTGCTACAACTTGCGACTATAGTCTCTCCTCTTCAATGGCAACTTGCGGCTATGGTTCTCTTCTCGTCAGTGGCAACTTGCGGCAATGGTTCTCTTCTCAGATGTTGCAGCATTGATGTGTGCTTGGGCTATGGAGTTGTGCAAGGAGATGTGGAGAGTAACTTGGAGATGTAGCTTGCGTGCAAGGGCTTGGAGGAGATGAAGAACTTTGGCCTAGGAGATGATGACATATATGAAGCTATTCAGAATACAACTCATGCTAAAATAAATATCACTGATTTAATACAGAGATTAAAATCAGAAAAATAAACCATGTCATATAGCACTGAGTTGTGATCATCTTGGCGCAAACGGTTCGTCAATCCGAGCTCTGTGGAGAAAGTTATGCACTTTTTAGCGTCGTCCGTCGAGCTCCTTGCAAAGTTGCGGCCATGAAGGTTTTCTCTAGGGTTGTGGCCGAATTTCTTTGGTTTCCTCTCTCTCAAAATCTCTCTCTCTTTGAATATGATTTTATATAGGAGAGGATGTGATATGATAGAATCAATTAGAATCTCATATTTGATGAAGATGGGAGGGAATCCTAGTTTGATTAGGATTTGAATAAATCTCTTAGGATATGGAGTTTGTATATGAATGGCTATGGAATTCAATTTGTGTAGCTATAGGATTTGAGTTAGATATCATTGCAATACTAATTGGATTATGATTTTGGATTCAAATGGGATAAGAGATTTGATAGGATCTTTAATTGATTTGAATCAATCAAAGGAGATTTGAAAGAGATACTCCATATCTTTTCATATTGGAATATGATTAGAATGGCAATGGTGATATGAATCAATCTTAAATTAATATGAATAAGATCCTCTCCAATTTGACTTGGTCTAATTTCTGTAGCTATAGTCACCATCTCTTTGACCAAGTCCAAGTTGCTAATTGAATAGCCATTTCTCCATCTTCAAATTTGCTATATGAATAGCAATTTCTCCAACGCATTGACTAAGTCATCAAATGTAGATTTACTACTTTTCCATTCCTGAAACACACTAGCTCACACGTTAAATAGTTCGTGCATGTTTGTTATCATCAAACTAGAGATCCTAGATCGTTGCTTCCGACAATCTCCCCCTTTTGATGATGACAAACCAATAAAAGATTTGAGTAATGAGAAATGTGTGTGTGAAATGTGATGAAGGATTTAATGCAAATGATGTATACAATGCGACGTTCAAGCATTAGTGACAAGCATGCTCCCCTTATTTTCAAGCTCTCCCTTGAACATGTATTTCTAGTGCTCCCCCTTCAACACATAATACCAAATCTTTTTTTCAACTTTTCTCCCCCTTTGTTTTCATCAAAAGCGTATTAGTGAAAGTCAATCGATTATCACATGCAAAAATAACGTATTAAAGATTATACCTATCACTTGCATGTCATTTTCCATAAAGTAAGCAATTCAAATTCATTAAAAATCATAATTTAGACTTCACCACCATTGTGTAAGTGTGATAAGGTAAACATTGAAGTACAAAGAGAGATTCAATTTAGAACATCAGCCGAAACCAATCCACATTTTCCATTTAACATGAACATCACTAGGATTGATTTTTCCCATCTCATTAAATAATGAATTCATGGTACCAAACCCCAAAACATAGCCCAAAAGGACTCTTAGATGTGGGGGTGGCATTGCTTGACGAGTAAAATACACCAACGCTAAAGATTACCCATAAAGCATATGTTGGATACTCGTGGGTAGTGTATTTGCCATGAATTGTATCCATTTTACATACGGAGCAATATTCATGTAATTTTTTTCTCATATTCATTTCTTTTTGTGCTCAATTTGTATTCATGGCAATACACATCATATCCCTTAGATTATTCAGTTTTTATTCACCCTACATTCACTTTCCAATATTCATAAAAAGAATCTCCAAATGTACAACAAGTTTAATATTCGTGGAAGTGAGTATGTAGGTGTATAAATCAAATTAATCATTTCATGAAGCATGTCATTTCTACTAAATAGATTCTAACATGCGCATGTAGCTATAATGATAATACAATGATTTCTACAAAGGATATGAATGAACATTCAATAATACAACTTATAAAGATTCAAAAGGAGGTATTCATTAAGCACCATTTTTTTTGGTTTTTCATTTTTTTGGTTTTCTTTTTATAAAGAACTAAAACAAACCTAAAAGGCAAACAAACAAGCAAACAAACAAAAATTAAATCAAGCACACAAAATCTATGAAGGTATGCAATGAATGCAAAGAGGGAAAAGAAATATACCTTTGTGTTGCCATTTGACTAAGGAGCCAAAGAATGAAATTTTCAATTCATTGCTCCTCGCCAAATCTCCACCTCACCTACATGAAAAGTGTTAAGTGTGACCTTGAAATCCAACAAGGTCCACTAGTGTTAGTCATCAAAGCTTTAGGAACCCACACTTGTTTGAACTTTATGTTCGTTGGTGGGACCGGAAAGGTGCTCTCTCTCAAGTGCAAGAGTCCGTACAAGTAGTAAAATCTGGGAGTCCAGATGTCGAATCCACGGGAAGAAATCTGTTGCAACCACAATTCAAATCAAATAGAAATCTATCAGAAAGAGACTAACCACTTCACAAATGATGACGGTGATGGTGAAGTGAACACGTGAACAATATAAACATAGAAATACGTGAGAACAAATATCTATAAAAGGTATGCACATGGTATGGGTTCGTTAGGATCAACGATTCGTATTAATTTGGTTGATAGGTACAACACAATGAATTCTCCTTTTGGGAGAAATTCACCGGAAAATACCCAATATAACTCAATGAATTCTCCTTTTGGGAGCAATTCATCGGAAGATGCCCTTTTGGGGGTTCAAACACAATATTCAAAAAGATCGTCGCTAAAGTTATAATACGATATGAAACTCTCTTTTGGAGAGATCAAAACTACGGTATGAAACTCCCTTTTGGGGAGATCAAAACTCACCCTTTTGGGGCGATCATCAACTAAATTAATTCTTTTGGAATCTAAAAAAAGTCGATTTAGGAACAACGATTACAATTTTAGCGACGTTTTAACGATTTAGCACATGGAATACAACCAAATAAACACGAATAATATCCCCTAACTACTCCATATCATGCACAAATAGGTTCTAGCTACTCATCGTGCAATAATAAACAAGTTTCATAACAAAATACTTCAAGTTCATAGCAAAATACAATAGAAAACACCAAAATACGGGATAGAAGTTGAAGAAAATATCACTAATTCTCCTTGAAAAGACTTCAAACTCTCTGGAAATAATAAAACAAGCCTCTGGAATTTTACAGAATTTTTCAGGGGGAAAATACGGCTCCTAGAGCCTCCAATACGCCCAAAATACGCCCCAATCTGCTTGAATACGCCCAAAAACCCTAGGAATACCTTATATAATAAGATTGCGGGTTTTAGAAGCTTATTGGGTTTAAAACCCGCACCCGAATGCATCCCAACCGCACATCCAGATCGGATCAAACCACGGCCGTTGATCCAAGCGGGATCGGACCACGCCTCGCCACATGGCCTTTAATTTTCGTGCGCAAACCCGCTTCGTTTCTTCGATCCGCGCCCGCTTCGTTTGTAGCCGTTGGATTGAAGATTGACGCCCACGATCGCGCCACGTCGCTCGCCCGCGACTCCGAGTTCGATTCGCAAGCGGGTTGCGTTATAGCCGTCCGATCGTGATCGTGTGGTGAAGATTCAGCCACGTCGCCGCTTAGATTCTATTGTGTCTGGACCGTCGGATGAAGATCGAAGGGTTGCAAAGCCGCCACGTCGCCGCTTCTTTGATTTCGAGCGGGAGATTTGTGGACCGTTCGATCGAAATCGAACGGCTGAGGGATTTACGCGTCGCCCGCTGCTGTGAGACGTTGGATACGGCGGGAAGCGGCGGATGGCCGCCACGTGGCACATGCTGATTGGGTGGCGGCCGTATTTCCGTATTTTCGAGCGTATTTCCCCATTTAAATTGTATTCTGCATTCAAAAATACACGGTAATTAGCACAGATCTCAGAAAAATACAAATAAATAGTCGTTGGAATCGTGAGAATGAGACCAAGCTAGGAAAAATATAATAATTGCAGAAATACGTCGTTAAATGCTGTTTTGTGCTCAAATAGTGTGTTTTCTCTAATAAATAAATGTGTAGAAAATACGTACGTATTAGAGAACAATGTAGCATCACATGAGCACAAAATAGAGCTAAATGGGGGGTAAAATATGTAATATTGAACCCGAATCACACCCCCCAACTAGCGATTTGCTAGTCTCTAGCAAAAATAGCGATAAATACGGACGATCAATAAAACAATAAGTTCTTTCGAATTGCTTATGGCCTGGCTCAATAATACGCATTCCAACATGGTCTTGGCCATCAATATACACATCCATGAACAAAATCAATCACACAATATTTTCTCTAATTTAATTTGAATAAAAATCATACAAGCATCGTTTTGCGCAAGCGAAAGTATAACACATCGTTTTATTCTAGTTTTCTTGTTTCCAAGGAATTGGCCTATCAAAACAATCATTCAAGTCATGGGTATTGAAGTTGCTTAGTATATTCACCATTTTCTTTTCTTTTATTCGTTCCGCATAACGCGCATCAAGCAACATTCGCAGAAAAAAGTATAACTTGGATCGCTCCATCAAATGAGTGAGTTTCCGGTCAATGGCTCCCAAATCAGACGATCTTAGGGCATTAGGCCAAGAAGGACCCCTCGGACTGTACTACTCGAGCCAACCAAGTTATTTATTAGTGACATACTTATTCATTCATTTTTCATCATTCATTTTTCTTTTCATTTTCTTTTCTTTCTTTTCTTTCTTTGTAAGCAACTCAAAACCCATCAACATGAATATGAACATTAATAACAGAGGCCAAATTCCTCGTCAACTTGAAAATGTTTCTAATAAATCGTGTATACTTAAGCTTTTTAGCATGCATGAAATATATGTTTCGAGATATTAATCATGGAATTTGAAAGTTTACATGAATAGTATATTAATGGTAATTCCATGAAGGAAAAATAATCAACTCAAGCCATAAAAATTTTCAGAACTCAATTAATGTATAATCATCCGCATTCGAGGCATATGAAGGAGTTTTTAAAAGATGAGATTTGGTGATATATTCTTATCTTAACCTTATTTTTGAAAAAATTGAAAAAAAATCCTAAGTCTCGTATATACACCCCCAACTAAAGATGGACATTGTCCTCAATGTCAGAAGAGGTACGAGTTTATTCAAGCAAGCAACCTAGAAAGCGTTTAAAAACTACACTACTGGAAAGAACACACCGTGATCAAATGGCAGATCCCGAATCTTTAATGGTGGAGGAAGTTGTTCAATTTGCTCCTTGCGCTCCTCGGCAATTATTCTTCCTCCAAAAACTAATTTGGACCCCAGCAACACAACTCCAAGCATCTCTATAAGCTGTTTGCCAATGTCCTGCGAGCGATGAGTTATGTCAGTCCAAATTATTTTAAAATTATTCTCAATGAAAATATTCCAAATATAGTCATCAAAATAAGTGAAAGAAATTAAAGCAAGTTGACGACTACTCCCTGAAAGATTTGCACTACTCTCTGTACGATGCTCGATCGTTGTGGAGAGGGGTAATGATTTTGGGACAAAACTGGAGGAGGGCATGGTTCTGACTCCATGGCGATAATCTCAAAACCCTTTTCCCTAGCTGTCTCCTCCTTTCGTTCATCCAAAATTGCTAGCTCGTCCTCTCTTTTGCACACACTTTCTGCCATGTGTATATTTATATTCGTGTCCTCAACGTGACATGACTCGCTCGATATTCCTGCAATAGAAGATAAACTCGTATTAGAATCTTGAAATTGAGTTTCAAAAGCCTTACTTTCTTCTAAGCAAGTGGCAATCCAATTAAGATCTTCAATGGAATTTTGAATCTGCCGACTCCGAGCAAGGAAATTCTCCTGGAATTGATGGGATGTGGCCTCCTGTGTCTGAATAGTCTGGTAAGCTTCCTCTTTCAAGGATTGCAAAGGTACGTCTACGCTTTGCTCTTCTTGATCGAGGCACGAAGGCTCCGTTGAATCGCTCTCTGAAATCTCTTCCACGGTTTCTTCGTTTTCTTGCAGAGACTCCATGTATTCCCACGCCACTGTCGGCGTCATGCCTCCCAATAATTCCTGCAGCTGCGGTTGTAGTCCATCTAGGAAGAACGCCATAAGCTCTTCATTTGTGTACCCATGCTGCGGATAGCTCGATATAATGTCTGTGAACCTCCTCCAGGCCTGAAAGAAAGTTTCACAGTCAGTTTGATTAAAAGTAACTATTTTGAGCTTCTCCATTCTATGTTTGTGTGCATTAGCATATCGTGCATCATAAAGATTGTTTGTGCAATAGAAGTTCATATATTCCATTTTGAAATAAAATAAAATAAAATAATAAAAAAAAAGTTTATGTACAGTAAAGTGGAAAGATCTCACCGGAGGTCCTCTAAATGAAATAAACCGTAGTCACAAACCATTCCTCCCCGGCAACGGCGCCAAAAACTTGGTGGGACCGGAAAGGTGCTCTCTCTCAAGTGCAAGAGTCCGTACAAGTAGTAAAATCTGGGAGTCCAGATGTCGAATCCACGGGAAGAAATCTGTTGCAACCACAATTCAAATCAAATAGAAATCTATCGGAAAGAGACTAATCACTTCACAAATGATGACGGTGATGGTGAAGTGAACACGTGAACAATATAAACATAGAAATACGTGAGAACAAATATCTATAAAAGGTATGCACATGGTATGGGTTCGTTAGGATCAACGATTCGTATTAATTTGGTTGATAGGTACAACGCAATGAATTCTCCTTTTGGGAGAAATTCACCGGAAAATACCCAATATAACTCAATGAATTCTCCTTTTGGGAGCAATTCATCGGAAGATGCCCTTTTGGGGGTTCAAACACAATATTCAAAAAGATCGTCGCTAAAGTTATAATACGATATGAAACTCTCTTTTGGAGAGATCAAAACTACGGTATGAAACTCCCTTTTGGGGAGATCAAAACTCACCCTTTTGGGGCGATCATCAACTAAATTAATTCTTTTGGAATCTAAAAAAAAGTCGATTTACGAACAACGATTACAATTTTAGCGACGTTTTAACGATTTAGCACATGGAATACAACCAAATAAACACGAATAATATCCCCTAACTACTCCATATCATGCACAACTAGGTTCTAGCTACTCATCGTGCAATAATAAACAAGTTTCATAACAAAATACTTCAAGTTCATAGCAAAATACAATAGAAAACACCAAAATACGGGATAGAAGTTGAAGAAAATATCACCAATTCTCCTTGAAAAGACTTCAAACTCTCTGGAAATAATAAAACAAGCCTCTGGAATTTTACAGAATTTTTCAGGGGGAAAATACGGCTCCTAGAGCCTCCAATACGCCCAAAATACGCCCTAATCTGCTTGAATACGCCCAAAAACCCTAGGAATACCTTATATAATAAGATTGCGGGTTTTAGAAGCTTATTGGGTTTAAAACCCGCACCCGAATGCATCCCAACCGCACATCCAGATCGGATCAAACCACAGCCGTTGATCCAAGCGGGATCGGACCACACCTCGCCACGTGGCCTTTAATTTTCGTGCGCAAACCCGCTTCGTTTCTTCGATCCGCGCCCGCTTCGTTTGTAGCCGTTGGATTGAAGATTGACGCCCACGATCGCGCCACGTCGCTCGCCCGCGACTCCGAGTTCGATTCGCAAGCGGGTTGCGTTATAGCCGTCCGATCGTGATCGTGTGGTGAAGATTCAGCCACGTCGCCGCTTAGATTCTATTGTGTCTGGATCGTCGGATGAAGATCGAAGGGTTGCAAAGCTGCCACGTCGTCGCTTCTTTGATTTCGAGCGGGAAATTTGTGGACCGTTCGATCGAAATCGAACGGCTGAGGGATTTAAGCGTCGCCCGCTGCTGTGAGACGTTGGATACGGCGGGAAGCGGCGGATGGCCGCCACGTGGCACATGCTGATTGGGTGGCGGCCGTATTTCCGTATTTTCGAGTGTATTTCCCCATTTAAATTGTATTCTGCATTCAAAAATACACGGTAATTAGCACAGATCTCAGAAAAATACAAATAAATAGTCGTTGGAATCGTGCGATCGAGACCAAGCTAGGAAAAATATAATAAGTGCAGAAATACGTCGTTAAATGCTGTTTTGTGCTCAAATAGTGTGTTTTCTCTAATAAATAAATGTGTAGAAAATACGTACGTATTAGAGAACAATGTAGCATCACATGAGCACAAAATAGGGCTAAATGGGGGGTAAAATATGTAATATTGAACCCGAATCATTCGTGTTCCTAAATTTACAATAATAGGATGTGTGACCAACACTATCATAAGTAAAGCACTTTGCATGCATATTTTTCACAATAGAAGGCACATTGTGGAATTTCTTAAAAATAGGCTTTTTAGCATTTTAAGAACCAAATCCAAGTCCTCGTCTATTATTGCCATATAATTGATTTTCAAGTATGGTATCCAACGAATATTTTCCAATTGAAAATTTTCTTAATGACAATTCTAGATTACAAACTTTGGATTTTAATAATTTATTTTTATCCACACGCAAAGTACATTTACTTATAAAAGCTCTCTTATTTTCCTCCTCCTTTTCAAATCCAACTATTTTCCTTTTAAAATCGTTATTTAACATGCACATTTTATCATTAAGCTCTCTAATCATATAATCCTTTTCAATTTCAAGCTTAATTTAGTCTTGCTTAAGCATGCTAATATTATTCAATAAGGAAGAACAAGAAAGACAAGTAGCTTTTTCATGCATGCTACCTTTTTCTTTTTCTAGTAACGCAATTTTAGCGTTACATGCAACAAATTTCTCTTTAAGAATGTCTACTTCATCAGAAATGTCACAGTTTTCTTTTTGTAATTTAAAGATAGCATTCCTATAGTCATTTAAAGTGAGTTCTAGCTCATCAATTTCCTCTTGCATGGCTTTACAGATAATTAGAAGTTCAGCTTTACTATCGGATTTTACCTCGTTTTGTTTTGCCATCAAGCAGAGGGAGGAGTGTGCTTCATTCTCCTCGAGCTTATCTCCACTATCCATGTCCCACGTTCGCACTACAGCTTTTCCTTTCTTCTCTGCGATACCAGCTGTTTCTCGTGGGCAATGTCTAGCGAAGTGTCTCTGCTTCCTGCATTTAAAACAAATAACTTTACGCTTAGTATTGTCACAAAGAGAAGCATCATAATTATTTAAGAGAGCGTCTCTTCCCTTTTGATTCTTTTCATTGCAGCTGAGGGATTTCTCACTTCCATATGCAATTTCCAAAGTCCTCCATATATCCTGCACAGAAGAGCATTGTGAGATACGATCAAATATTATTCTACTCAACCCACACAATAAGATATTCATTGCTCTAGTATTTATAACACACACATTTTTATCATTTAAATTCAGATTAATTTCACGCATAGAATATCTGTTATCAATAATGTATCAAGTATCAACATCAACGGATAGTAAATAATTTTTCATCCTAGCCTTCCTTCCAATATATATAATCATGGCCACTAAATAAAGGAGGACGATCAATATGCATGCCGTGAGAAAAGACTAACTTTGTGGTTTTCATGATAACTAGACTAGACTAGATCCTCTAACCTGCTCTGATGCCACTTGTTGGAGCTGGATCCTAGCCTAGGGGGGGTGAATAGGCTTATAAAAATATTCTCGCGCAACCCACGAGAAATCGCACGCAGTTAAAATCACAAGCAGAGTAAATAAGAGGCAATCAAAGAGTACGCACATATATACCCTGGTTCGGTCGCATCAACGATCTACATCCAGCTCCCAAGCAAATACTAGCATTAATATATTCCTTCTATACACCTACAATGGGGTCCTAGCTCCAACTCCCCACCTAGACTGTACCACACTCAACAAAGTGCAGAACACTATCAACCTAGTAAATGCGTATCTTGACTGCGACAACACGTCAAGACCCTCTTGTCTAGCCCCAACCAGACAAGTCCCAAAAGAACACAAATGTGGTAAAGTTTTTTCTACGAAGATCTAACTAACTACTACACAAAATAATAAACAAGAGTATAGAAAGCTCAGTTTGTGTAGCGGTGGTCGTCTTCGTCAATCGGCACAGGCCAGCTCTCGTTTGGCAAGATATAGATGTCTTGTCTCGTCTGCAACTCAAGTTGCCGTTTTCGCTTGACTCCTCTTTAATTATTGCGGCCTTATCTTGATGGTGCAGCGACAGTGCATGGACTGAACCCAACAATGCGTGGATTGAACCCTGCAGTGCGTGGACTGAAACCTGCAGTGCGTGGACATAACCCTGCAGTGCGTGCGCAGCCCCCCACAGTGCGTGGACAACCCCTTGTTTGCTCTAGCAGTCCATGTGCAGACCCTTCCTTGATGTTTTAGCAACCTCCTCTTGGTGTTTGGGTGCTGCAACTTACGGCTATGGTCTCTCCTCTTCAATGGCAACTTGCGGCTATGGTTCTCTTCTCGTCAGTGGCAACTTGCGGCTATGGTTATCTTCTCGGATGTTGCGGCCTTGAAGTGTGCTTGGGCTATGGAGTTTCGCAAGGAGATGTGGAGAGTAACTTGGAGATGTAGCTTGCGTGCAAGGGCCTGGAGGATATGAAGAACTTTGGCCTAGGAGATGATGAAATATATGAAGCTATTCAGAATACAACTCATGCTAAAATAAATACCACTGATTTAATACAGAGATTAAAATCAGAAAAATATCACCATGTTATAGAGCATTGAGTTGTGATCGTCCTGGCGCAAACAGTTCGTCAATCCGAGCTCTGTGGAGAAATTTATGCACTTTTTAGCGTCGTCCGTCGAGCTCCTTGCAAAGTTGCAGCCATGAAGGTTTTCTCTAGGGTTGTGGCCGAATTTCTTTGGTTTCATCTCTTGCAAAATCTCTCTCTTTGAATATGGGTTTATATAGGAGATGATGAGATATGATAGAATCAATTAGAATCTCATATTTGATGGAGATTGGAGGGAATCCTAGTTTGATTAAGATTTGAATAAATCTCTTAGGATATGGAGTTTGAATGTGAATGGCTATGGAATTCAATTTCTGTAGCTATAGGATTTGAATTAGATATCATTGCAATACTAATTGGATTATGATTTTGGATTCAAATAGGATAGGAGATTTGATAGGATCTTTAATTGATTTGAATCAATTAAAGGAGATTTGAAAGAGATACTCCATATTTTTCCATATTGGAATATGATTAGAATGGCAATGGTGATGTGAATCAATGTTAAATTGATATGAATTAGATCCTCTCCAGTTTGACTTGGTCCAATATTTGTAGATATAGTCACCATCTCTTTGACCAAGTCCAAGTTGCTAATTGAATAGCCATTTCTCCATCTTCCAATTTGCTATATGAATAGCAATTTCATTACCGCGTTGACTAAGTCATCAAATGTAGATTTACTACTTTGCCATTCATGAAACACACTTAGCACACACGTTAAATAGTTTATGCATGTTTGTTATCATCAAACTAGAGATCCTAGATCGTTGCTTCTGACACTTTCGACTTACGACTGACGCTCGTTTGAAAGAGTCGTTCAGTAGCGAAGGGATGGCCCCTTCGACTTACGGCTGACGCTCGTTCGAGAGAGTCGTTCAGTAGCGAAGGGGTGGCCCCTTCGACTTAGGCTGACGCTCGTTCAAGAGAGTCATTCAGTAGCGAAGGGGTGGCCTTTCGACTTACGGCTGACGCTCGTTTGAGAGAGTCGTTCAGTAACGAAGGGGTGGCTCCTTCGACTTACGACTGACGCTCGTTCGAGAGAGTCGTTCAGTCACGAGGGGGTGGCTCCTTCGACATACGACTGACGCTCGTTTGAGAGAGTCGTTCAGTAGCGATGGGTGGCCCCTTCGACTTATGGCTGATGTTCGTTTGAGAGAGTCGTTCAGTAGCGAGGGGTGGCCCCTTCAACTTATGGCTGACGCTCGTTTGAGAGAGTCGTTCAGTAGCGAGGGGTTACCCCTTTAACTTATGGTTAACGTTTGTTCGAGAGAGTCGTTCAGTAGCGAAGGGGTGGCCCCTTCGACTTACGGCTGCCGTTCGTTCGAGAGAGTCGTTCAGTAGCGAGGGGGTGGCCCCTTCGACTTACGGCTGATGCTCGTTCGAGAGAGTCGTTCAGTCGCGAAGGGGTGACCCCTTCGACTGACGACTGACGCTTGTTTGAGAGAGTCGTTCAGTAGCGAAGGGGTGGCCCCTTCGACTTATGGCTGACGCTCGTTTGAGAGAGTTGTTCAGTAGCGAGTGTGTGGCCACTTCGACTTACGGCTGACGCTCGTTCGAGAGAGTCCTTCAGTAGCGAAGGGATGGCCCTTCGATTTACGGCTGATGCTCGTTTGAGAGAGTCGTTCAGTAGCGAGGGTGGCCCTTTCGACTTATGGCTGACGCTCATTTTGGAGTCATTTGTAACAACGTAAGTTCGGTTTTCCCAACACCTCATGAGGATCAGGTCCTTTTTCGAGGGGAGTTTTGATTGGGTAATCTCTGCAAACTTTACGAAGGCTCAAAGAAGCAAAGTTTTATTTGATAAAGGAAATATGCTTTACTGACGGAAATGAAAAACAGAAAAGGCGTACAGGCGTTTTTTGATCGACGTCGGAGCTGTTGCCGTTCACCTCTTCTTTATTCGCTTTGGGTTTATAGATGGCTCATCAGTCGACCACCGTGGTGACGGGGGATCCCATCATCTTGCTCTTCTGTTTTGTGGATCCTTCCTTGACGGCTGGATCGTTGGCCCGGCCTTTGGGGTGTCCTTGTTTGATTAGGGCGTCGATCTCCTTCTTGAGAGTCCAACAGTCGTTTGTGTCGTGCCCGTAGTCTTTGTGATATTTGCAGAATTTGAGATCGTCCCTCTTCTCGTATTTGCCCTTCTTTGCAGCCTCTTGTATTAGTTCTTCTCGTGGGGCGTAGGCAAGGACTTCTGTCTTAGGGACGACCGACTTAGCGTAGGTAGAACGCTCCTTGCGTCGTGGGCTTCTCTCCCTAGGCCTCTTGTCCCGGGACTCCTGGCGGGGGGTTCCCGAGTTTGATTTCTCTCACCTCGTGTCTCCGCCACGGGAGGGAGTGTTCTTCACATTGGCTCCAGCTGGTTCTTCTGCCTCCTCGGAGGAAGTGAACCGATCTGTTACGTTGAGCATCTCTGCGACGATATTAGAGGGAATTGGTGAAGGGCCCTCCTCAAGTGCTTGTTCATGACCGCCTGGGTGAGCGCCGCTATGATGGTCACGTCCGGCGTTTCTTCTACATCGAGCCTCTCATCGTTGAATCTCTGGAAGGAGGCTCGGATTGACTCGTTCTCGTTTTGTTTGAGCAAGAAGAGGTGGGACGACCTCTTCTTGGGTCGTCGTCCGACGGTGAATTGCTTGCAAATATTTTCGTCAGCTCGTCGAATGAGCCGATGCAGCAGCGGGGTAGCCCTTTGTACCAGCTTTTGGCCCTCTTGAACAGGGTAGCATGGAAAGCTCTACAAAGGTATAGCTCGTCGTCCCCATGGAGTAGCATGGTATTCAAATACTTCTGAATGTACGACCATGGGTCGCCTCTGCCATCATAAGCTGGTTGGACAGTGAGCTTGAATTTGAGTAGAAATGGAGCAGAGAGGATAGTCTTCCGAATAGTGGATTGGACCAGCACGGATCCTCCCGCTCCGGGTTACGAGAAGTTGGCTCCGGAGGATCGGTTCAAGATCTTCTTCTTTTTTTGCAAATCCACCTGCAGGGTTTAGTGGGTTATAACCTGGTGGTGCCCCGTACATTACCTGAGCCAGGATGTTGCGGGTCGCTGCCCGGTAATTGGAGTAGGTGTGTTCTTGCTGGGGCACGAAAGCTCGATTATTGACACCGGCTCCGTTGTATTGGTGGGCCGGGGGGTCGAACCGTCGAGATTAATCTCTGCCCTTGGGTCCCCCAGATCCTGGAGGTATGCTGAGCCCCTCGTTGGCGTCAGGTACGGGTTTGGAGGCGACAGCGGCTCATTTACGGGGGATGGGCTCCCCATGTTCTGGCGTACTAAAGCAGCCAATGCACCTAAGCTCATATCGACCTGCTCGATGAATTGGTTGAATTCTCTTCGAGTCACCCCGAGCTCCTTTGTTACCTCCGTTGGTCGAGGCGGTGGTGTGGTGGAGTGTGCGATGGAGTGTGCGGTGTCCTCTATCAAGACGATGTTTGCTCTTGGCTTCTCCTTCGGACCTTCGACCGGTCCAGCGTTGCTGGGTCCAGCTGTCATAACTTTTGGATTGCTTTGGGATGTCAAGCCGGTTAACGTTTTCCACAGACGACGCCAAACTATTAAGGCCAAAATTGACCAAGACAGTTGGCAGGCTGACGCAGACTCAAAGCGCTGAGCTAGAGCCTCGTCAGCAGCTGGAGTGGGACCCTCGGTTGGAGGAACTAGGGTCGATTGATGGTGGTTGGAGGTGATGCGACCTTCGACCGACCTTCGGGAAGTTGTTGCGTCGATAGTTCGAGGTTAGAGAACTCGACGTCGACCTTCAATGTCGGACTACGATCGTCGATCTACACCACATGCACTTGTTAGGGGGGGTCGGATCCGGGTTCCGAGCCAAGTCCCCCCCGATGCTTAAGTTAGTAGGGAACTTAAGTAAGAGAGGGAGTTTGGTGTAGTTGAGATCGACCCGCAGAGGTTCATCTTTAGACTGATGACGCAAGCTCCAATATAAGAATGGTAAAGTGAGAAAATAGAGTTCTATGTCTTAGACCTCTTACCTTGAAGATGTGACCCTTTCACCTATTTATAGAGGTTCGGGGTCCTTTTAGAGACGTTGGGGAGATAATGGCCACCCATAATGAGGCCACGATCTTCCACCATGAATGGGAGTAAACGTTACCCACGTCCCCGAGATTTCCGAACCCGCCTTTAATCCCACGTTTGTGCGATGCGGACCCAACGGTCGACTGGCCATTCGGGCTTTGACTGAGTCGACATCGGGTTTCTTTGGTGGGCCTTAGTCATCGTTTGATCGAGCTGTCTCGAATGCTGGCCCGATGGCTCAACAGTCGCAAAATCACTTTTGGCTTGAGTTGTCGTCATTGATGCGAGCTTAACGGTCGGTCAATACTTTATGAGCCGATGATTTAATTGAAGGAGACCAACGGTCAGCTCAGCTGTCGTCATTGATGCGAGCTTAACGGTCGGTCAATTCATTATGAGCCGATGATTTAATTGAAGGAGACCAACAGTCAGCTCGACTGTCGTCTTGAATGTCTTGAATGAAGGAACGATCGGCCCCACGTGAGTGCTTTTGGGCTGCCGGGCCCAAGCCGTGGACTTGCCCGTAGTGCTGTTGACGAACGAGCTTGAACGAGCTTGAACAGGGAGCTTGGTTTTGTTCATGAACAAAATCCATGTTCAAACTCTGTTTGTTTACTAACCGAGCTCTAAAAACATGTTCAAGCTTGTTCGTTAAGCTTACCAAACGAACGTAATTGAACGTAAATGAACATTTACCGAGCTTGTTCACGAGTAGTTCATCGAACGTTCTATTAGTTAACAAGACTTATCGAGCTTGTTCGTGAACATGTTCAGGAACAGGTTCGTGAACACACAATCAATCTTGTTCATGAACAGATTTTCAAACGAACGAACGTCAATTTTTTAGTCAGGAATAGTAATATTTAACTATAATTACCTATGACTAAATCAATTAAATAAAAGGATTAAATATTTACAGGACAAAAACAAACAAATCCAGCATAATAGCTCCATAAATCCCATTATAAACATCCATTTCAAGCATAGTAAAAATATAGTATTTGTCTAAATTTATTATTTTCGGTACATGTTCGTTCACGAACACTTAACGAACTTGTTCACGAACACTTAACGAGCTTGTTTATGAACAAAAATAAACGAACACAGTTATGTTCAAGCTCTGTTCGTTTACTAACCGAGCTCTAAAAATATGTTCAAGCTTGTTCATTAAGCTTCACGAACGAACGTAAACGAACATGTACCGAGCTTGTTCACGAGTAGTTCGTCGAACGTTTTGTTCGTCAACAGCCCTACTTGCCCGTCCAGGTGTTGAATGATTGGGCCGGCCCCGGGCGGTGTCAACTGTACAGTATCAGACCGTTGAGGTCTCATCCCTGCCAGCAAGGTTATGAATGTCGTCACCCGTTACGCAATTCTCTGCACATAACTCCAAAAAATGCCCGCACATGTCTCTGTTTTTCTTCGCAAGCAGCCAACATTTTCCACACCCACCGATTTTTGTTCTCTTCTGCCCACTTCCACCCGAATCTCAATCGCAAATCTCAATCGCTGTTGAAACTCAGCTCTCTTTCTTACTTCATTTATCCACTTCCTGCTCATCATCATCATCATCATCTTCATCCTTCTCCATGGAGTCCTCCATCTTCTTCTACGTAGCCATCACTCTTCTCACCTCCCTCCTCCTCGTCAAACTCCTCCACTCGTCCAACAAATCTAATAGCAAGCACCCATCACTCCCTCCAAGCCCGCCTTCTCTACCGATCATCGGCCACCTACACCTCTTCAAGAAGCCCCTCCACCGCACCCTCGCCCGCCTCTCCGCCCACCACGCCGCCCCCGCCCTCCTCCTCCGCTTCGGGTCCCGCCATGTCCTCGTCGTCTCCTCCCTCCCCCTCTTCGACGAATGCTTCACCAAGAACGACGTCGCCTTCGCCAACCGCCCCCAGCTCCCCTCCTCCAAGTCCCTCACCTACAACTACTCCACCCTCGCCTCCGCCCCCTACGGCCCCCACTGGCGCAACATCCGCCGCATCGCCACCATCGAGCTGCTCTCCTCCGCCCGCCTGCAGTCCTTATCCGACGTCCGCCACGACGAGGTGAAGTCGCTGGTCCGCTACTTGCTCGCAGAATCCGGCGGGCGCCAGAAGAAAGCGGCGGCGGAGCTGAAGCCGAGGCTGTTCGGGCTGGCCTTCAACGTGATGATGAGGATGATAGCGGGGAAGAGGTGCGAGGGATCGGAGGAGGCGCGGAGGTTCAGGGAGGTGGTCGAGGAGGGGCTGGCGATGATCGGGGCATCGAACGCGTCGGACTTCATGCCGGCGCTCAGGGTGGTTGACTTCGGAGGGGTGAAGAGGAGGATGAGGAGGGTGGTGGAGGTGGAGGAGGCCATACTGCAAGCGTTGATTGATGAAAAGAGGAGGGTGAGACAAGCTCAAGAGAAGCTGGACGAGGATGAGAGGAAGAAGAAGAGTATTCTTGAAGTCCTGCTGGATTTGCAGGAAGAAGCTCCCGAGTATTACAGCGACGAGATCATCAAAGCCATGATTGTGGTGAGTTAATTCAGTTCATGACTAGCCAGAGTTTGGCTATTTTTCTTCCTCGAAGACTCTGTTCTTTGCAGGAACCGACACGTCGACGGTGACGACCGAGTGGGCGATGACCCTTCTCGTCAACCATCCCGAGATCCTGCAGAAAGCCCGAGACGAGGTCGATTCGCTCGTCGGGTCAAAAGGCCGCTTGCTGCAGGAGGGCGACCTCGCCGGCCTCCCCTACCTCCAGGCGATCATCAGCGAGACGCTCCGGCTGTGCCCGGCGACCCCGCTGCTGGTGCCCCACGAGTCGCTGCAGGAGTGCACGGTGGGAGGGTACCGTGTCCCGCGTGGCACGATGCTGCTGGCGAACGCGTGGGCCATCCATAGGGACCCCGAGGTGTGGGGCGGCGACCCCGACGAGTTCAGGCCGGAGAGGTTCTTGAACGGCGGAGGCGGGAGGATCGTACCGTTCGGGATGGGGAGGAGGGGGTGTCCGGGGGAGGGGCTGGCGATGAGGGTGGTGGGGTTGGTGGTGGGGACGTTGATACAGTGCTTCGAGTGGGAGCGAACGGGGGAGGAGTTGGTCGATATGGAGGAGACCGGTGGGCTTACCCTCCACAAGACCACCCCACTTCGAGCCATGTACATGCCGCGTCAATCTATGCTTGATGTTCTTTCACAAATTTGAGTTTGATAGTTGTAGGCGATACCATCAACTACGATGATCTTGGGTTCAAGTTTTTCGCCTTCTGTTTGTATTATACAGTCAGTCTTGATAGCGATGTTGACATATCTGAAAAGTCTACTAGTTTTTGTACTGAAATTTTGATCTCATACTAGTTGACAACAATTATGGAAACGTGGCTCGGTCAGATCGGGTCAATGTTAAGGGGCCCCCGGGCCCGTCGATTTTGTCCCTGGTTGTCAAGGTGTCTAAATGGCCCGCGGGCCCGAGGCCCGGCCGGCCCGGCAGCGGGCCCGGGCTTGGCCTGTGCGCAGAAGTCGGCAGTCCGGGCTGGGCCGGCCCGGCCCACAAGCAACGGTCTTATGACCGTTGCTATTTTTTTTTATTTTTATTTTTTAAAAAAAATTCATTTAAGGGGGCAGATTTTTTGGGGGTGGGTTTTTGGTAATTTTGTTGGCTTTTGACCAAAAATACCCCTCCCAACGGTCATAATCGGCTATTTAGGAGGGGTATTTTGGGTATTTTACACCGAAAAATCCCTATAAATATCACCCCACCCCTCTCATTTTTTTCACAATTCTCATACTCTCAAATTCTCAAACTCTCTCAAACTCTCTCAAACTCTCTCATACGTTCAACGGTTCAAGATTTCGCAAGATTCGCGGCCCAAATCGAGCAAGCAAGATCAAGATTCGCGGCCCAAATCTTGACCTGGTTGACAAGTAATGCTCGATAGTACATGTATACGCAAATTCTAAGTTGCGCCTTTTTGTGAAATATCTTTTGGGCTTTGGCTGGCAGTAGTAACGCTAGGTGGGTTTAGTCACTACATTGGGCTGGGTCAATTAAATGGGCCGTCCAGTCCAGTTGTGCATCACTATCCGAAGAGCCTAGCAAACATCGAATCGTGAAAATCGAAGCAGAAAAAAAACATAGGCAATTGCTACGCGCACATACCGAATTACTCTGTACACGTCCGCTTTTTGAAGCGAACAGTAACAAAATGACTTTTTAAAACCCCCCAAAATACCCCCGCATATAATGAACATTTGTGCTCGCTGAGTAATTTTTCTGGATAGCATGATTTTTACTTGACCCACACCACCGTTCAAAATCTGGAGTAATTTTACATGTGGTTATGCGCGGGGAGTAATTTTAGTCCTTTGTATCCGTTTTTTCTTAACGCGCACAACCGGGTATAATTTTTCCTGTTGTGCGCAATTAGTAATTACTCCAGAGTGTACTTTTTTACTCAACGCGCACAACCGAATATAATTTTTCCCGTTGTGCGCAATTAGTAATTTACTCCAGAGTGTACTTTTTTACTCAACGCGCACAACCGAGTATAATTTTTCACGTTGTGCGCAATTAGTAATTTACTACAGAGTATACTTTTTTACTCATCGCGCACAACCGGTCATATTTTAGCCGGTTTTGCGCGCTGAGTAATATTTCTCCAACGTATACTTTGTTACTCACCGCATACCACCAGTCATATTTTAGCCGGTTGTGCGCACTGAGTAATAATACTACACAATAATCTTTTTTACTCACCGCGAACAACCGGTCATACTTTTAATGGTTGTGCGCAATGAGTAAATTGCTCGATGGCTAATATATTTACTCAGTCGTCACTACAACGACATCAAAACCATTCTGATCGCGATCAGACCCGAATGCGAACAGTCTTGTGTCCAAAGGCGCGAAAAGCATATGTGCTAGAGTTTGATTTTGGCCAAAGAAATTCTGCTATTTCGCTGATCAATACAGCATAGAAGAGTTCAAGCATAGATTAAAAGAAGATTTAAGGCAGAGCAAAAGATTTTTGTCATTTTGGTGCCCTAAAATAGTCGACTTAGTCAGCAGAGCATCAGAAAGTAGGTACGAAATTAATTGATGCTAATTAATTGGGTATTTATTGATATTTTCACAAATTGATTGATGAACTGTACTGTTTGTACATGAATGCACACAAATTACGAAGATTGAGATGGACATGTTAAAAATTGAGCGGATCTTTAAAGAAGATGATAAACAAGCAAATGTTAGGAATTTTTTCTGTAAGTGTTAACTACTGAAAATATTACTTCAAAATAAAGTAAAAAATTTAGTGAGTATTTTGTTATGTGGTAATTAAATCAGGGTAATGTAGAAAGAACAGAGGTTATTGAAGATTTTACAAAGCATTTTACTACTAAGAAAATTTTCACCATAAGAAGAGCTTGTTAAATAGATAACGTCAGTCGGTTTGAAAAATGGGATTGTGTTTGTTACAAACGCATCAAATATGAGTACAACGGGCAATAGAATCCCAACACATTACTTTTGTTGTGAAAGAAGTGGGAAATATCGGCCACACAGGCGGGAAAGAAAGTCCAAAAAAGCAACTGGGACAAAGAAGTGTAACCGTCCCTTCTCACTGAGGGCTAATGGGGTGGTGTTAGTGCATGGGTACGGATCCTGCTGGAGTATCCACATACCCGACCTATTTGGCACCCACAACCCGATACCCGTCGTGCGGAGTATTGCCGAGTCAAACGAACGGATCGTTCGACCGTTAAGCTTGCGCTGATATATAGGGGAGGTTAATGTGACCGAGTAAATGGGCAGCCGTTATCTCGAATCTCGGAGGAGATCGTGCCCAAATCAATGAGGGACGGTTGCATACAATCAAATGGGAACAACCTATAAATAGACGAAAGGACAAAGGTAAAGGGGTTCCAATTCCAAGGTATGAGATCTAAGACATAGAACTCTACTTTTTCAGCTGATATTTCTTACATTATAGAGCTTGCGACGTCAGACCCGAGAGGAACCTCTGTAGGTCGATCTCAGCTGTTCAAGCTTCCTCTCATCCTTAAGTTTACATGCTAACTTAAGCATTGGAGGGGATTTGGGTCAGGACCCAGATCCGACCCTCATAACATATCTCTGTGGTGTAGATCGACGTATCACCATCTTCCGTAAAGGTCGTTACCGAGTCTCCCAGCCTCGAACGATCGACGCATCAGCTGTCCAAGGATCGATCGAGCATCACACCATCATCTACATCCATCACTCGACCCAGGTTCTTCCAAACTCGGGTCCCACTTCACCTGCTGACGAGGCTCTGACTCGGTACGAAGAGCCAACGTCAGCCTGACAACTGTCTCAGTCATTTTGGCCTTAACAGTTTGGTGGCGCCATCTGTTGGAAACAACGAGTCGACATCCCAATCGACGATATACTTCGACCATATCGACTCACCCATCAACATCCTCCGGGGATGCCTCGACACCTCCCGGCGTCAGCCTCGTTAACATGATAATAGGAGGTCCTCCGCACCCGGAGCTGTCAACCTCGTTCCAAAGCTCCTTCACCGGAAAGTTGATGATAGTGTCCATGGGACGAAAGCGCCCTAGAGATTGTACGTCTCCCATCTCCTTCTCGGATGAAGATCTGGAGGGTGTAGAACTACCACATAACGATGCAATCGTCATCACGGCCACCATCAACAAGATCGCCGTAAAAAAGCTACTTGTTGACACCAGAAGCTCGTGCAATACACTCTTCTTCTGCACGTTGGAGAGAATAAGGTTATCCTCCACGGAGTTGATGCCCTGCTCGGGGCCCCTAGTGGGATTCACCGGGTACTCTGCCCCAATAGCAGGCATCATCACCCTACCGGTGACCCTTGGCACGTATCCGTGACAAGTCACTCGCCTGACCAGGTTCATGGTGGTGAAGATCAACTCAGCGTACACCGGGATCATCAGGAGGCCACTACTGAATGCTGTAGAAGCGGTGGTCTTGAATTTCCATCAGATGATCAAATTCCAGACCCCCGAAGAAGTCGGGAAAGCTAGAGGCAATTAGAAGCAGGCGCGGTCGTGCTATACACTGTCCGCCACTTTGCGAAGGATCGGACAGGCAGACCCAGTCGATCCCAAAAGGCAAAGATCGACGGCCTGCAGTAGTCGAAGAAACGGAGAACATCCAGATCTCCGAAGAAGAAGGAAAAAATGTCTCTATTGGGTCAATGCATGCGGACGTTTTCGCCTAGTCCCCAAAGGATATGCCTGACATCGACCCCGAGGTGATATCCCACAAGCTGGAGGTCGACCCGACGTCCAGGCCCATGAAGCAAAAGAAGAGAAACATGGGGGGCGAAATGATAAAGGTTGCAATTGAGGAAGTGGATCGACTTCTGAAAGCAGACTTCATTCAGAAAGTCAAATATCCTGATTGGCTCTCGAATGTTGTGATGGTGAAGAAGGAGAACGGCAAATGGCGAATGTGTGTCGACTTTACCGATCTCAATAAAGCATATCCGAAGGATAGTTATCCCATGCCTCGGATCGACCATCTGGTCGACAGTGCTTCAGGCTACGAACTCCTCGGCTTCATAGACGAATTCTCAGGATATAACCAGGCCCAGATGGCACTGGAGAATGAAAAGAAGACTTCTTTCATCACTGATCGAGGTATTTTCTGTTACACCAAAATGCCATTTGGTTTAAAGAATGCAGGAGCCACGTACTGATTTTGAGTGAAAAGTGTATATTTATACCCCCTAACTACCCTCATTTTGTGCTAAAGATTAGGCTTAAACTTGCTCCTTTTGGGTATATTTTCATTTCACGTCATTTTAGCAGCTTACTCTCATTCTTGTCACAAAATATGGATTTTATCTTCTTTATTGGCTTCCTGATATTTTTCATAAGCTCCTGGTATTTTTATGATCATATTATCAATTTTTGAGAATTATTTGAGCAATATATTATTTTATATGAATTTTGGGAGGTCAATATTAATTTTTAATAGTCATTATATTTATTTGATCATCATATGGACTAATTTCTCTTTCTCATATTTTTAAGATACTCCTAGGAGTCTTGGAGATTTTTTAGATTTTTCTGGAATTTTTCTGGGATTTCTGGGTATTTTTGGAGAATTTTTGGAGCCAAGGAAGCATTTCTAGATTTTAAAAAAAGAAAACAAAAAACCCAGAAAATAAATTTACTATGGGCCGGCCTGCCTGGCTGGCCCACATGGGCCGCTGCAGTATGTTTAAAAAAAACAAAAAAAAAACAGTGCCTTGCGGGCCGGCCCAGCGGCCGGCCCGCCTCCTTTATTTTCGCAAGTAGCAGGCGGGGCACGCGCACTGCGCGTGCCCCACCCAGCGCTTGGCGGGCGCTGGAGTGCCCACGGTTCGGGCACCCCTCGCCCGACCTGCAAGCCCGTTACACACCCTTTTTGCTTTTTTGGGGTATTTTTCGGCAGGGAGGTTTTGGCTGCAGGCAGTTTTGGTTTTTCTAAGTTTTTAGGGGTTTGGGGCTCTTTTCTTCCCCAATAGGCTAGGGTAGAGCTTGGAGGCCAAGTGATGATGGAAAAGCTTGGTGGAGGAGCAAATTGGAGGAGGATAGGGTTCATTTGGTGAAAGCTTGGGTGAAATTTTTCCTCTTCCTCTTTGTATTTTGATATCTCTCTATTGTAAACTTTGAATGAAAATTCCATCTTTTGATTCATGATGATTGGGTAGTGCTAATTTTCTTGGGTTGTAATTCATTGTGTTTGGTTGCTAATTTTAGCCCTAATTTCCTCTTGCCTATTATCTTGCTAATCTTGGATGAATTGTTAGGGCACAATTTCATTGGTAAAGACCCGAAAGGGCACAATTCGAGATGAATCCATGTTCCTAATTTGATAGTGCTATGATGATGCATCCATGCTTATTGCAAATTTTTGTGTTCATGAATGCTAAATTTTTCGATTGAGTGTCTTTAGCCGGATAATCAATTGAGTTATATGCGGGTAATTAGAGCTTGATTAGAACCAATCTTAGTGAACCCACAACCCATGCTTTCTTGCCTTGCTATCCTAAATCTCCATTTGGTTCTCTAACCATACCCATTTAGGTTAGGATTTTGGTTTCACCGCACTTTTTTCCACACTCATCCACCGTTAGGTCACGCTATTTCCTTTCTTTATTGATCAATTTTATGAATATAGAACGACTTGTCCCTGTGATCCGATCCGGTACTCACCGGTCATTTATTATTTCATTGACACTCCTACGCTTGGGAGTGAAAGGCGTGCTCCTTGCGTGTCCTCCCGTTAAACCAATTGGCACCGTTGCCGGGGACACCGGGTTCTATTATTTGCATTTTTGAATGATTTTGAAAGTTTTAGTGTGCTACTTCTATCTCTTAGTGTAGTGTCTTTCCATTTTATTTATTTTCTGCTTATTGAGTCTTTTGGTTGTTTATTCTCATTTTCTTGAGAATTTTTTTTACAACAAAATGGCATCATCTTCAGATTTTTTCGACATTGATTTGGAGGATATCCCACTTCTCCCATACTTTCATGGCTCGGAGTGGGAGAACCCTCATTTACATATTAAAAAATTTGAAGAATGGATGAATTCATGTCTTGGTGGGAATATCTATGATGATTGCATATACTTTAGATTTTTTCCCTCTTCTTTACGGGATGATGCTAGGCTTTGGTTTGATTCATTGTCTCTCGACTCACATTTTACTTGGTTGTCATTTTAGGCTGAATTTCTCCGAGTATTTTTGCATATTTTCTTGGAGCAGGTACATGGGCGGCAGGCCATGGAGCAGCATATAGCGAGCTTTGCCCAAGCTGAATGGGAGGCCTACCATCAGGCTTGGCAGAGGTTCATTGATTTGGTGCTTGCGTGCCCACACCAAAGTTTCCACGAGGATCATCTCCTGCAGATATTTTATACGGGATTATCTCCATCTGGGCGTGACTTCGTGCAGATGAGCTGCGGTGGGGAGTTCTTTGATTATTCGACCGAGGATTCATGGTGTTACCTGAGGGACCTTACAGAGTATGAGGAGACAGTCCAGCAGGTCCAGAACCAGCCTGAGGAGCCAGCTGAGGGCTCATTCCAATACGACCCTATGAAATACCAAGAGAAACCTGTGAAGAGGGTGCATTGGGGCCAAGTAGAGGAATTTGATCATATACATTTGGATGAGCCGGAGGGGATGGATGATGGAGTGCGTGTCAACCATGTTGATGACACGATGCATTTTTATGTTGGTGGTGATGTTGTGGTGAATGCATGTGAAGGCACGAGCGATATGGATGATATTGGAGAGCCTGAGTTATGTTTTCCGTCTACTACATCCGCCCATTTTGAGGTGTACGAGTGCATGGGACAGACTGCTGAGAGAGTTTTCTTTAACGATGATGAGGATGATTTTGGCGAGGGAGTGAGTTTACAGACCATGACGGAGCCCGAGCCAGACTTTCCTCCTACTTCAGTGTAGCAGGTCATATACCCTTCACCTCAGGATACGCACCCGACCATCATTCATGGAGATTTTCAGGATACACTTCGTAGTTTGGGGAGGTCTGCGGAGCCTACACTTTTTGATAGAGAGGATGGTTGCGAGATGGTTTACGTTGATCCTGAGCCATCGTCTCCTCCAGATTCTCTTCTGCAGCCGATTCCCCCTCCTCCTGTGGCAGCGTATCATGCCACACCTAGCGACATTATTCAGGGAAGTTTCAACCATCTCATGCCTCGCATTTCTGAACCCAAATTTTCACTTCCATATACATTTGCTTCAGATTGTCGTCCATTGCATTTAAATTCTTTTATTTGTTTTGACGACCCGTTTTGGAATGCTTTTGCAGGGCATGAGGACGTGACTTGGATTGATGCAGCTCGTCTCCCACATGACACATACTATCCGAAGGGGACGATGGGAGCTGCATTACTGGAATCCAAGGAGGCAGGTGGAGGCCTAGCTCCAAGGACGCTCGCAGAGGAGCGTAAGGATATGATCGAGCAGTTTCCACCACCGTTATACATTCGAGATCCTCCTTTTGCTAAGGTGTATTCTTTCCTTTACGTAGTGTAAATAAATAAAATAAAAAGTTAGTTAGTTTGCTTTTGCATGTTTGCTTTCGTATGCTTTTCTTTTCTTTTCTAGGATCTTTTATGAGATCTAATACTCTCCCAACATTGCAGACAATGTTTATTTTAAGTTGGGGGGAGAGTGTTAGAATCTTTAGGATTGTTAGGATTTTGATGTTAGCTTTAAAATTTTTTTTTGAGACTCCTCCATCTTGCTCTCATCGAATGAACTTCATTGCATATCATATTTAGCCTCCTTGTCCATACGCCGTTTGCTTTGTGCTTAGTCCCTACATGCTTAATGCTATACAATTTTTTCGGATTATTAGTTTTGTTGGACGCAACGATCTAGGATCTCTTTGTTTGATGATGACAAACGTGTCGTGATAACTAATGTGTGTGCTAGTGTGTTTCAGGATTGGCGAAACAATATATTTTCACCTTTTGGCGGAATTGCTATTCGTATAGCATATTGGGAGAGAGGAAGTGTGTGTGCACAAAGAAGATTTGACTTGGTCAATGTGGAGAGAGATGGAATCTATTTGGGATGTGGTCAAATCAATTAGAGATTAATTTCAATTTCATATTCAATTTGAATTGCTATCAAATCCCAATTTGATCAAATCAAATTTCCTATTTGAGGTGCAAAGTGATAGAACCAAATCTCTAATCTCCTATTCAAAATAGGATTCCCCGTAACCTCATCACCCTATCTTTCCCCTATAAAACCCCATCTTCTAGGGTTGAAGAATCGTGCGGCCAAAAACACACGGGAGCAATAATTATTAGTTGAGAGCCGCATCTTCAAAAGCTTGGGAGTTTTATTTTGGAGAAGCATATTTTTGTGGTGCTATCTGCTGCATATTTCGTTGTCCAAAGTTTTTTCTTTTGTTTGCATTTCTTTAGGGGACAGCCGAAATTTTTTTTAAAGAGTCAAGCCAAAAAAAAGGAAGAAGGCGCACGGTTTTCTCCCTTGTGCAGGCGCACAAAATCAACAGCAGGCCCTCACCTATATCTGCAAATAAAAGGAGACACATCAGGCCGCAATTTTTGAAGCCATCTCTCTCAGCCGCAAGTTTGACAAAGAGCACCTACAAATTAGTTCAAAGCTTGCCCATGTGAAAACACTGTCGGTCAAAAGCTAGAGCTGCAATTGTTGACTGCAAGATCCAAGTCCAATTAATGAACGAAGGGAGAAAAAAAAATAATTCTGAGCACTTGTTTTTTTCTCCAACCTACTTTTTGACTTAATGTTAAACTAACTATCTTTTTGTTTGCAGGACAAGAAATAAAAAAGGCTCTTTGAAATTCTTTTTTCCTCTTTGATAATCAAAAGCACAGGCTCTTTTTCCCTTTGAAATTCTCAAGAGGTGCATCTTCAACCTGTTAAACAAAGAAGGGCAGAATCATAGGAGAGAGCACATCATCCCATATTGGCCGGCCTAAAAGGAGATAAATTCTGTGCTTTGTTTGCCGGCCGATAACAAGGAAAGCCTATGCGTAATAAAGAAGCAGCCAAAATTTTTGTTTGGTGTTTTACATATCTTCGTCAAAAAAGGGAAGCATCCTTGATATCTGAAGTTGTTTTATTTCTTGTGCTTTCTTTTAAAATCTGGGTGATTAACATTTTCTCTATTCTTTTGACAGGGACCCATGTGCTGTCGATTCCAAGAGAAATGATGAAGAGGAGCCAATAAATTAATATTCCAAGAGCTGCACAAATTCTCTTGAGGGTGGCCGAAAAAGTGTGGGGCTGCACAAAAATTTTGAAGAGACACACAACAAAAACTTGTGCACAGGATTCCTTGCAACCATCAAGCCGAGATTTCCAAGAGGGGTTTCAAGCAACGCTTTTACTTCCACTATTGATCGAGGGACTACTACATCTTGCCAGATATCTTTTGGCCTGTACTGATTGACGAAGACACCGCTGCTACACAAACTGAGCCTTCTAAACTCTGTTGTTTATTATTTTGTGTAGTTGTTGCTAGATCTTCGTAGGGGAAACTTTACCATCTTTTGTGACTATTTTGGGACTTGTCTAGTTGGGACTAGACAAGTGGGACCCCAGCTAGTTTGGGACTAGCTGCTAGAAAGCTTTGCTAGGATTGATAGTGAGAGGAAACACTGTGTGTGGGGGTACTGAGAGCCTGACGAGTGTAGAGACGTAGAGGGTGCTCTGAGCGTGCTCTAACTTGTGGGTTTGTACCTATTGCGCTATTCAATACTAGTTCTGCTTTGTGGGCTGGAGTAGGTCGTTGGGACGACCGAACGAGGGTAAATCTGCTGTGTACTCTGTGTCTGCTTTTTATTTACCCTGTTGCTGCTATAACTGTGTGTGCTTATTCGTGGGTTGCACGAATTATTTTTATAAGCCTATTCACCCACCTCTAGGCTAGGATCCAGATCCAACAAGTGGTATCAGAGCCAGTTTAGTAGATCTAGCCTAGTTTGACCATGGACCACATTGATAGTGCTTTTGCTGAGGGTCAGTCTATCTCACGTCCACCTAGATTTAATGGAGTAGTCTATGCTTACTGGAAAAATCGTATGAGAATCTACTTGATTTCTATTGATTATAAAGATTGGTAAATTGTTGAAAAAGGCTATAAATCACTTGTTATTAAAATTGAAAACTCTGAGATGCTTAAACCTGATGATAAATGGGATGATTATGATTGGAAGCTTTATTCTCTTAATGCTAAAGCTATGAATGCTCTCATTTGTGCATTAGATAAATCTGAATTCAATCGCATCTCACATTGTTTAACTGCGCAGGAAATATGGCATACTTTGGAGGTGACGCACGAGGGAACGTCACAGGTGAAGGAGTCTAGACTTGCACTTCTGAGCACGGAATACGAGGGATTTCACATGCTACCATCAGAGACCATATCAGAAATGTTTGCGAGGTTCACCAACATTGTTTATAAGTCCAGTTCGCTCAGTAAGCCATATTCTAGCCTTGAGCAGGTGAGAAAGATATTAAGAGCACTGCCAAGCTCTTTCAGGCCTAAAGTTACTACCATCCAAGAAGTGAGGGATCTATCGCAGATGAGGGTGGAGGACTTGATAGGTAATCTAATGTCCCACGAGCTTGAATTGCAAAACATGGATAAAAGGGAGAAACCTGATGAGAAGGAAAAAGCTACCAAGCCACTTGCTCTGAAAGCTGACGAAAGTGAAGATGATGATGATGACATAGCGCTAATGGTCAGAAACTTCAGAAAGTATGTCCAGACCAAGCAAGGAAGAACAGAAATGGCACCCAGGTTTAATCGCTCTAACATTTTTCAGTCTTCTAAGCAAACTTATGATCAGAATGCTACTAATAGAATGACTTGTTTTAAATGCAAGAAAAGAGGACATCGAATGAGGGATTGCCCACATGAGACAGCTCATGTAGCTAAAGAAAAGGGAAAATCCAAGGTGCTAACTTGGGATATGGATAGCGAAGCTGAGAGTGAGGAGGAGGAACACGAATCCCACTCATGCATGGCATTGATGGGAGTACACAATGAGGTAATTTCTGGTAGTAAAACTGAACTCCTTACTCTTTGTAAAGAAATGCAAGATAAAATAGTAGAGCTTGAATCCACTATAGATGATTATCAAAATGAGAACTTTGAAATGCAACAATCTGAATATGATATGTCTAAAGAGATTGAAAATCTGAAAATTGAAATTGTTGCTCGTGACTCTACTATTGACATTTTGAAAAAGGAAAAATCCAGTTTTAATGATGAAGCACCTTGTCTCTCTTGCCCTTCCTTGATGAATAATATTAGCATGCTTAAACTTGATTTGATTAAGCTCAAAACTGAAAAAGACTATGTTATTAGAGATCTTAATGATAAATTCTGCATGTTGGATAATGATTTTAAAAGAAAAATGGTTGAATTTGAAAAGAAGGAAGAGGAAAACAAGAGAGCTTTTATAAGTAAATGCACATTGCTTGTGGAAGAAAATAAATTGTTGAAATCCAAAGTCTCTAATCTTGAATTGGCCATTAAGAAATTCTCTATTGTAAAACAATCGTTGGATAATATTTTAGAGAATCAATTATATGGCAATAATAGAAGAGGACTTGGATTTGGTTTAAAAAATGCCGAAAAGCCAAAATTCAAGAAATTCCACAATGCACCTTCTATTGCAAAGAACTTATATGCAAAGTGCTTTACTTGTGATAGTGTAGGCCACACTTCATATTATTGTAAATTTAGGAACACAAACATCAAGTTTAAACAAGTGTGGGTTCCTAAAACAATATTGGCTAACACTAGTGGACCTTGTTGGATTCCAAGGTCACACTTAACACCTTTCATGTAGGTATGATGGAGTTTTGGCGAGGAACGTTAAATTCAATGTTTCATTCTTTTAGCTCCTTCGTCAAAAAGCGACGAGAAGGTATAATTTTCTATCCCTCTTTGCATTTCATTGCATACCTTCATAGATTGTTGTGTGTGCTTGATTTATTTTGCTTTGTGTGCTTGCATGGATGATTTTTAATGTTTTTATTTCTGAAAAAAAAACAAAAAAATTGAAAAAAAAATTGTGCTTATTGAATCCTCTTATGAATCTCTTGAGTGATATTGTATAAATGATCAATTCTATTCCTTGTAGAAGTCAATTCATTATTGTTGTAGCTACATGAACATGATGTTATTCTTTTTAGTAGCCATGACATGTCTCTATAAGTTTCAAACTTGACTTCTACACCTACATTTGCACTTTCACGATGTTTAACCTTTTAGTGCTTTTGGAGATTCTTTTGAAGAATAATGGAAAGTGAATGTAGGGATGATTAATTTCTGAAATTTCTAAGGGATATGATGTGTTTAGCCATGAATTAAAATTGAGCACAAAAGAATATAAAAAAAACTTGCTCCGTATGAAAAATGGATACACTTCATGGCTAAAACACAACCCACGAGTATCCAACTTGTGCTAAATGGGTAATCATTAGCGTTGGTGTATATAACACGTCAAGCAATGCCACCCCACATTTAAAAGTCCTTTTAGGCCATGTTTTGGGGTTCGATAACTTGAACTCATCTTTGATGAGGTGGGAAAAAATCAATCCTAGTGATATTCATGCAAATTGAAAAATGTGGATTGATCTGGTTGATTTTCTAAAATTGAATCTCCTCTTGTACTTTATTGTCTATATCATTACACTTACACAAAGGTGGGAAAGTCGGGTTATGAAATTCTATGAGCAAGAATTGTCTATTCTTTGGAAAACTCATGTAAATGCACGCTACATTTAATAACGGTTTACTTTTGCATGGAATAATTTTGTGGCTTCATTAATCCACTTTTGGTGATTACAAAGAGGGAGAAAGAAAAGATTTTGCAGATTTGTTGTCGGTATTATTTGTTGAAGGGGGAGCTTGTGAACAATACTTGAATAATGTTAATGTTGAAGGGGGATCTTGAGAGAAGGGGGAGCATGCTTTTATATTTCCTAATTGTTGTGCATGCTTTGTAATGTTTGAATGACTCATCCATACATCATATATCATTACACCCTTCAACACACTTCACACACCCATACTTATTGCTCAAATCTTTTATGGGTTTGTCATCACCAAAAGGGGGAGATTGTTGGACGCAACGATCTAGGATCTCTTTGTTTGATGATGACAAACGTGTCGTGATAACTAATGTGTGTGCTAGTGTGTTTCAGGATTGGCGAAACAATATATTTTCACCTTTTGGCGGAATTGCTATTCGTATAGCATATTGGGAGAGAGGGAGTGTGTGTGCACAAAGAAGATTTGACTTGGTCAATGTGGAGAGAGATGGAATCTATTTGGGATGTGGTCAAATCAATTAGAGATTAATTTCAATTTCATATTCAATTTGAATTGCTATCAAATCCCAATTTGATCAAATCAAATTTCCTATTTGAGGTGCAAAGTGATAGAACCAAATCTCTAATCTCCTATTCAAAATAGGATTCCCCGTAACCACATCACCCTATCTTTCCCCTATAAAAACCCATCTTCTAGGGTTGAAGAAGCGTGCGGCCAAAAACTCACGGGAGCAATAATTATTAGTTGAGAGCCGCATCTTCAAAAACTTGGGGGTTTTATTTTGGAGAAGCATATTTTTGTGGTGCTATCTGCTGCATATTTTGTTGTCCAAAGTTTTTTCTTTTGTTTGCATTTCTTTAGGGGACAGCCGAAATTTTTTTAAAGAGTCAAGCCAAAAAAAAGGAAGAAGGCGCACGAGTTTCTCCCTTGTGCAGGCGCACAAAATCAAGAGCATGCCCTCACCTATATCTGCAAATAAAAGGAGACACATCAGGCCGCAATTTTTGAAGCCATCTCTCTCAGCCGCAAGTTTGACAAAGAGCACCTACAAATTAGTTCAAAGTTTGCCCATGTGAAAACACTGTCGGTCAAAAGCTAGAGCTGCAATTGTTGACTGCAAGATCCAAGTCCAATTAATGAACGAAGGGAGAAAAAAATAATTCTGAGCACTTGTTTTTTTCTCCAACCTACTTTTTGACTTAATGTTAAACTAACTATCTTTTTGTTTGCAGGACAAGAAATAAAACAGGCTCTTTGAAATTCTTTTTTCCTCTTTGATTGTTACGACCTAAAGATCGTAGGAGTCCGACTCCCGCCCGGATCCGCTAACATACCCCATTAACTCACCTTTTCACAAAAGGGCCGCCACCCCGGAAATCCGAATCCACATGGGGACGGGTGCTCCCCGAGCGCACCGCCCCGAGCGGGTCGAACAACTGCGGTTGTACGCCTAGGCCAGGGGTGCTGAGGTGCTCCCGGACGGCACCGATAGGCCAGCTGACTTAGGCACGGGTATCTATCTGTGCCTGCGGACCATAATCCGCGACCGAACGGGAGGCGCGGCCGGGCCGGACAACTCCCGACCCGGACGACCCGTTTGATTCTCATGCGCCCCGGCGCCAGGGATAGCATAGCCCGACCTTTAGTTCGTCACCAACGACAAACGACCTAGGATAAGGGCGCGATTGACACATACGTCACCCGACCGCCTGACAAAGCACCCCCTGGTGGCTGACCCATCTGACGGTTAGCGCTTTCAGCCCTGACATCCCGACAAAAGCACCCCTTGGCCGTTGCACCGCCTGACAAAAGCAGGTCAAGAACTCCTGTTCCCGACGTCCTTGTCCGAAGCTTCCGCTGACACCCGAGCCAGCTCAGCACGCCTAGTCATCACCTGTCAGGTATAAATACCCCCTCTCCTCTTACGGAAAGGGGGTTGGAAAATTCTCTCTTAATCTATAACTCACACACGAGAACAAAGGTCGTCCATATCTTTGTTCTCCCACCCATAGCTTGCCACGTGCGATCGACACACCGTTAGTCCGGCCGGCGTGTCTAGCCCCCATTTTAAGCCCTATTACTGACTTAGGCATCGGAGGGGCTAAGGGTTGAACCCCAACCCTGCCCCTCTGACGAGTTGTTCGTGCTGCAGGAGAGCTCGCCCCTTGACCAAAGTCGGCTTCAGCCCCCTGCCGTCCAACCTTCCTCAGCTGCATCCGGTGAGATTCGACCCCGTGAGCACCACCGTCAACGGGTCCAACTTCTTCACCCCACTAATCACTTATAAAACAGCCTACCTAAACCTTCTTCCACATATAACCATCGTGCCCTTGGTTCCCCATAATACAAATTCATTATACGCGAGTTCCACCTCGTAACAATTGGCGCCGTCTGTGGGAACGAAGGGTCACACCCATGTTAGACTCCATGCCGATCTCGCGGAACCCTGACCACGGCAAAGATCCCGTGGGTCAGGAACCGCTCTCTCTACAAATCACCCCGGCGTCTGACCCCCTTCTGGGGATGGGCACCGAAACTGAACATACTTCAGCCCACGCCGTCCTGAAGAGCTTCGAGGCCGTCACTCAGGCCAGGGGAGGCTATCAGACGGATGGAACGGAGCCTCTGCCTGGCCCCTCAGAGCCCCAGAACGTGAGGCGGAACCTCCACCTTCAGTTCGAGGAGGAGGGGGAGAACAGGGGGCTCGCTGAGGAGATTGCGGCCCAACAAAGGCTCCTGGAAGAGGAGATGGAAGTTGCGCGGCGGTGGATGCGCCTAGGGGAGGTGGCCGCCGTGCAAAGGCGTTTGGACGAAGCGGCCGAGACCGCCCGAAGGGCCTACCAGGACGAAGAGGCCGCTCGCCGCCAACTCCGCCTCATCGTCACGGAGTGCGAGAGGCTAAGGAGAGAGAACATGAGCAACCGAGAAATCCTTGACGAGACGGCGACGGGCCGGCGGCTCGGGGACGGGCGGGACCCGTTGCTGAACAGGTCCCTACCCGAAGGAGGCAGCCCGCATCGCCTGCACCACCCCTCCGATACCCTGCACGAGGAAGCCGTTTGTCGACAACTACGCTTCCTCACCGTCGAGCGCGAAAGGCTCCTTCGGGGGAATCAAGAACGGATGGAGGCCCGAGGAGAGCTGGCCGGGAGGCGCTGGCGCTGGGAGAACCGTAGCCCGCAACCCGTCGAATCCTCGGCCCAGGGAAGGAGCCCCGCCAGACGACCGTCGGGCTACTCCCCGGGGACGGAGGACCGTCGGCGGCCGAGGCGTGACCGAAGCCAGACCCCCGAATGGTGGAGAGTGGATGCGTCGGATCGCCCTACCTACCCGGAGGAGGCCACGCCACTTGCACGGTGGATCACGTCCGCCCCAAGGCCCATAAGGTTCAAACCCCCTCACTTGGCCACGTTCAATGGGAGAGGCGACCCCCTCACGCACGTGCAGCAATACCGGGGGCGATGGAGGCGCCGGACGTGGATGAGGCGTTCCTATGCCGACATTTCTCCCAAAGCCTGAGGGACACCGCGTTGGACTGGTACTTTGGCTTGCCCGCGAGGTCCGTCGGGAGCTTTGGCGAACTATCCCACAAGTTCTGCCAAGAGTTCCGGGCCGGGCGGACGAAAAAGAAGCCCTTGGACTATCTCAGCACGATAGTCCAAGGGGAGGGAGAGACAACGGGTAGATACCTCCGCCGCTTTTAGGAGGGGAGACGGGCGTTGGTGACATGCGGCGATGAGGTGCTTATGTTGGCCTTCAAAACGGGGTTGCGGACTCGGAGCCTCCACAAATCCCTGCTCCGGGATCCGCCGACCGACTATGAGGCGTTGGTTGCAATGGCGGAAAGGCACACGTTGGCCGAAGAAACTCTTGGTGCAAAGGCCATATTCCCCCCGGCGAAACCGTCCCAAGGCGAACCCCGGTCACACCCTCGGCCGAGGCAGGAAGAGAGGGGCCGAGGTCGCGATCAGTTAGCCTGACCGCGGCGGGAACCGCCCGAGCCTCGCCCACAAGATCGCCTTGGCCCAGTGCGCGAGTTTGCTCCGGCGCGAGGGCTCCCCCGAGTCATCCCAAGACAAGAAGGCCCCCTACAGGCACATTACACGCGACTCAATGCCCCCATGATGGAGGTGCTGGCCGCGGCAACAAGGGCCGGGTTACTGCCGAAGCCTCCCCGGGAGATGAGGACGGATCCAGCGAGGCGGGACCCCCGGAGATACTGCCGTTATCACCGGGACCACGGTCACGACACCGACCGTTGTTACACCCTTAAAAGAGAGATCGAGCGACTGATCCAGGCGGGTCACCTGGGAAACTTCGTCGTGGGCAGGCGGGTGGCGGAAGGAGAGAGAGCCCCCCCGGAGGAGGGGGGACGGGAACCACCGGAGAACCGCGATAAGGAAGAGCCACGCCCCCCGAGGGCGGTCATGCGAATTGAGATGATAACTGGAGGGTCTTTCTCGGCAGGGCGGGCGCCCGCAATCCCGGGGGCCGGGGCCCGACAGGTGATGGTGGCGGGCGTCGGCCGCCGACCGAAGCGAAGAAGGACACACCGACCCCCAATCACCTTTACCGAGGAGGACTGGCAGGGGGCACGGAGCCAGAACAATGACGCTCTCGTCATCGAGGCTCGGATCGGGGCGGTTGACGTCGGCCAGCTCCTGATTGACACCGGTAGCTCCTGCGACATCCTGTTCCTGTCAACGGTCGAAAGGATGGGATGGGGGCATGCAGACCTAAAGCCCGGTGTGGGCACTGTTGCTGGCTTCACCGGCCATGCGATCCCCGCCGAGGGAATGATCACCCTGCCCATGACTCTGGGGGAGGAACCAAGGCTCGTCACCAAGGAAACGCTTTTTGTCATCGTCGACGTCGCGTCGGCGTATAACGGAATCATAGGGCGTCTATATATGACGGCCATCGAGGCGCTCCCCAGCCTGCAACATCAGACGATGAAGTTCCGAACCCCGCGGGGGGTGGGACAGGTGCGGGGAGGTCAGGAGGTGCCCGGAGACCACGACCATACGCCGTCCCTGTGTAGGGGCCCTATGCGGACCCTGACGGCTCTCATCCCTGACGAGAGGGTGGAATTCTGCGACCAGCGGCTGACCCCGGCCGAGGAAGTGGAAGAGGTCCCAGTAGCCTCAGACGAGGGGAGAACCGTCTCCATCGGGACAAAACTCCCGGCCGCCTTGAGGACGGCCCTCGTCGCCTTGCTCCGGGAAAACGCGGACATATTCGCATGGTCACCTGCCGACATGCCCGGGGTTGACCCGACGGTAATCTCCTCACAGGTTGAATGCGAACCCAGAAGCCCGACCTGTCCGACAGAAGAAGAGAAGTGCGGGGGTGAAAAGAAGAGGGCGGCCGAGGAAGAAGTAGAGCGGCTCCTCGAGGCCAATTTGTTCGGCCGGTGGACTACCCCGACTGGCTCGCCAACGTCGTTCTGGTGAAGAAGCCCAGTGGAAAGTGGCGCATGTGCGTCGACTTCACCGACCTCAACAAGGTCTGCCTGAAGGACAGCTTCCCCCTACCCAGGATCGACCACTTGGTGGACCAGGCATCCGGCTATGAGTTGTTAAGCTTTATGGACGCCTTCTCGGGATACAACCAGATACCAATGGCGGAGGAGGATGAGGAGAAGACGTCTTTTGTCACCGATAAGGGCATCTTCTGTTACACCAAGATGCCCTTTGGGCTGAAGAACGCCGGGGCGACCTATCAACAGATGATGGACCGAATATTCGGCCCTCAGGTGGGACGAAACTTGGAGGTCTACATCGACGACATGCTGGTGAAGAGCGGAAGGGCCCCCGACCACCTCGCTGACTTGCAGGAAACCTTCCAGAGGGTCCGCCGGTACAACCTGAGGCTAAACCCCGTGAAGTGTATCTTTGGCATGCAATCGGGAAAATTCCTAGGCTTCATGATAACGAAGCGGGGAATCGAGGTGAACCCCGACAAGGTGACGGCCCTCATCGGTAAGACGGAGCCCCGGACGATCCAGGACTTGCAGCGACTGAACGGCCGGATCGCTGCTCTGGGACGATTCCTGTCGAAGTCGGCGGAGAAATCGCTCCCCTTCTTCAGGGTCTTGCGCACAGCCTTTGGCGAAGCTAAAGACAAGAGGAAGGTGATCCCGTGGGACGACGACTGAGCGCGGGCGTTCGCGGAGCTGAGAGCATACCTACAGAGCCCACCGCTCCTCGCACGGCCGGAGGAAGGCGAACCCCTAGGGTTGTACCTGGCGACCAACGAGGAGGCCGTTAGCTCCGTCCTGATCAAGGAGGAAGGAGGGGTGCAACGCCCTGTTTACTATGCCAGCCGGATCCTCCGGGAAGGCGGAGACTCGTTACAGCCCTATCGAGAAAGCCGCTTACTGCCTAATCACCACAGCCCGGAAGCTCCGACCCTATTTTCAGGCCCACCCCATAACCGTCCACACCGGCATGCCCCTCGAAAAGAACCTGAAAAGACTGGAGCGGTCAGGGAGGATGCTTAACTGGAGCGTCGAGCTCAGCGAGTTCGACATAACGTACAAAGCCCGGACGGCGATCAAGGGCCAAGCGCTGGCCGACTTCGTGGTGGAATGCACCACAGAAGTCCCGCCGGGGGACCAGACAGAGCTCCCATCATCGACCACGTCCCCACGGAGGATCGAGGTGGGCGAACCCTCAGCGCCCTCCCCGATGACAGCGGGCGAATTATGGACCATCCACGTCGACGGCTCCACAACAGGCTCCGGGACAGGAGAGGGTATCGTCATTCAGACTCCTGACGGATGTTCGTTGGAATACGCCCTACGCTTCAGCTTCCCGGCCACCAACAATGTCGCGGAGTATGAAGCCGCGGTTAACGGGTTAAAACTCGCTAGGGCAGTGGGGGCGACGAACGTGTTGCTCCTAAGTGACTCCCATCTCGTCATCCAACAGATCCTAGGGGGCTTCGGGGCCCGAGAGGAAACAATGAAGCGATACCTGAATCGCATCCAGATCGAACTCCGTAAGTTCAAGAAAGCGGACATCCAACACCTACCCCGCTCCAGCAACCTCCGGGCGGATGCCCTGTCTAAGCTGGCTTCCTCTTCGGCGGCCGAGATCGGGAAGGCAATCTACGTGGAAAGCCTATTGACGCCAACCATTGACGAAGGAGAACTGATGTGCACGGATGCGAGGACGTCATGGATGACCCCCATTATGAAGTACTTAGAGACGGGTGAGCTACCCGAGGAGCGGATGCTGGCAAAATAGGTGGAAAGGCGGGCCCTGTCATTCGTGCTTCTCGACGGATTGCTGTACCGCCGCCGCCGCGCCAATTTCGACGTCCTGCCCTACCTAAAATGCTTGGGCCCGGAGCAGGCTGAGCAAGTCATCCGCGAGGTACACGAAGGCTTCTGCGGAAACCACCATGGCGGGCGCACCATCGCCCACAAAGTAATGCGCCAAGGATACTACTGGCCGACGATGATCTGGGATGCGGTACAGCACGTCAAGAAGTGCGAGGCGTGCCAGAAGTTCTGCCGACGAACGACTGCACCCCCGGCCAACCTGATGCCCATCTTGAGCCCGATCCCCTTCGCCAAGTGGGGACTCGACATCCTGGGGCCGTTCCCAAAGGCCTCCGGGGGAAGGCAATATCTAGTCGTCGCCGTGGACTACTTCACAAAATGGGTCGAAGCAGAGCCGCTGGCGTGAATCGCGTGGACGGACATGAAGGGCTTCATCCGGCAATCCATCATATGCCGCTTCGGGATTCCCCGCTCCATTGTCACGGATAATGGAAAGCAGTTCGATTGCGAAGGCTTCCGCGACTTCTGCTCGGGCTGGGGGATCAAACTCCAGTTCGCGTCAGTCGCCCACCCACAGTGCAACGGAATGGCGGATGCCGCGAATAAATGTATCTTGAACCCAATGAAGAAGAAGGTGGACGTCACTCTGGGGGCTTGGGTCGACGAGCTGCTGGGAATCCTGTGGTCTTATCGTACCACCCACAAGGCCTCGATCGGAGAAAGCCCCTTCATGCTAGCATACGGATCGGAGGCGGTCGTTCCTGTGGAAATCGGCGAGGAGACACTCCGGCTGAAGTTCTTCGACGATGAAATCAACGGAGAAGGACTCGGCCTCAGTCTTGAGTTGATAGATGAGCTACGAGACCGGGCCCTGACCAGCCTCGTCAAACACAGCCAGAGGATGGCGCGGTATTACGACTCCCGGGTGAAACCGCTGACTTTCAGGATCGGCGATTTGGTCCTCCGAGATGCCACCTTCCGCCCCGAGACTGCAAAGCGGGGAAAGCTGGCCGCTAAATGGGAAGGGGCGTACACGGTCATCGATATTGTCGGGTCGGCCACGTACATCCTGGCTACCCCCGAAGGGAGCGAAATGGCCCACCCTTGGAACGCAAAACATCTGCTAAAATTCTACCAATAGTTGTGAGTTTTTCCTTTTTTACGCGCAATATACACATCTACTCGTTTTACGCAACATTGTTGTTCCTACACAAGTTTTGCAGTTCGCTAAAACTCCGAACCTCTGGGGCAGGGCTAACCCTAGCCACCCAAACCAGAGAAGGGCACGGGCCGGGCTACGCGCCCGCTCCCCCCCTCAAGACCTCTGGGGCAGGGCCAACCATATCCACCCAAACCAGAGAAGGGCACGGGCTGGGCTACGCGCCCGCTCCCACCCTCAAGACCTCTGGGGCAGGGCCAACCCTAGCCACCCAAACCAGAGAAGGGCACGGGCCGGGCTACGCGCCTGCTCCCCCCTCAAGACCTCTGGGGCAGGGCCAACCCTACCCACCCAAACCAGAGAAGGGCACGGGCCGGGCTACACGCCCGCTCCCCCCTCAAGACCTCTGGGGCAGGGCCAACCCTAGCCACCCAAACCAGAGAAGGGCACGGGCACGGGCTACGCGCCCGCTCCTCCCCTCAAGACCTCTGGGGCAGGGCCAACCCTAGCCATCCACACGAGAGAAGGGCACGTGCCGGGCTACGTGCCCGCTCCCCCCTCAAGACCTCTGGGGCAGGGCCAACCCTAGCCACCCAAACCAGAGAAGGGCACGGGCCGGGCTACGCGCCCGCTCCCCCCTTCAAGACCTCTGGGGCAGGGCCAACCCTAGCCACCCAAACCAGAGAAGGGCACGGGCCAGGCTACGCGCCAGCTCCCCCCCTCAAGACCTCTGGGGCAGGGCCAACCCTAGCCACCCAAACCAGAGAAGGGCACGGGCCGGGCTACGCGCCCGCTCCCCCCCTCAAGACCTCTGGGGCAGGGCCAACCCTAGCCACCTAAACCAGAGAAGGGCACGGGCTGGGCTACACGCCCGCTCCCCCCCTCAAGACCTCTGGGGCAGGGCCAACCCTAGCCACCCAAACCAGAGAAGGGCACGGGCCGGGCTACGCGCCTGCTCCCCCCCTCAAGACCTCTGGGGCAGGGCCAACCCTAACCACCCAAACCAGAGAAGGGCACGGGCCGGGCTACGCACCCGCTCCCCCCTCAAGACCTCTGGGGCAGGGCCAACCCTAGCCACCCAAACCAGAGAAGGGCACGGGCCGGGCTATGCGCCCGCTCCCCCCTCAAGACCTCTGGGGCAGGGCCAACCCTAGCCACCCAAACCAGAGAAGGGCACGGGCCGGGCTACGCACCCGCTCCCCCCTCAAGACCTCTGGGGCAGGGCCAACCCTAGCCACCCAAACCAGAGAAGGGCACGGGCCGGGCTACGCACCCGCTCCCCCCCTCAAGACCTCTGGGGCAGTGCCAACCCTAGCCACCCAAACCAAAGAAGGGCACGGGCCGGGCTACGCGCCCGCTCCCCCCCTCAAGACCTCTGGGGCAGGGCCAACCCTAGCCACGCAAACCAGAGAAGGGCACGGGCTGGGCTCCCCCCTCAAGACCTCTGGGGCAGGGCCAACCCTAGCCACCCAAACCAGAGAAGGGCACGGGCCGGGCTACGCGCCCGCTCCCCCCCTCAAGACCTCTGGGGCAGGGCCAACCCTAGCCACCCAAACCAGAGAAGGGCACGGGCCGGGCTACGTGCCCGCTCCCCCCCCTCAAGACCTCTGGGGCAGGGCCAACCCTAGCCACCCAAACCAGAGAAGGGCACGGGCCGGGCTACGCGCCCGCTCCCCCCCTCAAGACCTCTGGGGCAGGGCCAACCCTAGCCACCCAAACCAGAGAAGGGCACGGGCCGGGCTACGCGCCCGCTCCCCCCTCAAGACCTCTGGGGCAGGGCCAACCCTAGCCACCCAAACCAGAGAAGGGCACGGGCCGGGCTACGCGCCCGCTCCCCCCCTCAAGACCTCTGGGGCAGGGCCAACCCTAGCCACCCAAACCAGAGAAGGGCACGGGCCGGGCTACACGCCCGCTCCCCCCCTCAAGACCTTTGGGGCAGGGTCAACCCTAGCCACCCAAGCCAGAGAAGGGCACGGGCCGGGCTACGCGCCCGCTCCCCCCCTCAAGACCTCTGGGGCAGGGCCAACCCTAGCCACCCAAACCAGAGAAGGGCACGGGCCGGGCTACGCGCCCGCTCCCCCCTCAAGACCTCTGGGGCAGGGCCAACCCTAGCCATCCAAACCAGAGGGGGCTACGCACCCATGGCCCTCGAAAAATCAAAAGAAGACCGGGGCACACATACCGGGACGAAATGGCGTCAGTTCCCGAGTAGGCGGCCCCGATGTGACTCGACGAAACGAAAGGACGCTCGAGAAACACGCCACCATTAATGATGCGCTCCAAAAGAGGACCCGTAAGAGCCACCTGGCAAAGGCGGTTTCCCACGGGCATGAATTCGAGGAGCCCATTAATAATGCCAACTCAGCGCAATAAATAGGGGAGAAACCGTCAGCGAGATCTCCCTATAAAGACGCCACTCCCCCTTCTGAAAGTAGGAGAACCGGCAGACATGAAAAACCGCCACTTGATCCCCCCACCCACTGGGAAACGGGCCGAGATACACCACCCTAACAAAAGAGAGGTCACCGGCCATCAATGGTTCCCGCCACCCAGGGCGGCGGTTCCTACATCTCCAGCACCGCTAACAGGATATTCCCCTTACAAACGGATCGCTAAAAGGGTATTCCCCTTACACAAGGGAAATCCGCCTTTCACGCCTCCGTCCGCCCTAAACGACGACGAGTCGGAGAAAGGGTGGCATCCGATCTCCGCCGGCTGGGCAGGCGAGAGCCCCCAGCACTCGCCGGCCAGTACCTCCTTACCGTTGACCTCCGGGCGAGGACCTCAGAAAGGCTGCATCCCTGACGAGCCCAAAAGGCAAGTCATGGCGTGTCAGCCCGCCCATGCACAACCGGGCGTTGAACCCCACCCTCAAACCGAAGCAGCAAGGCATGGGGGGGGGGGGAGGAGCGGCCCGATCCTCAAGAACCTCCCCAAGGCGCAAGCCTCAGAAAGACGGCTTCCCTGATGATTCACCTTCTCAGCGCCTCTACCGGACCGAGGAAACCTTACCCCGTCCGTGGAAGGAGATGACAAAGCAATAGAGGGAAGGCGGCCCGATCGGCAAGATCCCCCCCACCTATCTCGGGCCAAAGAGACCTTGCAACACTTCAGCACAGAAGGCGGCCAATCACCTCCGCGCCAAGATCGACTCAAGTTAAAAAGGGCCCGCCCGGCCCGCAGTGACCCCTAGATCCGGAGGTCATTAAACCACGGGCGAGGACAGCTCTACAGCCCCTCATCGAGCCGGATCTGACCCCACAACGGGCGATAAACTAAGAACTCCTGTACAAGCTATAGATCAGCTCTTACAAATTTAAATGAAAACGTTCTTCTTTATACGCTCAGATTTTTCGGAGAATACCATAGCGGGTAGCTATCCCCCGGCCAAGTGCCGGTCGAGCAAAGCGCTACCCCGCCTAACTGGCGTAGGACTTCTAGGAAGTCTACGTCCGCAGCTCGAACCCCGCGATACTACGATTCGAAACCAGCCCCCCGCTCCCTGAAAGTCACCGACACCTTTCCCTCAAAGGGGAAAGAGGTACACTGGGGCCCGCCCTGCGTAACAGGTTCGGCCCGAGATCAAATCACGATAGGACATCGTGTCTCACCCCGAACCCCTTCGCCGACTCCCCGCCCCGCCCAAAGGCAACACAAGCCGACAACATCCCCTTCCCCCAGACCTCGCGATCTCGGACACGGGAATGTTGGGGGCATAATTAGTAATTGTGTAACTCCCGCAAGAAGCCAAGACACGTGACCTGGAACGGACCGGTCACAAGGCAGAGGCCGCGAAATAGGCGCCCAGTCCAGATAGGGCAGCGGCCCTGTCTCGTCAAAGCAGCGCCACGATGCGACTCAACATAACGAAAGGACGCTTGGACAACACGCCATCAGCAGCAACACGCCCCCCGAGAGGCCAGAGTGCCGGATACCGCCAGGAAAAGCGATTCCCAAAGCGCGGGATTCCGCGGAGCCCATTAACGGCACTAATCCCCCGCATTACCCAAGAAAAACCCTTCCACAGAATCTCGCTATAAATACCCCCCTCCAGAGGTCAGGGGGAAGGAGGAAGAGAGACGCAGGGGATTCCCATCCCCTCACTCCGGGCATAAAACGGCCCCAAACGCCCCGCCGAGCTACGAAGAAAGCCGACAGCCACCGACGGACCTCACTTCCCCCGACGATGGCCGCCATAGCCCCACCACCTCCAACAGGATATTCCCCTTACACGTGGAAGGCCCCGCCCGCCAGCTTTCCTCCTGCCCGTTACTGGATCAAAAGGCAGGTCCAGAAAGTCGGGCCGCGTGCCGCAACACCCCAATTAACGCCCAGCCGACGGCGACCCCCACGGGGTGTCAGGGGGGAAACCCCCAGCGGCTCTCCCAGCGGCGCCGTCACCTTCGGCGATCCCCACAGGGTGTCGGGGGGGGGGACCCCAACGGCTCTCCCAGCGGCGCCACCACCGCCACCTCGTCCTCAGCCTCCCTGGGGTTCCCCCTCGGTGCGCGGGGTCCCCGGCGAGGCCGAGCAACCCTCCAGCACGACGACAGCGAGGCAGAACGCGAGGAAGCGATGAAAGGGAAAGGAAGAGGGTCCCCTCCTACGACCGAGGGTCGGCCCCCCCGAAGGCTGAACCATTACAGGGCGGCACCCCTGATAAAAAAATTTTTGGTTCCCGGCGCGTCGGCCCGCCCCCGGACAATGAGGCGATAGGAATTCGGCGGTCGACATAAGGGAAGACCGCCCCGACGCAGGGATCTGCTCCTCCCGACGGAACGAACAACAAATGTGGACAACCCTCCGTCCCAACCGCCGGTTGACCCACATCTTTTCCTAGTGTTGTAAATATCACCTAGATCTCCGATAAAGATTGGTGTATAATACTCCCCCTTTTGGACAACGCCCCGCTCGGCTCAAACTCAGGAAGAGACCTCGCGATCCCGCTATAGCGGGACACACCCCGTGGGACCAGCATCACCCCCCTGAGCTGGGATCCAAGTCCGGGTCGCGATTAAAAGGTAGTGTCACGGTAGCGTTACGCCATCCGAGCCGAACCGGGCTTCCGCCTCGCACTCGAATGCCGGGGGCAATTGTTACGACCTAAAGATCGTAGGAGTCCGACTCCCGCCCGGATCCGCTAACATACCCCATTAACTCACCTTTTCACAAAAGGGCCGCCACCCCGAAAATCCGAATCCACATGGGGACGGGCGCTCCCCGAGCGCACCGCCCCGAGCGGGTCGAACAACTGCGGTTGTACGCCTAGGCCAGGGGTGCTGAGGTGCGCCCGGATGGCACCGATAGGCCAGCTGACTTAGGCGCGGGTATCTATCTGTGCCTGCGAACCATAATCCGCGACCGAACGGGAGGCGCGGCCGGGCCGGACAACTCCCGACCCGGACGACCCGTTTGATTCTCATGCGCCCCGGCGCCAGGGATAGCATAGCCCGACCTTTAGTTCGTCACCAACGACAAACGACCTAGGATAAGGGCGCGATCGACACATACGTCACCCGACCGCCTGACAAAGCACCCCCTGGCGGCTGACCCATCTGACGGTTAGCGCTTTCGGCCCTGACATCCCGACAAAAGCACCCCTTGGCCGTTGCGCCGCCTGACAAAAGCAGGTCAGGAACTCCTGTTCCCGACGTCCTTGTCCGAAGCTTCCGCTGACACCCGAGCCAGCTCAGCACGCCTAGTCATCACCCGTCAGGTATAAATACCCCCTCTCCTCTTACGGAAAGGGGGTTGGAAAATTCTCTCTTAATCTATAACTCACACACGAGAACAAAGGTCGTCCATATCTTTGTTCTCCCACCCATAGCTCGCCACGTGCGGTCGACACACCGTTAGTCCGGCCGGCGTGTCTAGCCCCCATTTTAAGCCCTATTACTGACTTAGGCATCGGAGGGGCTAAGGGTTGAACCCCAACCCTGCCCTTCTGACGAGTTGTTCGTGCTGCAGGAGAGCTCGCCCCTTGACCAAAGTCGGCTTCAGCCCCCTGCCGTCCAACCTTCCTCAGCTGCATCCGGCGAGATTCGACCCCGTGAGCACCACCGGCAACGGGTCCAACTTCTTCACCCCACTAATCACTTGTAAAACAGCCTACCTAAACCTTCTTCCCCATATAACCATCGTGCCCTTGGTTCCCCATAATACAAATTCATTGTACGTGAGTTCCACCTCGTAACATTGATAATCAAAAGCACAGGCTCTTTTTCCCTTTGAAATTCTCAAGAGGTGCATCTTCAACCTGTTAAACAAAGAAGTGCAGAATCATAGGAGAGAGCACATCATCCCATATTGGCCGGCCTAAAAGGAGATAAATTCTGTGCTTTGTTTGCCGGCCGATAACAAGGAAAGCCTATGCGTAATAAAGAAGCAGCCAAAATTTTTGTTTGGTGTTTTACATCTCTTCGTCAAAAAAAGGGAAGCATCCTTGATATCTGAAGTTGTTTTATTTCTTGTGCTTTCTTTTAAAATCTGGGTGATTAACATTTTCTCTATTCTTTTGACAGGGACCCATGTGCTTTCGATTCCAAGAGAAATGATGAAGAGGAGCCAATAAATTAATATTCCAAGAGCTGCACAAATTCTCTTGAGGGTGGCCGAAAAAGTGTGGGGCTGCACAAAAATTTTGAAGAGACACACAACAAAAACTTGTGCACAGGATTCCTTGCAACCATCAAGCCGAGATTTCCAAGAGGGGTTTCAAGCAACGCTTTTACTTCCACTATTGAGCGAGGGACTACTACATCTTGCCAGATATCTTTTGGCCTGTACTGATTGACGAAGACACCGCTGCTACACAAACTGAGCCTTCTAAACTCTGTTGTTTATTATTTTGTGTAGTTGTTGCTAGATCTTCGTAGGGGAAACTTTACCATCTTTTGTGACTATTTTGGGACTTGTCTAGTTGGGACTAGACAAGTGGGACCCCAGCTAGTTTGGGACTAGCTGGTAGAAAGCTTTGCTAGGATTGATAGTGAGAGGAAACACTGTGTGTGGGGTACTGAGAGCCTGGCGAGTGTAGAGACGTAGAGGGTGCTCCGAGCATGCTCTAACTTGTGGTTTTGTACCTATTGCGCTATTCAATACTAGTTCTGCTTTGGGGGCTGAAGTAGGTCGTTGGGACGACCGAACCAGGGTAAATCTGCTGTGTACTCTGTGTCTGCTTTTTATTTACCCTGTTGCTGCTATAACTGCGTGTGCTTATTCGTGGGTTGCACGAATTATTTTTATAAGCCTATTCACCCCCCCTCTAGGCTAGGATCCAGATCCAACAAGTTTGGCATCAAACTTATGGATATTTGATTGGCGTGTTTTAATTTCTTTTCCAATTTGGATTCAAATGCTAATATGCCATGTATGAAACTATTTTATACGTCGTGGTACTCTTTTTGAGATAATTTTGGAAAATTTTGGTGTAAGTGATTGAATGATTTGGGATGAATGGCTTAGTTTTTAATTGGATTGGGTGTGGCCATATGGTGCATGTTTTGTTTGCCTCTTAAGGAGTAGGTGGATGAGTTGATAATTCATGTTGAGAATGAGAAAGAGAGCTAATAAACGTGAATGTTTCTTTCTAATCAAATTGAGTAGCCGGTGCCCCACGAACATTGGGGAGGACGCCAAAAATGAGATTTAGGGGATCATTCTATCCCTTTTCCAATATAGCGTTATCGCGTGTATGCAAAGGGAGCGGTGTTTGCATTTCATAGCGTTATTGCGTGAATGCAAAACATAAACATCCAAAAAAAAAGAATTTATACAAAAAAAGAAAAAAAGAAAAGAAAAGAAAAATGAATGAATAAATGAAAGAATAAGCAACATGAGTGATGCAATCTCATCCCCCACAACTTAGAGGAATTTCTTTTGTTTTGGCCATTTTCATGAAAGTTGGAAACTTTGTCATTTGCGATATATCCTAATGAATGTGATACAGTGCTTATTACCTTACTTTTCTTTGAATTGGATTGAGGGGAGTGTCATTTGTTGTTTACTTTCATACATTGGGTATATTGGCTTTGAAATCAATTGGAAATACCATTTGTGTTTGCCATGAGGATATCTTGGTTTTGGTGCATGTTTTCACTTGAATCCGAATTTATCGCATATTTTGCTAGGGACTAGCAAAAAGCTAGTTGGGGGTGTGATTTGGGGTGAAAAGTGTATATTTATACCCCCTAACTATCCTCATTTTGTGCTAAAGATTAGGCTTAAACTTGCTCCTTTTGGGTATATTTTCATTTCACGTCATTTTAGGAGCTTACTCTCATTCTTGGCACAAAATATGGATTTTATCATCTTTATTGGCTTCCTGATATTTTTCATATAATCCTGGTATTATTGTGATCATATTATCAATTTTTGAGAATTATTTGAGCAATATATTATTTTATATGAATTTTGGGAGGTTAATATTAATTTTTAATAGTAATTATATTTATTTGATCATCATATGGAATAATTTCTTCTTCTCATATTTTTCAGATACTCCTAGGAGTCTTAGAGATTTTTCAGAATTTTCTGGAATTTTTTTGGGATTTCTGAGTATTATTGGGGAATTTTTGGAGCCAAGAAAGCATTTCTGGATTTAAAAAAAGAAAACAAAAAAACCCGGAAAATAAATTTACTGTGGGCCGGCCCGCCTGGCCGGCCCACATGGGCCGCTGCAGTATGTTTTAAAAAAATAAAAAAAATAAAAAAACAGTGCCTTGCGGGCCGGCCCAGCGGCCGGCCCGCCTCCTTTATTTTCGCAAGCAGCAGGCGGGGCACGCGCGCTGTGCGTGCCCCACCCAGCGCTTGGCGGGCGCTGGAGCGCCCGTGGGTCAGGCGCCCCTCGCCCGACCCGTAAGCCCGTTACACACCCTTTTTGCGTTTTTGGGGTATTTTTCGGCAGGGAGGTTTTGGCAGCGGGCAGTTTTGGTTTTTCTGATTTTTTAAGGGTTTTGGGGCTCTTTTCTTCCACAATAGGCTAGGCTAGAGCTTGGAGGCCATGGGATGATGGAAAAGTGTGGTGGAGGAGCAAATTGGAGGAGGCTAGGGCTCATTTGGTGAAAGCTTGGGTGAAAATTTTCCTCTTCCTCTTTGTATTTTGATCTCTCTATTGTAATGAATTTGGGTTAACTTTGAATGAAAATTCCATCTTTTGATTCATGATGATTGGGTAGTGCTAATTTGCTTGGGTTGTAATTCATTGTGTTTGGTTGCTAATTTTAGCCCTAATTTCCTCTTGCCTATTATCTTGCTAATCTTGGATGAATTGTTAGGGCACAGTTTCATTGGTAAAGACCCGAAAGGGCACAATTCGAGATGAATCCATGTTCCTAATTTGATTAGTGCTATGATGATGCATCCATGCTTATGGCAAATTTTTGTGTTCATGAATGCTAAATTTTTCGATTGAGTGTCTTTAGCCGGATAATCAATTGAGTTATATGCGGGTAATTAGAGCTTGATTAGAACCAATCTTAGTGAACCCACAACCCATGCTTTCTCGCCTTACTATCATACATCCCCATTTGGTTCTCCAACCCTACCCATTTAGGTTAGGATTTTGGTTTCACCACACTTTTTCCCACACTCATCCACTGTTAGCGAGGTGGTTGTTTCACGCTATTTCCTTTCTTTATCGATCAATTTTGTGAATATAGAACGACTTGTCCCTGGATCCGACCCGGTACTCACCGGTTATTTATTATTGCATTGCCACTCCTACGTTTGGGAGTGGAAGGCGTGCTCCTTGCGCATCCTCGCATTAAACCACGTACCAACGCATGATGAACCGGGTTTTCGAGGCTCAAATCGGGCGAAACCTAGAAGTCTACGTTGACGACATGCTGGTTAAGTGACGCCCCCCAGATCTAGTGCGTGTGTTTGATGTGTGCAATCGTATGTTGGGGGTGTGAGATTTCAATTTGTTACCGCAAGCGCACGGTGTTGTAGTGTGGCTTGGGGGGTCGAACTCAGGGAGGCGTGGATATGCTTGTGTCAAGGAGGATCAAATTCACCCCATGGGCGAGCTAGCCCGGATCGTAAGATGGTTGTCACAGTAAATGGAATGCAAGGGATAAACAATATAAAGGAAAAACCCGGGACTTTGGTTTCCTCCCTATCGAGCGACTCTCGCCGATACGGCCTACGGGTAGGATAACGATCGGAATTAGGGTCTAATGGTGAGACGTTGCCTCTAAGAGTGGTACCAGCGTCCCATGGGCCAGATATTCCAGTCGGTGCCCAGGATGATACGCCGGACTTCCCGGGTTCGGTCAGTGGGCACTCCCGTGTCCATTAACACTGACCGACTCCGGGAGCACTAAGTTCGCAACGATAACTCCCAACGTCTCATCCTTCCGCTCCCGCGCGCTAGGATTCGACCTCTACGCTAAGGGCGCGAGCTATGGCTAGGGAGTCAACCGCCAAGTTTATTCCCCCTTGGCCCAATGGTCAAAGGCGGTCTTTTTTCCGCCGATGACAATAAAACACCCCACGAAACCGGTAGATTCCTAATCCCTATCGATTTCCTAGCCCTATGGATGCATCGGGGAGAACCCACGAAGGGGTTTCCACCTAAATCCCAGATTTGGGAACTACTCACACATATTTAGTTAAAAGCGATCTAAACAGAAATCGACCGTAAAAATCATGATCAGACAATAGAAATGAAATGGTAGTAAATCAATTAAGATAATACTAAAGTTTGACAAAGATCTGAAAACTTACAAAAACTGGAAAATTACAGCCGTCACAAAATGAAGAAAACAGTAAAAAAATAACCAACTCTCTTTTCTGGAAAACCTAGGGGTTCTATATATAGAAAATGATATCACCCGATCGGTCAACCGATCGGGTGATCTGCTTCACTCTTTAAAGCGCAATGCGGGACTTCACCCGGTCATCTTCACCCGGTCGGTTGACATATGAATGTGACCGATTGGATCTTGGTGCCATCGGGTGAGGAGGCCGGTTGAGCTGACCGTGTCTTGGCTCTGGAGATTAGGCTACAGATGAACCGATCGGGTGAAGGTCACCCGATCGGTTGGCAATCACAATAAAAATCCAGAGACTTTGGGCTTTTGAACTGGCCTACGAACTGACCGGGTGACTTCTTGTGAGCTCCAAGCTGCGTCCGGGTGGTGCACGCGTGCATCACCCGATCGGTTGAAGATGACCAACCGATCGGGTGAGGGGCTGGAAGATGATATCATCGTCGTTTGACCCCCTGGATCACGCGTGACTCCTCCAGTTGCTCCGGGGACTTGCGATATCGTTGTTTTATGTCCCCTATTCCAGTAAACTCCTGCAAAATACGGAAAACACGGAAAAGTGAAAGAAAACAAGAAAACACGAGAAAACGAATATAAGACGGGGGTAAAATACAGAAAAACATGGAAGAAAATGTGCGCAAATATATGAAATATAAACGCACGTCAAAATCCCCCAAGCTGAACTCTTCCTCGTCCTCAAGGAAGACGAGTGAGAGTATGAGCTCGGAGAGGGAAAATAGAGAGAAAGAGAGAAAAAGAAAACTCTATATCCTAGATCACCCGTCAGGGCCAACAAAATCAAAAACGATACACCAAGCAAGCAAACGCTAAATCGCATCACTAAACCAAGGAATACGAGTCCAGACAAGTGCCGTGGGCCCACGCGGTGAAGCGCGAGTGAGTGTGGTCGTGTGCTAGCAGACGGTGTCACTATCTACGATGTGCGATAAAGCTCGATATACACAAATCCAGGAAATGACCTAAATATCGATTCGAATTGAATAAAGCGGTGAATATAAGTAGTTCAAGCATGCATGAGAATAGAGAGATAATCGAAACATAGTATGCTTCAGGGACTCCACAACTAGGGTTAAGGAAATCACCACACTATAGCCTAGATAATAGCTAAAAAGTTCCTAAGCCAAGTGTTTTCGATAACGATGGGGGTTGAGATGATGTGGAGAAGAACACTCGGTGCAAATTCTCGCCTTCCCTTTATTCCCGGCAAGTAGGGAAAATATTCACACAGGAATTTTTTTTGGGTTTTGGGTATTTGTAATTTTTTTTGGATTTTTGGCTATACAATTTTTCTTTCTTTTCTTTTCTCTTCTTTTTGGGTTTTTCTTTTCTTTTCTCCTTTTTTTTTTATTTTTGGGTTTTTGGCTATACACATGTGTACTCTCCCAAGTGGGAGAACGGTACACGACGAGGGGATTTGCACCAAGTAAAACAAAAAGGAAATCAGAATCTAAACACTTGGGCAAAGGAAACTCTACTCGCTAATTAGAGCATGGGCTAAATGGGTTATCCTAGTCCTTAGCTGTGGAATCCCGACACATGCAAAATGAAGTACACGATATATATAAAGCATGCAGAAGCAGACAGGAGAAATAAATACCGCATATTCAAATCGAAGCATGATAATCTAGGGGTCATTCCTGGACAGGTATATAAAGTAAGATCACAAAGTAGAAGCACACCACACAGCTAGGCACGACGCACAACTCACAAAAAGCTATGTGGACCCACGATGCATGAAATGCAAGAGGACTCGATATCCTAGGGCTAGTGAGTGTGATTATCGATGCCATGCTAGGTGTGTGTGATTTTGTGGTAATTCATCATAGGGTTCATCTCTAGGAGAAAGAGATAAAAAAGAAGAAAAGAAAAAGAAAAAGAAAAAGATGGAGAAAAACGACTCAAAAACGAAAAAGAAAGACTCAAATGACGCACAAAGTGCGACTCCCCCAAGCTGAAGTTTGCATTGCCCTCAATGCAATAAAATTAAATACGGGAGGGCAATGAATAAGGGGGGAATACGCACAGACATAAAAAGACACGAAAAATAAGAAAGTCACACGAACGAGACTAAAAATACGAATAAAAAAATAAAAAGCACACCACACGACATATAAACAGAAAATAAAATAAATAAAAAGGGAAAAATCACACGACACGACAAATAAGCAAACACACAAAGAAAAATAAAACACGACAACACACAGAAAAAAGTTGACTTCCCCCAAGCTAGACATGACAGTGCTAGCAAGATGATGTGATCGTGAAAATATAGAGATATGCAAGGGGGGTCAATCGGAGTCGCTAGCGGTAGAATGGTAAGGGGATGGCGAAGAAGGTGGTGAATAATGGTAGAAGGAATCCTTCGAGGACGAAGGAGAGGGTGTGCGAATAGGAGAAGGAGGAGCAACATGCAAGACCATCGGAGGATCGGGATACATCGGTGGATCGTGGTGAATGACTGTGTGAAGGGGTGGATCAACATACGGGTGCCAATCAGGAGGATCCAATGGTGGGAAGTGAACGAGGGAAGCGTACCAAGGATCTGGGTAGAACTCCCAGGGTAGGTGTGTAAGGCGTAAGGGGAAACGCTCCGGAGATGAGGGTGGGAGGATGGCAAAAGGAGTGTAGGCATGACTATAGAGGTAAGCTGCACGATCCTCCCCAAAAGGGGTACGCATACCGATAGAGATCAAGTTATCGCGATCGATACGGCTACGTCCCGGGACAATAGGGAGGTCAAGCGGCATCCTCAAGACACATCTGCCAATAAGAGTGATCATTCCCCCACAGCAAATAGAGCCGGAAGCTGCGCAGCTAACGGATAGGATCTCGTGGATGATCCAATGGGCGGTGTTTAAGGGTAAAGGGATGTTGCCATGAACTCGGTCATTTGACATGGCATAGAGAAAAAGCAACTCGTCCCTAGACACCGTGGATACATCTACGCGAGTGAAAATGGTGTTGGCAAGGAAGCAATGGGTGAAACGGTAGCAAGGGTGTATGATATAGGAGGCGAGGGCTACCGCAGGAAATGTGGTGTATCAGGTGAATCGCTGCCAAGTGCCATCGGCCCGAAAGCGAGAAAAGATGTAAGATCGATCAAGAGTTGAGCATTCAACATGGCGATCAGGGTGAGGAAAGAATAGAATGTCATTAAGCGTGTTGAAGCTCATGGAAAAATCACAATTGAAGGCTCGGAAGGTGAAACCATGATCGGACACTTCAAGAGAACTGAGGAACTCAAGTGTGAGATTCCGGTGTGTATTGGCTTGGGTCCGCAGAAGATAGTCGCAACCTATGAAGCGAAAAAGTGCACAGACACCCCGAAATAGTCCAAGAGATTGTAGGGTGGGGAAGTCGGCGAAATGAGTAGGTCGCATTGGGCGATGAAGGAGGGCTTGCAAGCGATCGGATTGCTCTTCGGACGAAGGGTTTATGCCGAGGAAAGATGGGGAGAAGGGACCGTAAAGGGGATGTCTGCATGATGACGAGGCTTTTTCCTTTCCCTTTCCAGACATGGTGACGGCGAGGGGAAATATGATGGAGCGGGAAATGAAGTCTATGAAGATGAAGAAGCTGATAAAGTGTGCAAAAACAAATTCAAGTCATTATATAAAATGAAATAAATATGAAGAGTGGAAAGAGGTTACCCATCGACGTTGTGAGATCAAGCACCCGAAAGACCCCACGCAATATATGGAAGCAATTAGGGAAGCCGCCGCTCGCTGATCCGACAAGAATCGAAATTTTCGAAAATTTGGGGGTTAGGGTTAGGATTTGGATGTTTTGATGAGAGAATGTTGATGATGGCGAGGTACGAGGGTGGGGAAGTATGGAAATGAGTGGGGGTGAAGATCTAGGGGCAGTAGGTTGGATGGAGGAGGTTGATTCGACAGTTGGAGGGTGGGAGATCGCGTGAAGGGGAGTTTGGGGGTCGGGTGGAGGATATCGTGCGATAGGGGTATTTATAGGGGCGAAAATGAACCGATCGGGTGAGTTCTCACCCGATCGGGTGGATAAGTTTCGAAAATTTTTTGTCGGCCAACAGCTACAGGTGAACCGATCGGGTGAGTTTTCACCAGATCGGTTGACCGCTTCTCAATTCTTCCCGCAAGTCTGCAACTTTTCGCCCGGTCAGCCACACGACAGCGGTTTCACCCAACCGATCGGTTGGTATATCCCCTAAATTTCCCGAGAGTTCGGCCCAGTTTACTTGGTGTGTCACCCGGTCACGCGATGCTTCACCCGACCGGTTCGCAAGGAGGGCCGATTCGGATATCGTCTGATACGTCTCACCCGATCGGTTGAGGAGTCACCCGATCAGGTGAGGGCTTGTTTCCTGCAGAAGTTCACGAATGGCCTAAGTTTCTTGACGAATGATCTCGCGGCTGAATTCAATTATTAAAATAGATAAAATAAAGTTAAGAAAAATGAGTGGGTTGCCTCCCATGAAGTGCTTTTGTTTAACGTCGTTAGCTCGACGCCTCATATGGTGGTCAATTGGGGTCCGGAGGGTTTGAGGAAGAGTCGTCGGTCGCTGAGAATCTGACCGGAGAGAATTCTGGTTCTCCTACCGCATAGTGTTTCAGACGCTGCCCGTTGACTTTAAATGGCTCATCCCTTCCCATTATCTCAATAGCCCCATGCGGGAAGACCTTGGTGACGCGGAATGGTCCCGACCACCTTGACTTGAGCTTTCCAGGAAAGAGCATCAGCTTTGAGTTGAATAGTAGAACTAAGTCCACTTCCTTGAATTCCCTCTTCAAGATGCGCTTATCGTGCCACTGCTTCAGCTTCTCCTTGTAAATCATGGCATTCTCATAAGCGTTGAGCCGGATCTCATCGAGCTCGTTAAGTTGTAACTGCCGATGCCCACCTACCTCCTTGGCGTCGAAGTTTAGATTCTTGATTGCCCAAAATGCCTTATGTTCCAATTCCACAGGTAGATGGCAAGCCTTCCCATAGACAAGCCGGTAGGGGGTTGTGCCGATCGGAGTTTTAAATGCCGTCCTGTAGGCCCAAAGTGCGTCAGGAAGTTTTGATGACCAATCCTTCCTAGAGTTGGCCACCGTCTTTTCTAATATGATTTTAATCTCCCGGTTAGAGACTTCCACCTGACCGCTAGTCTGCGGGTGGTAGGCACGCCCCACCCGGTGTTGTACCCCGTACTTTTTCAAGAGAGCCTCGAATTTCTTCTCTATAAAGTGGTTCCCTCCGTCACTGATCAGGACTCGAGGTACACCGAACTGCGGGAAGATGTTGTTTTAAAGTACTTGGCCACCACTCTGGAATCATTGGTTGGATTGGCTATCGCTTCAACCCACTTCAATACGTAGTCCACGGCTACCAAGATATACTGGTTCCCTGAAGAGGAAGGGAACGGTCCCATGAAGTCCACTCCCCACACATCGAAGATTTCTACCTCCAGGATGTAGTGTTGAGGCATCTCATTCCTTTTGGAGATATTCCCCGTCCTTTGGCATTTGTCGCAGGCCTGGACGTAAGCATGTGTGTCTTTGAAGAGGGTTGGCCAGTAGAATCCGCTTTGGAGAATCTTCGCAGTCGTCTTATAGGTGCTCGCATGCCCTCCACATTGCTGGCCATGGCAATGGGAAATTATAGAGGTCGTTTCAGTTTCAGGGATGCATCTCCGTATCACCCCATCATTGCAGGTTTTGTACAAATGGGGGTCCAGGCAGAAGAAACGGAGAAAAGATGCTCATCTGGGAGTGAATCATCGATCGGAGTAGCGTTCAAGTCGAGGGTAGACATTCTGGACAGGTGATCGGCAACTACATTCTCCGCCCCCTTCTTGTCTCTGATTTCCAGGTCGAATTCCTGGAGGAGGAGAATCCATCTAATGAGCCGCGGCTTAGCTTCCTTCTTGCTCAATAGGTATTTGAGAGCCACGTGATCTGTGTGCACGATCACCTTAGCACCCACGAGATATTGCTGGAACTTGTCCATGGCGTAGATGACAGCTAGCAATTCTTTTTCTGTGGTAGTATAATTTCTTTGGGCGGCATCAAGGGTCTTGCTCGTATAATATATGACATGCAGATTCTTATCTTTCCTCTGACCCAAGACACCAACCGCATAATCACTAGCATCACACATTAGCTCGAAGGGTAGATTCCAGTCCGGTGGCTGTATTATGGGCGCGAAGATCAAAGCTTGCTTCAGGGTGCAGAAGGCTTCCATACACTCCTCGCTGAAGACAAAAGGCGTGTCCTTCACGAGGAGTTGGGTCAGCGGCCTGGAAATCTTCGAGACGTATTTTATGAAGCGGCGATAAAATCCCGCATGTCCTAAAAAACCACAGACTCCTCGAAGATTGAGCGGTGACAGAAGCTTTTCAATCACCTCAAATTTAGCCTTATCAACCTCGATTCCCCTCGAAGAGATGACGTGACCCAGCACAACCCCTTCTTGGACCATGAAGTGGCATTTCTCCCTGTTCAGGACTAATCCCTTTTCTAGACATCTCTCCAGGACTTTAGTTAGATTGCTGAGGCACGAGTCAAACTTAGTTCCATAGACGGAAAAATCGTCCATGAAAACCTCCATGATGTCCTGGGAGTAGTCGGAGAAGATAGCGGACATGAGTCTTTGGAATGTAGCAGGGGCGTTACAAAGTCCGAACGGCATTCTTCTATACGCATATGTCCCAAATGGGCAAGTGAAAGTCGTCTTCTCCTGGTCATCGTTATGAATGGGGATTTGAAGGAATCCGGAGTACCCGTCCATGAAACAGAAATAGTTGTGCTTCACCAGCCTCTTGAGCATCTGATCAATGAAGGGGAGAGGGTAGTGATCCTTCCTCGTAGCCTTGTTCAGCTTTCTATAGTCAATGCACATCCTGTACCCCGTGACGGTCCTCGTAGGTATTAGCTCGTTCTTCTCGTTGCGAACCACCGTCATTCCTCCTTTCTTGGGTACGACATGCACCGGGCTAACCCAGCGACTATCGGAGATAGGGTATATGATACCGGCGTGTAGAAGCCTAACAATCTCCTTTTTCACAACTTCCATCATTATGGGATTTAGCCTCCGCTGCGGCTCAATCGAGGAGGCTTGCTCATCTTCAAGCAGTATTCTGTGTGAGCAGAGGCCTAAGCTAACCCTTTTTAAATCTTCAATTGCATATCCAAAAACTCCTTTAAACCTTTTTAAAATACTAAGAAGTTTGGTCATCTGGTCTTCAGGCAGCGAGGAGTTCACTATGACCGGCAGGGTCGAGTCCGTCCCCAAATATTCATACTTTAGTCCAGGGGGTAACTCTTTCATCTCAACTTCATGAGGCCCCGACGCATACCTCTCAAGCTGAGCATCCTCTAGCGAAAGGACTTCTTCGTGGATTTCTTGAAAGCCGGCATCCGGAACCTCACTCCCAGCCGTGGTCTCGCATGGCAAAGTCTCGCAAGGTATCGTGGGGATGACCAAGGAAGGCATTGGGTCTCTTTCAAGCTCTTAATAATCATCCGGGAAGAAGGCTTTGAAGTGAAAACAGGTTTCAACAGTCGATGGTTCCCCACCACTGCTTCTAGCTTCCTCATTGCCCAAATATTTGGGATGTTTGATAGAAGTCTGCAAGGAATAGATCGGTTCCTGTCCAATGTAACTGACAGACTCAGCCTGATGGTTCTCCTGAGAAAACTCTGCGAACAATTCTTCCTCACCAAACTCGGAACCAGACATGTCGGTATACGCCACTTCATCACAAGGAAAAAGAGTTGTCGTGACGGGGTGCTGCTGCATATCGTGTTACCTCCTCTGATTTTCCACAGCGGCAGTCAGAAGGGATAATAAATTCGAAGCATTTAGGGACTCTGCCAAGCTTTGTGCCAAACACCGGATGTGGTGCGAGTGATCCCAGATATCACCCGAAACTGCACGCAACATCCTCGTCGTGGGGCAGAGAACCTATAAGAAAGTAGAGAGAGAACTGCACAAATAGCAAACACGTCAAAAGCACGGGTTGCATAAACGGGAGGCGAATGTAGCGAAAGCAGCACGACGACTTAGTCAATCAGTTCTATACAATTACTATTTACAATATGTACAAGTGAAATCAAAAAGTGTGGAGTGCGAAAATTATCGCGAGATAGGGACGAGAGCTAGACACTAGGGTTCATGAAATCCTAAAATAATAAGCACGTTGCCTCCCCGGTAACTGCGCCATAAAGCTTGACGCCCCCCAGATCTAGTGCGTGTGTTTGATGTGTGCAATCGTATGTTGGGGGCGTGAGATTTAAATATTTGTAACCGCAAGCGCATGGTGTTGTAGTGTGGCTTGGGGGTCGAACTCAGGGAGGCGTGGATGTGCTTGTGTCAAGGAGGATCAAATTTACCCCATGGGCGAGCTAGCCCTGATCGGAAGATGGTTGTCATAGTAAATGGAATGCAAGGGATAAACAATATAAAGGAAAAACCTGGGACTTTGGTTTCCATCCTATCGGGCGACTCTCACCGATACGGCCTACGGGTAGGATAATGATCGTAATTAGGGTCTAATGGTGAGACGTTGCCTCTAAGAGTGGTACCGGCGTCCCATGGGCCCGATATTCCGGTCGGTGCCCAGGATGATACGCCGGACTTCCCGGGTTCGGTCAGTGGGCACTCACGTGTCCATTAACACTGACCGACTCCGAGAGCACTAAGTTCGTAACGATAACTCCCAACGTCTCATCCTGCCGCTCCCGCACACTAGGATTCGACGTCTACGCTAAGGGCGCGAGCTATGGCTAGGGAGTCAACCGCCAAGTTTATTTCCCCTCGGCCCAACGGTCAAAGGCGGTCTTTTTCCCGCCGATGACAATAAAACACCCCGCGTAACCAGTAGATTCCTAATCCCTATCAATTTTCTAGCCCTATGGATGCATCGGGGAGAACCCACGAAGGGGTTTCCACCTAAATCGCAGATTTGGGAACTACTCACACATATTTAGTAAAAAGCGATCTAAACAGAAATCGACCGTAAAAATCATGATCAGACAAAATAAATGCAATGGTAGTAAAGCAATTAAGATAATACTAAAGTTTGACAAAGATCTGAAAACTTACAAAAACTGGAAAATTACAGCCGTCACAAAATGAAGAAAACAGTAAAAAATAACCAACTCTCTTTTCTGGAAAACCTAGGGGTTCTATATATAGAAAATGATATCACCCGATCGGTTGACAAGTAAACCAATCGGGTGATCTGCTTCACTCATTTACAGCACAATGCATGACTTCACCCGGTCATCTTCACCCGGTCGGTTGACATATGAATGTGACCGGTTGGATATTGGTGCCGTCGGGTGAGGAGGCCGGTTGAGCTGACCATGTCTTGGCTCTGGAGATTCGGCTACAGATGAATCGATCGGGTGAAGGTCACCCGATCGGTTGGCAATCACAATAAAAATCCAGAGACTTTGGGCTTTTGAACCGGCCTACGAACTGACCGGGTGACTTCTTGTGAGCT